>JAPWDM010000020.1:2706735-3086735 GCA_035578155.1 Brachynemurus nebulosus | reverse complement strand
GACAAAATTAAGTAGCATAGATTGATCTATGACCTTGTGCGATCATAACACTGACAAAGAAATATCAAGTAGACGAAAGGGTAGTAGTACTCTTGATGTATACAGAGTACTTAAATTAACTGCGTTTAAACAAAATATCTAAAAATTTATAAGTTTTAAAATGATTGAACTACAACAGATAACTTTCATTGATTAGTCCTGAAACTATTATCTGAACGTATAGAGATAAAGGTTTTTCCATGACTCTATATTATCTATGATGACTAGATAAAGCTGTAACCTAGCCGGTGCGATATTTTTAAATTTTCTCTTATATTAGTGGAACAATTATGGACGTTTATTCGATTATTTACAGATGATGTAGACATAAAAGTACACATACCTACATTAAAAAACTGGAAAGAATTGAAATTTTATTTTTATCGTCTAGAGTCTAGACGATGTGAAGCAAATAAGGACATACGTATAATATATATAGTACCAACAGTACGTAGGTACGTATAGCTACAAATGTTCTACCATTAGCATCCGAAATTAAATTAACAAAAGTTTTCAAAGTTTAAATATTAATAATAGAAATATCGCCATTTTATGAAATTTCTAACTGATGCCAGTCAGATCATTCTACAACAGCTGTACGTGTATATTCTGAAATAGCTGTACCGGCGACGCCGTTCGCGTGACACATTGTTATAAACTTAACGAGAAGTATATAAGTGTAATAATCATACATAACTTGCATAGAAAAATAACTTTTGCGTAATGCATGCACATGGTTTCTCTATTTTCCCGTGGAAATGAGACATTTTCCCGGACTAAAAAATATCTTAGATATTGAGCCAGGTAATAAGTTATCACCACACCAAATTTCATCAAAAGCAGTCCAATAGTTTTTGCGTAATACATGCACATGCTAAAAATGGTTATTGTATTTTTCCGAAGGAAAGAAAAATTTTTCCGTAATAAAGAGTATTAGTGTGTTGACGCAGGTAATAAGCTATAACCATACCAAATTTCATCAAAATCCGTTCAATAGTTTTTGCGTAATACGTGCACATGTTCAAAATAGTTTTTCTATTTTCCCGTGGGAATGAGATATTTTACCGGAGTAAGGAGTACCTATCTTGGATGTTGACCCAGGTAATAACTTATCACCAGACCAAATTTCATCAAAATCCTTTCAATAGCTTTTGCGTAATGTGGGCACAACCTCAGAATGGTTTTTCCATTTTCCCGTGGGAATGAGACATTTTACCGAAGTAAAAAGTCTCTTAGATGTTGACTCAGCTAATAGGTTATAACCACATCAAATTTCAGGAAAATCCGTTCAACAGATTTTGCTTAATGCGTGCACATGGTCAGAATGGTTTTTCTATTTTCCCGTGGGAATAAAAAGTATCCTAGACGTTGATTCAGGTAATAAGTTATCATCACACTAAATTTCATTAAAATCCGACCAATAGTTTCTGCCTGATGCGTGAACAGACAGACAGACAAAAATTTTAAAAATCGCTGTTTTGATATCTACATCGATAACTATTTACAGTACCAGTTCAATTTTCAACAAATATTCCATGTACAGAAATGGTCTTGTTACAGTTTTATTATATTATCCTAACACGAACTATTCTAACCCAAAAATAAAATAATATTTTTCCTTTGGCGTCCTTTTTGTATCTAATTTTTATGTATTACAATTTATTGTATTTTTTGTGTATGAGAATACTACCTGTCATCATTAAGTAAATGCTATTAAACTAATGTATTTACACTTTGGTCTGCAAAATTTTTATAATCAGATAGGTGTTGTTAAGGATACGAAAACTACCTTACTTTGTTGTTATAAAGATTTTTGTTTTTTTCTGACATTTGCTCGTAATATTTTGCGTGTATTTGAGTGAATTATTAATTAAATACTTTAATATTTTTTTTGAAAGTAGTTCTCGTTAACTGAAATAAATTTTTACTATGTAATTTTTTTCATGAAAATATAATTTTTTATCTGTCTCGCCCTTATCATTGTTTATACATAAATATTGTACAGAGACAAACTCAAGTATTTTTTTTATGTCGTTAAAAAAATTTCAAGAGTGAGCAAAACATAATAGTAGATAAAGAGGAAGGTATTTTACTATCACATAATTATAGAAAGCCATTCTAAAAAACGTATTATTGGAAGGTATTCTAAAATAAGTATCAATATCCCCGCTGATTTACTCACTCCATTTTTTCGAAAAATAGCTGCTTATCGATCTAAGTATCAATATATATTCAAACAACAGTGGATGTTTCCTACCATATTTACAAGTCTAGATATATATTTAATTTTACCGAGTACGGTCCTGGAATTGCAGACCACTGGGTATTTTAAAAATGCTGTGATTTACGCAACTTGTACCAGCGTCTACCCTTTGTAGGATATTAAATATTTATTTTTCTAATTGCCTAGTAACTTATAGATCAACCATATCTCATATGTCAGTTAATACTAGCTGCGGTCCACGGTTTCACTCCCGTAAAATTATCAAAATTATAACTGAAATTTATAGGTCAATTTAATCATATATTCCAAAATTCTGTGCAAAATCTATTATTTATAGCACCTGACTTTCTTGCCCAATGTGTCTAATATAACTATCTTCATATTTTAATAGATGGCTAATTTTCACACCATAAGAACTCAGTATAGGTACCTATACCAGCAGTTTTAGAATTGTTTCTATTTTAGGCCCTTCAAGGCACCAAGACCCGGGAAATCATTTTAACATCACTTTCATCTCAACAGTACTTGCGTAAAGTCTGAAGTCTATTACCTTCTTCTGGATTCCCGAACATGTGGGGATACCGGGCAATGAACTCGCCGACCAGGCAGCACGTCATGCAGCCGAAGTCGGTGAGCCACAGGACATTGCCATACGCCCAGAGGATCTGAGAGTGAGCATACGATCCGCGACTGACCATAAATGGCAACGTGAGTGGGACAACCTCACGGCTAAACTCAGACAGGTGAAACCTGAAGTCCGAAGAACTCCAGCACCTGTAAACCTGAGCCGGCGAGAAAGTGTGGCCCTGACGCGTTTACGCTTGGGCCACACGGCGTTAACACATCGTCATCTTCTCGCCGGGGAGGATCAGCCAAGGTGCACCGCCTGCGGGACGGCGCTGACCGTGAGGCATATAGTTGAGGAATGTGTAACATTTGAGCCATTGCGCCAGAGGTTGCAGCTCCCGAATAATGTAGCCGAAGCTTTATCTTATGATGCTGTCTCTGAAAGAAAGATGCTTGAATTTCTCAGAAATTCGCATCTTCTTCAGAGACTGTAGGGGCTTTACATCTCTGAATTTTACAAAGTCGTCTCTCGTTTCTCCCCCGATAGTTCATAATTTTATTCCAGTTACGTTTTTAATTTATGTGTTAAAATGATTTTGTGAGTGTCCTAATTTATTTATTTATTAACGATACCCTGTCCCAGCCGGTCTGGCAGGGTACTTTTAGTCTCTCGTTATGCCACTAAGGGCCTTTTACACCCTTATTGATACTGTTGTTATTTATACGTGTTGTTTTGTTGTTGTTATTTCTTTTTAACGATGTACTACCCAGGGCCTTCTACACCCCAGGTGGTACATCATTTGTTCTTCCATCTGTGATATTTTGTCGGCTTGTGGCCTCCCAGTAAAGCAATAAGTTCTGTCTGTGATATATTTTTGTGATACTATTCTGTGATATTTTGTGTTGTTCTAGTCAGGTTCCTCCACTCCGGGGCCGTTTACACCTCAGAGGGAGTTCCAGCGATGGCTTCCAGGCCTTGGTGACGCTTTGTCTAGTACTTATCGTACCGTCACCAACGACTGTCCGCTCTTTTTAAGCCCTGGCATGGCAGGGCCCATCGATGGATTTTATTATGTGTTGGCGATCCCGCCGGGTGCTGCTGGCCGCGCCATCCACCGGCAGCAGTACCCCAATTTTAATAAAAAAAAAATAATAATAATAATAAACCAAGGAGATAGCCTCAGCCCACTTTTTTCTGCATCTCGTTGTTGCCCCTGTCAATCAGCCTGAGGGAGGAACCCGGCTACTTGTGTGGCCTGGTAGGAAACCGCGTGCATAAAGTCACACATTTATTTTATATGGATGACCTTAAACTGTATGCCTCGTCGGAGAGCGATCTCAACCACGCTCTAAAGCTAACATATGAATACACGCACGCGATCGGTATGGAGTTCGGACTGAACAAATGCGCGGTGGTGCACTGTAAGCATGGTGTAGTTCCGAATTTTGATTAACACGCCAAATTAGTGGATGGAAGCATCACAGAACATCTTGATGAAGGAGCGACCTATACGTACCTTGGTGTTGGCGAAAGTCACATCCAGGACGTGAAGAACATGAAGGCCGCCTTAAGTAGTAGATATAAGTGCCTTCTCCGACAAATTTGGAGTTTCGAATTGTCGGCGAAGAATAAGACCAGCGCTACAAATATGTTATCCATACCCATCCTTTTATATACTTTTGGCTCAATTAAGTGGAATGTGAATGAATTGGAGAAATTAGACGGAGACACGCACAAGTTATGAACATGAATCGTAGTTTGCACCCACGCGCATCGACACAACGACTTTACCTCCCACGAGAGGGACCTTGCAACTCGTCAGGGACCACGAGCTTGCTGGCGTAGACGCATTTTTATTCACAGCAGCGGAACGTACCGGCGATATTTTGGGCTTAGCCTTCGATCCGCGTAATCGCGACGGTGATGATAACATTCTTTCACTATCACAGTCGCGCCAAAAGTCGGCAAACAAGAGAGCCGAGCAACAACATCGGCTCAATCAGCATCGCTACAAAGTTCACCAAGGTATGTTCTACCGTCACCTTGACAACCTTGGCCTTGCGAGCGAACTCACTTGGGCTTTCTTGAGAGCTAATGGACTTAAATCGGAAACGAAGGGCTTCATCATGGCAGCTCAAAATGGAGTGTGGAACACCTTAACACACCAAAAATATGTGATGGGTAATAAAGGGGTTTCGAGTACTTCGTGTCGGGCATGCAAAGCATACTCGGAAACCTTAATGCACCTGACTTCAGGTTGTTCTTATTACGCTAAATCCAGCCATATCCATCGCCATAATGCAGCGTTGCGTGTGCTCTACTTTATCTTCGTCATCATTACGAAGTTGACAAAACACCAGTCTTGCCCTGCGATCCTGAAGTAGAATCCTTTGCTGCCAATCAAAAGTGCAAGATCTCTTGGAACATGCCGGTTGCAACTATCAGGCAATTGAGCGCGAATGAATTAAAATTGAGCGCTAATAAGCCTGATGTTGTGCTCCAAGATTTAACATCTCAAACTATGTGTGTTATCAAGTTCTCTGCTCCGGCGGAAACTAACATAGTCGAAAAGGAGGAGCAAAAAAGGATTAAATATCAAGATCTAATACATGAACTGCGACAACTGTACCCGGGCTATACTGTCCGCTTGGTCGTACTTATAATCGGATGTCTGGGTGATATGCATAACTCCTTTGTGCGCAACTTAAACATCATTCCGGCTTGTAGATCTTGTAGATCTTGTAGTCACATAAGTGCGGTATGTGAAATTGCAAATGTGATAATGGGCGATTCTCGCGTGACGCACGGGACTATTTGCAACAAAAACATTTTTGCATAAAAAATGCAATTAATAATAAACAAAACAGAATGTTTATAATACGCAGAAAATGAATTAAAATTTTTTGGCCATTTTGTAATTTTTATTTGCAGTCCAGTACTCAAGATATAAGGCATAAACTCACGTGATGCACAGGACATCGTTCAAAACGAAGTTTATGTCTTATATTTGGAGTACTGCATTGCAGATATAAATTAAAATATGGTCAAAAAATTTTGATCCAGTTGCCCCATGTTATAAACTTTTTGTTTTGTTTGTTATTAATTTCATTTTTTTTTTAAATGTTTTTGTTGCAAAAATGTCCCGTGCGTCACGCGAGAATCGCCATAATAACAGTGATATTATGATATTACATAATTAAGACTTGCACTTCTGGTGGTAACATCTCCTGTAACTTGTGATATGAAATATCTAGTTCTATAATTTCAACTAATTGCGGACTTTGGCTCTTTAAAATTTTCCAATACACAAATAGTACAGGATCTGCAGTGTGTATGTGTCCTATATACGTACATCTAAACAAGAATGATAAAAGAATAAAACTGTGTCCCTGTGATGATAGTAAATGACTGTCAACAGTAACTATTAAATCACCCACCATCGCATCGCATCGTCACCGTAAACAGCGTCACCATTTAAATTGTGACTGCTGACTGTTGACTGCCAAGTATGTATTACTAAACTAACTGACTCAAACACAACTGTACTGTTTTATGAGTTGTTGCGTTTCAAATGAAACGAACATAATCCAATTTATTGATGGCTCATTGAATTAAGACTTTGTACTCGTAATATTTGTTAATATTATTAAATCGAATGTTGTCCATAATTTTATTGATCCGATTATGTGACGCAGAACAACAGAAAATATTATTATTATTGCATTAATGACTTATTATTCTTATCACTTTTTTCATCTCACTTTATTTTATTAATTTTCTTTATTAGATTTTAATTTTATAATTCTTTCGTAATTACTCATAGAATGTTTAATAAAGCTGTATCGTTCTGGTGGTTGATAGCGCCATGAATAGTAAAATAAATACTGAAAAAGACTTGGACAAAAAAAGAATAGGTACCTGCTAAATCAAAAAGCTAACTATTCCATGAATTTAACAACCTTAACAGGCTTTCAAGGGAAACCAGGAGCTTTTGTATCGAAAAAATATATCAGCAAATTTGTTGATACTATTGAGTGAGATATACCATCTGGAAAAAAAATAGCAATTAGGAACACAGGAACCTGTTAATAGCTTACGAGATCAAAAAATTAATTTTTTTCATAATTTTTCAGTTGTTTGCTTTTCTGTTGATATTAGAAGAACATACAAATTTCATAAAGGATTCTAATTCTTGTGGAATTTTAGATATAAATTTTTGTCTTACTAGTCCTGCCTAAAATCATTATTCAGATACTAAGCATATTTTTTCTAATTTTATTTTATTTATTTTATTTTTAGCAGACTATTATATAGGCTTATGGAATTTTAATCAGTTTAAGCAATATTTTGAGAAATATATTAATTCTTTTAAGATGCTTTTTTAACACGTATATTGCAATAAATCAGACTTAATGTAAAAGTACTGAAAATAGGAATATCTTCGGTATTATAATAGGTTACAGTCGGCACTATGAAAGTGTTACAGCACGGGACTAAAATCACAGCTTCATAGTAAGGCAAGCACCAAAGTAAAATTCTGATTATACATTTAAGAAGTTGGTTAATAAATTAAAATGTAAAGTTTATGAAACTAAATGTTCATTAAGTAAACAAATAAATTAAAAAAAATTATATTTCTTTATTTAAATTTTTGTTTTTTGTTGTTTCAATTTTATTAATTTTAATAAGCAAAAAAATACCTAGAGGCCAGTGACTAACTTACTGCTATATACCTGTACTACGGCAATAACAAAACAAACATTCTGCGTGGACAGACATGCAGCGTTTGATTTTGTTTGTCATACAACAGTGTTGAAAAAAGAAATGGCCCAAAGAAATTTGGGCCAGTGTTAAAAAAACATCCACCGGAATAACAAAAATGGAAGCAATTAATGCTATTGAGGTAAACAATCAGATAATCACTGATTCGCAACAAATCGCAGAACATCTAGCAAAATTTTATGCAAACATCTCCAAGAAAAAACAACAGACAAGTGATAACGAACCTAAGCTGCAGTTTGATACAACGAATGAACTCGAATATAATTTACCTTTTACCGAACAAGAATTTGAACTTGCTTTAAAAGCCACAAAAACAGCAACACCAGTTCCAGACAACATACATATCCAGATGATAAAAAATTTACACACAACAGCTCTGAAATTTCTTTTGGAAATATATAATGAAATTGGGGAAACACATAATATTCCAAAAAAATGGAAACATTGTACCATAATTCCGATCCATAAAACAACTAAAAATAAACTGAATCCAACAAATTATCGTCCGATTTCCTTGACAAACCACCTATGTAAAATCATGGAGCGAATGGTCTTTAGAAGATTACAATGGATAATCGAAAGCAAACAACTTCTAAGTAATGTACAGTATGGATTCAGGAAAAATAGGTCAACCATAGATTACTTAACAACTCTAGATACAGACATCAAAACTGCCCTTTGCTGCAATCAGAATTTGGATGCTATTTTCTTCGATCTTGAAAAAGCATTCGATACAGTAAAACGAAATAAAATACTGTCAACAATACATTCATGGGAAATTCGAGGAAATTTAGCACAATATATTTAAAATTTCTTAACTGAACGTACCTTCAGAGTTAAAATACAAAATCAGTACTCTAACATATATGCTACAGAAGAAGGAGTCCCTCAAGGATCCGTAATGTCGACATTGTCATTCAACATTTCAATGAATGACCTTGTACAACACATACCATACCCCATTCGCACATTATTATACGCTGATGACATAATAATTTATATACAAACATCCGACAATAATTATGCTCAAAAATATCTCCAAGCAGCTGTCACAAATATAACCAACTGGACACACGAAAAAGGCCTCTCAATATCAGCAAACAAAATCAAATATATATCTTCCCATAAAAAACAGTCACACAACCTACATTTAACCAGTGGAAATCATCTTATACAAAATACTAATGAGCATAAATTTCTAGGTCTGTTATTTCACGAGAAACTAAGTTGGAGAAACCATATATTAAAAATTAAATCTGCATAAAATCTCTAAACTTGTTAAAAATACTTGCTAACAAAAATATTGGTTCTGATCGAAAAACCCTAAGGAAAATTTACTATTCAACAATACTAAATAAAATAGATTACGGCAGCATAATTTATGGCACAGCCAAACAGAAAAAACATTTAAGACCACTAGAAGTGATACATAACTCTGGAACACGAATAATCTCGGGTGCATTTAGAACAACTCCAACTAAAAGTTTGCTGTGTGAATCTGGAGAACTAAATCTGGAACAAAGAAGATATTTTTTAACCCTTAAATACGCTTCATCAGTAATTGAGAAACAGGATAAGCAACTTATTTCCAATAATATTAAAACAACACCATATAAATTATCCTTTCAAAAAAAGAGCAGTATTCCTAAACAAATATCACTAGCAGTAGAAAAAATCACGCAAGAACTCGATATACAAACTGACCTGTTCCTCCAGTTAACTCCCAAAACACCATTTCCTCCTAAGCCTCCGTGGGAAAACGTTAACAATGAAATAAATTTTACATTAAATACACTTAATAAAAACATAATTACACCACAATACCATAAATCAAAGTTCAGTGAATTAATAAATATGAAATATAAGAACTATGAACAAATATATACTGACGGGTCCAAAAATAATAATTCTACAGCTTGTGCTATTGTGACTACAAATATTGAGTTAAAATATAAACTAAATAATATATGTAGTAATTTTGTGGCTGAAGCTTCAGCCATCAATAAAGCCTTGGAACACATACAAACCCAAAATGAACAAAACTATGTAATTATAAGTGACTCAATGAGTGTACTTAAATCCATCAATAATATAAGTAATCAATCACCACTAATTCAAGACATACAAAATAAAAGCTACCAGTTAGCAAAAAGTAATAAAAACATCTCGTTTCTATAGGTACGCAGCCATGTGGGTATTCAAGGAAACGAGAAAGCCGATTCAGCGGCAATGGAAGCCCATAACAATGGGGTTGACTTAAGCACTATCACGTTCCCAGACTTCATCAAACACATAAAACAACAAATAATAAAGAAAAATGATTTAGAGTGGCTATCTACTGCCTCTAATAAACTACAAGCTATCAAAAAAACACCTTATTCTGGAAAACAAGCATACAGAAAAGTCGGAAACATGAAATAGCACTCTCCAGACTCAGAAATGGCCACACAAAATTGACCCACAATTATTTGCTGATGAAAACAACACAACCTGTATGTCAAACCTGCCAAGTACCACTAACAGTGAAACATATACTGCTTACCTGTATACAACATAATCAACTTCGAGCCGAAATAAACCTTTCAAACACACTAGAAGATATTCTAGGAGATAAAGAATCAGAAATTCAAAAACTTTTCATCTTTTTACATAGATCAAATCTATTAAATAAAATTTAAAAACAAATTATATTATTGTTACTACCATTATTGTAAAACCATTGTACTCAGTCTTATCGATCGCGTGATATGACCATTGCAGTTAAAACGCCAAAATTCATTAAAAAAAAAAAATTATTATTAATTCAATGTAATTTCACTATATTCAGTTTTTGGCCATTTTAATAAATTTTGATAAAGTCTTTACGTCGTTATGTTCAGATCTTTTTATATTGTCATTTTAATTGTTGTAATAATAATTTTTCTTTAATAAACTTAAGTTGAACTTCGTTTTTCTCAGTCATCACCAAATCAAATCAAACAATTCAAACAAGACAATCATAAGTTAATAAAAATAAATAAGTGAAATTATTAAGCTAAACAAAACTTAATAAAAATAAATAAAATTTAAATAAAAGAGAGCAAATTAATCAACAAAGACTTTAACTTAAGCCAAAGCTCCGTTTCTTTCGTTGAGGATTCCTGGGCTGAGAATATGAAGATTCAACCCCAGTAACTTAGATAAAATTGCTCTTTACTAAGCTACGAGTGTTTTATTTAAAAATTTAATAACTATTTTTTCCCAGTACTTTAGAACTATTTGACGTATCTCTATTATATTATACATGGCAGGATGTGTAGGTACCGTAAATCATACTAAATTATGTTAAATAAAAGTTTCTAGCTACTGTGACAGGCGTACAACCGAGGCAAATAAGGTTAACTCCTCCTATATTCTACGCCACTGGCAGAATTGTCATTTTAGCACAATTATTCGATTCAATAATACTTTCTGCATAAACAACATAGCAACATTTTATTAATGTTTAAATACAATTTGTATAGAACATCGACTGGCAATTCAGCTTTTTCATAAATACAAAATAAAAATATACCGGCCGGCATACACGTTACAGTATACCTGCGTAGATAAACCTGTACAGGTAAACTGCATAGGCAACGAGCTCACACACCTTTTACGGTATACCGGAGAGGTATACCTGTCAGGTAAGGTACATAGGCTTTACAGCGTATAAACAACTCGAATCAAACCTGTGTTGGTGTTGATTGACTCACATACACGCTCCGGTATACATACCTGCGCAGGTAGAAAATACTGATTTTCAATTCTTTCTACAGGTCTGTTTACCTGTACAGTTTCACAGAAAGCAGTTAGCATACACACCCAGGTTTACCTGTACAGTTTACTTGTACAGGTATACCTCTCGGGTATACTGTAACGTGTACCTAACAATTTTAGCTTAAAGATTTAACAATTATGTACTTCTTGTGTTATCAAGAAGTGTTAAATAACATTTAACAATATATCTCTAGTGAAAAAGATAACAACATCAATAACAAATATTTAGTAATTTAAAGGAAGACGTAGCAAAATAAATTCTTATTTATTAAGTTTCTCGCTCTATGGGTTATTCTACCAAGGCAAAATGTAGAAAAAAATATTATTCATTTGTTCTTTGGATTCAATGTTTAATAGTTTTAGATGATTGTTATTTTGAGTAATATCTTTCAATGTCTATTTGGCTATGTAGTGAAGTCGGTATGATTGGACACTCTATCATGGAGTGATACAAATTGTCTGCGTTATCTGTATTACAAATACATATTTGCTGAAATGTAATTTTATATAATTTTACTGAAACTTGGCGGCTATTGATCAATGACGGCTACTGGTGCTCTTACCTTATATATATATATAATTATATATATATATATATATATATATATATATATATATATATATATATATATATATATATATATATATATATATATATATATATATATATATATTTCTATATAAGGTTTGCGAATCGGCATTATTTTCTGTTTCTGTTAATAAATTTCAATCATAGTCCTGAGTTCAAGTTTCATGACAGTTGTAATAATGGCTAAATTTTCCTTTCGAAAATTCGTTACAATAGTTGAATTGCGTTAAATAAACTAATTCTAAAACTACTTAGAAGTACACTACTAGGACAAGTGAAAAAGTAGGCTAAACTCAAAAAATAAGTATTTTTAAAATAAAATGGGAGTGAGTTGTTGACAAAAAAAAGTTTAGGTAAGATTGGAAAGTTTGGTTGATTTGTTTGTGATTAAATAACTATAATTTATAAGTACTTGATCCATTTGCACAGCAAAATCTAATTACTAGTTTACCATTACGTTGAGACTTACTGTACCAAATTTAAAAAAATTAAAAATCTTATTAAGAGTAACTTTTGACAAAAATATCAACCACATTTCAGTTGTTTTTGTTTAATTAGGTTTGATTATATTATTATATTATCTTTTTCTAACTCGTAATGTTGAATAGAGAGTGAATTTTTTAAGGAGTATTAAAAATTTTGTATTCAATTATTGGTTTAAAATCCATATGACGTCACTCTGAAGCGTTGTCTAAATATAAAATTTCAACTCTATATCAAAATCTCGTTTTAATGAACATTATTGGTGAAAATTACTAACATTATTAATGAAAAAATAAATTCTAACTTGAAATTTTTTAGTACCATGTTAAATTGTACAATGACCACGAATGTTTTTTAAATATTGCCTTTTAGCGAATTTCCAGAATGGAAATTCAGCTATTTATTTTTTTAATTAAATGTATTAATAGTATGCTAGAAATAGTGTTTTTTTCTCTAATGTGACATTTGACGCCATTTTTTTTTATTATATTAAGTAGTTGGTTTTTCAATGGGTTATAGTCGGCATAATCGACTTATAAAATCTAGTTGTTAGGTGGAACACCTCGTAAAATAGTTATTTGTATATTAAGAGCGCAAAATGTTGCATGGCTGCTCGGTTGAGAATGTTGACGCGCGACGCCGCCAGGCAGAGCGCGTTAATCTCATGAGAGCGGCAAGTCATTTTGCGCTCGAATTACCCACAAAATTTTTTCTACAATCTTATAAAAAGCTTTTTATTTAAAAGATACTTGAAAAAATAATAATGGAAGTTAATATTTACTTTAATATTATAATTTTTGCAGCTTCAGAAATATCTGGAAGAGTACTTGAGAAATCACTGTCACTATTACATATTTCTATGATATATGTACATATTTTTTTAAATTTTTTATTCTTATTATTTATTAATTATAGTTATTTATTATTTTTAATTAATATTTTGAAATTTAATAAAATTAATATTTCACTTGATTACGATAAACATAATAATTTTAGAATCTGTTTATTTATTTGTTACGATTGAAAATATAAACAACGCCTACCCGATTTGTAATTAAGTATACGTTGAGCGAGCGACAAAGTATTACTTTTACGCTTTAAAGCGTAAAGTAGAAATTTGTTGCTGGGCAACGAGAGTCTTCGGCAAATGCACATTTTGTACTCTCTTCATAGAGCGCAATAGCCTACTTTCCACTAAGATTGTAGAAAAAATAATTTTACTATAAATTATAATTTTAACGCAGGGCATACACACATTATATTATGGATACCAAGGTAATCTATTTAATTTTTTGATAGATGAATATGATGTCATTCCGACCGATCTATTGAATGAAATACATGAATATATACACAAAAACACTCATCCGATATTTGTATAACTTACTGCATTAATTAGTAATATTTACAAAGTAGTTTTGTTCAATTTTCTTTTTTAACACTTTCAGCCCCATGGCTTCGGCATCCGTAACCAAACAAAACATCCTCAGAGGCCGACCGCGAGCAGTATTTAGAATAATAAACAAAACACTTAAAAATATTTATAAAAAAGATTTTATATATTATGTATTCTTATAAAAATAATTTATTATGTACTACGTACCGGACACTTTTCATTTTTTGTACATATAAATATACATAATATGTTTTATCATCAAAATATCTAGGCTTGCTTATACAATAATATTTTTATCCACATATGTATGTATGTGTGTGTGTTGTATGCTTGTATGTATATGTGTGTTACTCATCTTTTGACCTGCATAAGTAACACATACGTGTTGAATCCTTTAGTGTTTTGTGGAATCATTTTATGTACTTGTTTACATAAAATTTGCTTAAAAATATTGTCGACTTCCGGGGAAGTTTACTGTGAAAGTGCTCGGGCCTCATAGTGTTAATGTTTATGTTTGGAAATATTCTGATTTATTATTTTAATACAATTGTCAATTGTACAAGCGTATTTTGAAGTACAAATTTTTTACCCTCAGCGGTAAATCAGTAATTATCAAGACCGATGAATTATTAAGAAGATAATTTATAAAATATTTATATATCAGCTGTAAACGATTTTTATATATTAATCCAAAAATGCAATTTGTAAGTAAAATGCATACTAACTTTCAGATTATTTACTCTGTTTGCACAACAATGTCCTTAAATTTAACTTCACGTTTTTAGTATTATGTTGTGCCTTCCTTTTCTTTGCTTCGTGTTTGGAATTATTACTTTTTATTAAATTTAATACTAAAACGCATAATTTTAAAAGCAAGCCGTTCATTAATTTCCGACACTTGTCTCTTATGCTCTCTTTTCCGTTTTCTATTTTCTCTTTCAGTAACTGTATTAAGCTTGAGAAGATTTTTAGAAGGTAAAGCACCTTTAGTTAAATGTCGTTTTTCTATTGGAGTATTTCATAATTTATCTTTTAAATTAGTGTAGTCCGACTCTTCAAATTGATCAGAGCAAATTTTTGTTGTCGCTAAATTAAAAACGACGTTTTCCCCACATGGGCGATTCTCAGCATGACGCACAGGACATTTGTACAACAAAAACATGTTTTAAAAGAAAATTACCATAAATAATAATCCAAACAAAATATTATAACTGGTATTATCCCAATATATATCTAATTAGTATGTTTTAATTTATATCTGAAATCCAATGCTCAAGAAATAAGACATTAATAAGCATGACGCACAGGACTCGTACGAATGCTTCAATTGTGGTTCACCTGGTTCACTGAATATTTTCTGTGAATTGTGATATTTTTTTTTATTTTTCTTATCATAAATATTTTTCCTTGTATTATTCTCTTTATAATGTTTATTTTTGTTTAGAAAAAATTATCTTTTTTATTGAGTTATTTGATATTTTATAGTACATTGCACTGTGATGTACGGGACACTAAAGTTACCTTGCTTAATATTGTGTTAATAAGCTTCTCAAATCAAATATAACTGTTACTGTTTTACTTATAATTATTGTACTTCATATCTTTTCAAGAAAATAATGAAATTTATTCACTATTTTTTTTTTTTTGTTTACGAACTTTTTTTGAATAATTGTACAAAGTTTACATTCTAGTTGAAATATCTGTGTAAACAGTATATTCATTAGCTGGCTAGATTTTGAATGGAAATCTGAATTCCCACGTGACGCACGGGACATTATTTAAATTAAAAATTAAAAAATTCCAAAATTATGTAAATTTAATGTAAAAATATTTTTGCATTTGTACTGTTATTCTACCTTTACAACCTACGTTCAAAGAAAATTCATTTGTTAATTTCAAAGATAACTTGAAAAAATTATATTATGCGTGACGCACGGGACAGGAGATCTCACTTGTGAAAACAGTTGTTTTTTATTAGGAAAAAACAATGCAGCTTAAAAAATCGCACTGCTATGTGTATCTTAAACTTAGACTTACCCTCTCATATGATTTGAGTTTGTTTAATTGTACCACAGTGTTAAAAAAACAATACTGAAATTTGTTTTCAAATTAGATATTGGTGACAAATTACAATGGGTCAACTTTTCGGTGTTGTACCGTAAAAACCAATTATATTTTTTCAAAAATTTTACTTGTTTGATAAAGTGTATATATTTGTTTACAACAAAAACCAGATTCTAATCAAATTTTTCCATTTCGAAAATTTCATATTTAACGACCACTTGTCAGAGAATCGCCCACATGCGTTTATCCATTTTGCAGAAATAATCCCACCAGATTGAAACACAAAAATTAATTTTTTTTTTAAATTTTTTTTTATAATTTTCAGATTTTTCCACTATAATTATTTCATATATTTACCATAAATTTAACCATTTTAAATATTTTATAAACTTTTACATTTCAAAATACTTAAATACTTTAAATCTAAAATATTAAAACAATTTTGACATATGTTAAATTATCTGTCTCGGTCATAATGACGTCACAAAATGTATCTAATGGCGACTGTAAGCTTCTAATTACAATGCCTTCTATAATATAATATGTGTATGCCGTGATTTTAACGTAAAATTATAATTTTATAAATTCTAGATATTAGGTGGGACTTTGATTTTGAAAATTTTGTTCCCTGCTTCTGTTTCATAGCGTTGAAATCATCAATTTATAGTATATCCGCTCCCGTCTCCACATTCCTAAAATTCCACAGTTTAATGCGATCAATTAAGAAAACACATACATCCAGTATAGTTATCTTTTTCTTCAGTTTTCTTCATTGTACCACAGTCGGTTGTGGAACAATAGCCATCGTTTGGTTTGTTCTCGGAAACAATTACAAGTACAAAATAAGTAAAGTGACTCCTCCTATATTTAGAACATAACTGGCAGTGGTTTGTTCAAACTGAAGCGATATAATAAAATAATATTTTAATAATAGATAATTGCTAACTAAATAAATTGCCAAATAAATTCAGTAATAGCAATTTTTCTGTTTTAATTATCTTGATTTGATGGGCGATTCTCACGTGACGCACGGGACATTTTTGCAACAAAAACATTTTTTCATAAAAAATGCAATTAATAATAAACAAAACAGAATGATTGTAATACGCAGAAAATGAATTAAAATTTTTTGAGCATATTATAATTTTTATCTGCAGTCCAGTACCCAAGATATAAGGCATAAACTCACGTGACGCACGGGACATCGTACAAAACGAAGTTTATGTTTTATATTTGGAGTACTGCATTTCAGATAAAAATTAAAATATGCTCAAAAAATTTTAATCCAGTTGCCCCATGTTATAAACTTTTTGTTTTGTTTGTTATTAATTTAATTTAAAAAAAAAAATGTTTTTATTTAAATTTTATGTCCCGTGCATCACGCGAGAATCGCCCTGATATCATTTCTGTATTTCTATTGTAAAACTTCAAGAGACTGAACTTTACTTCTTCTTACTACAATATAATGTTATTATTAAAATTCCAAGAAGAAATGTATTTATTTATTTTTGTATAGGTACAGTGAATTAAGAGTAAATAAATATAATATTAAAATCATTAATATTTTGTACACATAAACTGGTACACTATTTTAACAGCAAATACACTTTATATGGAATTGCTGGCGTCGTACAACGATTATTAGATATTGTTAATTAAGAATAGAATCCCTGCCTTAATAATAAATATTCTGAAAAAATTTTTATAATAAAAATTTCCAAATAAGATTACGTACTTACTTAAAATTGTCTCAGCTCATATATTACCGTTAATATTTACTCGTTTGTACTAGCTTCATAAAATATATTTTAGGGATTATTTAACTTGGTGTCCATTTTTGAAATTTCAACCAATAAAAATTTAAGTGTCACTCAGTTTCGTTTTGTTGGTATACTTTAACCATCGATATTTGGGATGACTTTTTGAGAGTGATTATAAACTTTTAAAAAGTTTAATTATTTTATTACTAGTACCAAATACCACATTATGTTCACTCCAATTATGTTTAAATATATTTCCTGTTTTATGAGTGACGGTTTCTTTTAACATTTACCTGGATAAGTAAATAAATGCAACGAACAATACTAATAATTATTTCTGTACTTGAAAAGTCATCCCATTTATATATGGTCAAACTTTATCAATTGTCTGGTTGAACAATTTATGAAATATACATAATCATTGGCGGCTTTCTCAAAAATAAAATTAGTTCGTATAACCATAATTTGATTGTATTAAATAGAAACTAAATGTAAGAATGGTGAATCTTACCCTTTAATCTGACTTTAAATTTATCTGCTATTCAAAAATATGACATCTTAAGTAATATAATTAACCAAATAAACTAAAATAAAATGAAAAATATTACTTGACTACTGCTTTTAACAGTTTATTTAGAGATTACATTTCAAACGTGACGGTTTTTGTCAAAAGTACATACATATGGTATTTTATTTCTTATTTAATTGTAAACATCTCAGATGTCTTACTTATGAACGAATATGCTGGACTATTGTTTTATCTGTTTAAATTTTTCTTCAAGGTTTTATCTCCTGAATGACAAATTAGAAAAGGTAGAAGGTACCGTATTGTTGCAATGAATGATCTAAAATGACAACTACTTGTATTTTCGTATCACTTGAATGTATTTTCGTTTAAAGATACTAAATAATAATTATTTATGTAAATGATAATGCTTTTAGTAATTAGATTTAATTAAATCAGTTCTGTTTTATAAAAAAATTTACAAAAAATGACTTAAAAATAAGAAAAGAAATTGTGACAGCTAATATTAAAGTTACCAAAATAATTAAATTTTGTAATTGAAACCTCTCTTTTATTATAAAGTAAGTCAAATAATCAGTTTATTTTTCAATTAGTATTATAATACTATTCAATCACATGTATAGATGTTGTAAGTGAACCGCCACTGGATAGACTTCCTTCACTATAATCTTTTCCCACTCTCCAAAATTTTTATGTGACCAATCAGGAGAGTTCGACTTCTTTATTTACCGTTGAATTTTTATTCTAACATTGTGTCTTTACTTACAATTACACAAATTTTTACTTCGTTTATATTCGTTCGTACGCGTTTCGTAAAAATTTAATAGTATTTTTAAATCTTTTTTTTTTCATCATGGAAAATAAAAGACTATCAAAATCAGCGAAAAAACTTGTTTTGAACGCTTTAGCGTTTGCTAATGCGGAAAAAGAAGTAAATCAGCCCCTCGTAGCGCTAGAATCTGCTCAACACGTAAGTTTTTGTGACTGTGTGACTATAAAATAATATTTATTTTATATAATTACATAATTGTATTCATTTAAAACATTCAAAATAATGTTTAATTTTAAATATAAAATTATTTTTCAGAGAGTTGCAGCACAGCTTGGAATATCGGTTTCAACAATTACGAAAATTGTAGCTGAAAATCGACACGGTGGAGTTTGTTCCCCTCGAAAACCGACGTTACGAGAAAGACCGATAACTGATTTGGACGAGTGTGCACTGTCCAAAATTAAGGAAATTGTATATAAAATGCATAGAGAGAGTACGCTTGCATTTAAATGCATTGTATTTATAATAACGAAATGCCTACTTAATATTCCTTTATTTTCCAGGAAAACACATAACACTTGGTACGATTTTGGCCGAGGCAAAGCAGGCAGACATATTTCACGGGGGGAAAACAAGTTTAGCCAAAATTTTGCCAGTTGTAGGTTTCCACTGGAAACTGGAGAGTAATCGACGATACACAGAGAAAAAATTCCAGTAAAAATTACTGAGCTGCCTCCGGTAAACGAGTCTTAAGTGACCAGTCCGTAGGAAATTATTAAGCAAAAATATAAAAAATGCGTTTCAAACATTATTTTTTACGATTCATTTGAAAATTTTTCCTGTACACCTTAAGAATTTTTCCTATACAGCTGCGTAAAATTCGATGGGGTAGTAAAATTTCAAGTGGACACCGGGAAAATTTACTTAATTTTTTGTAAAATTATACCGGACATAGAATAATTTTTACTGAGTCGGTGTGTATTTCAGCACCACTGCATACAAAATATTACAGTAGCCGTCCAAGATAGTCACACAAATGTTCCTCTAGTGACTATCTTGGAAGTCATAGACGTCCGTCAGGTGAGGTAAACGCTTACACCAGGAATCCAATGGTACGTAGTGGTCGGTGCAAATTTAAGGGGAAGTACGTAAAATTGGAAGATCAGAGGCGTCGGCTAACTTTTATGCGGGGGGTTCGTAATTATTATTTATCTGAATTTATTTAAAAGAAAACTATTCTAAGAAACAATTTACACCTAAAATTCAGTTCTATAGATAAACGGAATTGAATGTTAAATTAAAGAATATAAATGCGACTTTTAGAAAACTAGCAGAGATGTCGAAAAACCAACTTCACTATCGGATTCATCAGCGTAAAAGACGCCAAATAGTCGAAGCTGACAAAAATTCTAGAATATTCTACTCGTAACTAGCAGAGATATCAAAAAACAGATTTCACTTTTGATTTGGTTACTAAAAATTAGATTAAGCAGCGCAATTTGACAAAAATTCTGGAATTTTCTATTCGTCAACTAACAAAGATATCGAAAAACCGGTTATACCATTTAATTGGTCATAAAAAAGACGAAATATCACATTTTGATAATTGTTTTAGAATATTCTATTTTGGCTGACGAACAGATCATTCTAGAATGTTGGCCAAAATGAAACATTTAGTTTATATTAGTTTAATTTTGGTTGGACAGTCAAATGGTGCAATCAATTTTTCAATATCTTTGCTACTTGACAATTAGAATATTCTAGAACATTTACCAAAATGTGCTATTTGATCTCTTTTAGGTGACCAATTCATTGGCGACGTCTGTGTTTGGATATCTTTGCTAGTTTACGAATACAATATTCCAGAACATTTATCAAGGTAGGCTGTTTGGTCTCTTTTTCAATAACCAATTAAATGCTGTAATTGATTTTTCGATATCTTTGCTAGTTAACAAATAGAACATTCTAGAATTTTGATCAAACTGTGCTGCTTAATCTCATTTTTAGTGACAAATTCAATAGTGAAGTTTGTTTTTTGATATCTCTGCTAGTTGACGATTAGAATATTCTAAAATTTTACGTTACTTATTTTGCATTTGCATTTTGCATTTTACGTATGCAGAATATGTGCATATATGTATGCAATAAAATTAAAAAATTTTTAGTCTACGAGACATTTTTGTAGTGTGTAGACGTAGTGTGTGCCAGAGCCCACTATAAAAAAATCGATCATCATGTTTATACGGACCAATGTCTTCATTCTAGAAGTCTAGACTAATATATGTACATACGTGTCACACACGACACACATCACACGGTAGCTACCTCACAACTTCACAAGGTACCACACGGCAGGTACACGGGGTATGTAATGTGCTGAGGGTGCTGAGTATGCAAATATTACATGTGACGCATATGTGCGTATAGACAAGAGCAAACATAGTATGTGGATGACGTACGTGTATGCCTATTTCACTCGAAATGTGACTATCTCGGAAGTGACTATCTTGGACGGCTACTGTAGACAGAACAGAATAAACAAAACAAGCACGCAACCACCACGCAACCTTGAGGCCCAGAGAGCATGCGTGTTAGACAATACACGACTTACAGACGCAGCAACCGTGGCAACCGTTGGTTCGTCAGTTGGCCAATATTAATGATAGTGATTGGATGTTTATAAAGTGTTTTTTTTTTATAATAAATTATTATTTAAGTATTGGACTTTCCATTTAAAACAAAAAATTGTTGTGTTTCATGAATTTTTGGTTATAATTGAAATATGTTTTTATACAAATTATTATAATGTGCTTATTGTTAAAAATTTTTATCATGTAATATTTCAAATAAAGAATTTATATATTTTTTTCCACAAATAATAAAAAACCACAAAAAATTTTTTCTATATTAATAATTTGATTTTAATGCTTACCCTTCTATCAATATCCTTTTAAACTATTTTAATTCAATTATTTATTAATAAATAAAAAAAAAAACTTATTTATAAATAATACGGTAATTTTTACTGAGCTGTAGCGTAATTTAAAATTTTACTATAAATTATCGTAGTTTTTACTTAGCCTGTCACTTATGTTCGCATTACCAGAGAGCTCAGTAATTTTTTACCAGAAATTTCAGTAAAAATTACTGTATTTTTTTCTCAGTGTATTTAATGGAAACACTGGAAATTGCAAGTCTCCGATTTAAATTTTTAAAAGAATATTTTAGGAATGCAAATTTAGAAAACCCCTTACCAGTAGTCTTTTTAGACGAAACGTGGGTTTTTCAAAAAGGTGCATTTAAACGTACCTGGACTGATAATTCTGCCGAATGCAGTCGCTCTGCAAGTAAGGGTGGGCAGAGGTATGACACCTAATTTCATATTTTATGTACAAAAATTATGGAAGTAAAATCATAATTTTGTTATTTATTTAGTTATTTAATTTCTTTTTTTGCAGATATATTATTGTCTCAGCAGGAAGTGCAGATGGTTTTGTCCCCGGAGCACATTTAATTTTTGCTTCACAGAGGAATGCCGGAGATTATCATGGAGAAATGAACTCCGACAATTTCCAAAAGTGGTTCCAGGAGCAACTTCTGCCGGGGCTAACCAAACAATCAATTATTATATTAGACAATGCAAGATATCATTGTGCACCGGTAAAATATATACACTCGACTTATGTACTAAACGCTAATTAAATTAAGTTTTAATGAAATTTGTCCTTTTCAGATTGAACAAATACCAACAATGTCTTGGAAAAAGGCAGATATTCAGAACTGGCTTAAGAATAAAAATTTGCCATTTAAAGAAACAGATTTTAAGCAAGATTTAATGGAAATAGTCCAAAAGTATATTCCTGAACAAATTCTTTTTACCTAAAAAATCATTTCTTATGTTGTTTCGTTACAGACACAAACCGGAAAAAGGATATGCCATAGAAAAAATTGCGAAAGAAGCTGGCCATTCAGTACTGTGGTTACCACCATACCATTGCCAATTTAATGCAATTGAGTTAATTTGGGGAATTACAAAAGGCCATTATAATAAAAATATTGGAAGAAATGGATTTTCCAAAAAAGAAGTTTTAAAAATATGGCAAGAGGCACTAGACAGCATTACACCTGAGAATTGGAGGAACTCTGTACAACATGTACATAAAATTATTACGGAGTATTGGGATCGGGAGGTTAAAGTTGATAATGGGGAAATTGATCCTTTCATTATCAACGTTGGAGACAGTGATTCTTCTGATGACGAATAAATATACTATATTACATTCAGAAGAACTAACTCTTGAAAGATTTCAGGATTCTGAACAAAAAATTTTAGAACCCTTATAATTTCATCAATTTTGGCTGACCATCCGCCACAATCTCCATAATTCTTACATTTTACGACCTCTGAACATGAGATTTAATGCGTTTGCTAATAAGCTGTATTCGATAAGAGGAGAGTGCACAGAATGTGTCATAAGTTGGGACAGAATTCTTATGTTTTTACATATTTTTTCTTGCAATCAAAGCAACAAAATAGAAGGAACTTCACGTTTTACCATTTTCTAATTAAAATACGTCATTTTATGCATAATTTTTCAATTTCACTTTATCATGCATTATTCTGCATATATTATAATTTAATTTGCATAACTTTGTATACTTATATACTTTCTAAATTCTTTCTAGGAACTACATTTAAAAAAAATACTTATTGAATACTTAATGAATCGCTTATTGTTTGATTTTAAAAATTTAAATTATAATTTTGTTTGTTAACTGTTATTATTAATAAAACTAAACAATGAAACAATGAATTTTAAAAATTCAGATTGCTAATTTTGTTAATTGTTAAAATTAACAAAATTAAATTATAAGTCACTAATTGATTTATTTTAAAAATTAAAATGATAACTACAGTTTGTTGCTCCACCATCATTGGCTGTAGTACTCAGAGCTACGAAAACATACATTTATCTGTTTTTGTACACACCTAACTTCTAAGAAAAGTTCTAAGGTCAATTTAAACTTTTCTCTACTTCTCACTGTTTTTGAGATATTTAAAAAATTTAAATTTTACTCTAATCTTTGGAAGGCAAAGCACCTCTTAAATTTTGGTAATTTGGTGTAGTTTGATAATTTTTGAAATAAACTGATACACAAAGTGGTATTATGCATCTGGACGCCATCCGGAGGTTTTCTTCCTTCGAGTCTTACCAATTTCTTCTTTAATTTTTTTTGAACAAACTTTACAAAAAAATTTAGTAAAACAACATTAGAACTATTGACAGCAAACAACTTAATTTTTTAATTCAAAATGTTTATCATATGTCATAAAAACGTCAGTTAATTTTGGATTTTCTTGTATTCTGTTGGGACTCTCTTTGGTTGGGGGCCCCGGGGCAATGCTCCGATTGTCCCAGCCTAGTTACGAGCCTGTCTGGAAGGCAAAATAGGGGTCTGTTAGGCTCTGATAAAGAATCATCTATCGAAGATTGAACAAAAGTAGAGTAGGCAGCAGAAATTGTAAGGGTAAATTTTATGTATTATTTTATTATCTAGGTACCTATAAAAAAAAAATTTTAAGGTTACAATATTTCCAAAACTTTTAAGTGCTACTACATATTTGGTCCATTTTCAATGATATTATTATTAAAATCATAATTTTTTTATTTATATAAATGTATTTAAAAGAAATGAATGCTGCATTGTTTTTTTTTTTTTTTTTTTTTGATAAGTAATTAAAGTGTTAAAACATAAATTTTTCCGTATCTTTTTATTACGATAAAATACCCTTGTCCCACAATCCAGTAAATACAATACAGTACACATAAAACTGTATTGACTAGTTAAAAAAAAATAAAGTAAAAAAAAAAAATAACTTTGGCAAAAAAAGTAACTTTGGATGTTCAGATAGTCAGAATTTTCAAAAAGCAGATTCTAGAAATTTATCATTTAAACATTAAAATTAGATTACATATTTTTGTATAAAATTAATTATTTAAACTAAATATTTAATACCTATATAACGCTATACAGATTTAATACAATTTAATGTCGTCTGTATATGGTGCGTATATAAACTAAATACACTCTATTTTTTTGGAATGATTGGAATGTGTAGACGGGAGCGGATATACTATACAAAGATGTAGATGAAAGAAACGTAAGATATGATCAATAAAGTTAATATATTACAACATTTCGAATATAACTGATATTTATTGTAAACGTTTATTCAGATAATTTTATCATTAACTGTACATGCAATTGGTGGTTATGGATAAGGTGTGTGCGTGTGCGTTATGTGAAAACATAATGAAATATTGTATAAATTATTTACATCCTTCATAATATAAAATTATATATTAAGAAGGATATAAGGAATAATAATGTAATAAACATGGTCGGATATGAAACTTAACCCGAATGAAAAATTACTTGATCGTATATGAAGAAAGAAGTAAATGAGGAGTTTTTTTTATTAATGATGGGTCATAAAATTTATCAGTAAATGATCCCATAAGTGTTTCCTTTATAGCAAATAAAATATTTCATAATGGCGTTGATGTTTATCTTTAATTTATAATTTACTTTCAAAGATACAAATTTTTTTACTTGATTTAGAAAATAGTAACGTTATCGTTGGACGACGCTGTTACAGAGACACTATAAAATACGTAGATACAGACGCCGACTTAGGCCGGGCGCACATTGAGACGCAGTTAACGCAGGCAGGGCAGCGCAGTTTCTGTGACTCGTGTTGCAGAACGGGACAACGTGAATTGAAACGCAGAGCCGAGCAGAGCAGCACTGCGTCACACGAGACCGATGTGGCACTTGTGAACGTGACACAGAAACTGCGCGACATTGTAACACGTTCTCGAGTTTTAGTTGGTTTTATTTCGTCGAAATGAAAGCAATTGAAGAAATTGAAGAAAAATGGTGCTTCTCTGTTCTGCTCTGCTTTTAAATTCGTGCTATCTCGTTCTACAACAAGAGTTACAGAAACTGCGTTGTCCTGCCTGAGTTAACTGCGTCTCAATGTGCGCACGACCACACGTGCTTTCCTGCTCTGCTCTACTCTGCCCTGCCCTGCGTTTACTGGGTGACGCAGCTCAATGTGCGCCTGGCCTTATAGACACTTAAATTATAGCTACTGTGCGCAATGTCACCGAATTTATACCGTATCACAGCATAGTGTCATAATATATGTATGACATTGAATATCAGATGGCAAAGCGAAAATATACTCCTCAAAGCAAAATATGGGCCACTTGAAAGTTTGTATTTTAAAACTGATTTATGTCGATCCACGTCAAAATAACTTTTCTAAATGACTGTTGTTATGATATTAAGTGGTTGAGTAAATGATAACAGTTAGGTTTAAGTGATATTATTGTTGAGTGAAAGATTTAAACTTTTTTTGTCTCGCACAGCGTCAAGTGGTTAGTTTTACTTATTTTTTTGAATTTGATTTTAAATCAGTTTGCGCTAGATTATTGATTGCTGAGGTTGTTTTTTGAAGTTTGGCGTGTTATTCAATCATACATTTATTTTAATCATTAATATTTCACGATTAACAGCCACTTGCAAGGAAACCTCACGAAGTCGAAAATTCAAAAAATCTGAAACTTTGTCAGTATGTAGAGGGTGACGACTTAATAACATAGAAAATATCGGTTACTGCTAAAAAACTTTTTTAAGGGGTGAACCACCCCCTCAAATTTGGAACTCAAAAATTTAAAAATTGATGAAATTTTGTTTATACATACCTAGCTTGACAAGGTCTAGTAAGAAATATAACATTATTTTTTGCATTTACACATTTTTAAGGGCTGAAACCACCCCTTCAAGTGTGTACCTAAATATTTAAAAATTGGCAATATTTTCTCTATACATTTTATACGGAGTTCTACACAATAAGCACAACAATCTTACAAGAAATATAATAATAATTTTTGCGTCCATACCTACTCAAGGATGAAAATCTCCCTCAAAAAAGAAATCTGAATTTGAACTGTAATCAGCCAATAAACCATTAACTTACTTAGTTTGTAATACACAAAAACTTTTAGATACCACCATTTGAAATATGTGCGTGCCGAAATGATTATTATATTCATTATACATTGTTGTGTAGGTGGTACATGTAAACAAAATTTCCTCAATTTTTGAGTTTCTAATTTTTAATTTACATGGGACTTCGCGCGGTTTCCTTGTTAGTATATATATATATATATATATATATATATATATATATATATATATATATATATATATATATATATATATATATATATGTATGTATGTTGGCCGCCAATCGTATAATCAGGCAAATCATAATGTGCCTAGTTTCATCACAGACATTATGTGAAATGCGCCATTTCCTAAAATTTCTAGTTAAAAACTAGCTTTTTGGTAAAAAAGTTAATTCTAATTTAGGTAAAACGATTGATATTTGACTTATTTGGCTCATTCAAGTAGGTATTTACAGTGGCTTAGGGTGATAAAACAGTGGGGGTAGACACAATCCAAAACAACTAGTAGAAATACTATTCGTCAGGCCATTCATTGAAAAGCTAAAACTTACTATTCAGCAAACGATTTGTATGTATACTTGTGTTACATTTTACATTAAGAGGGACCACTAGTGTGACATTTTGAAAAAATTGGAAATATTTTTTGCATGTTTCTATAGTCTATACCTTTAAAAATAAGATACTAAAATTTCAAGTACATGTCTGAAATAATTTTTGAGCTACAGCCATCCGAAGAGCGGATTCTGATTTTCATTCTTAACTTTGAGGTATTGAGAAATGTATGAAGGTTGATAGTTCGGGAGTTTCTGGACGTGGCTGCCAGTCACATGTTGTGGAGAAGTGTTAGACCCTGGCACATTTAAACGACTCATCTTGTTTTATTATGACCGTTATAGTGAGTACATCGTAAATAATTTTAGTAAAAATTCTTATTGTCAGTGATTAAAACTAAAAGATAAAGTAAAGAAACACTACATTTTTCAAATAATTTGTTGTAGTTATAACTCAAAGACAAATCATCCGATCGATTTGATTTTTATTGCAGCTTCTTTTATATACGATTCTTCGTGTCATGAACCTCCAGTTTTCCGATCGAATAAAAAATGTAATTTTTGCAGGCCAAAAATCATCAAATTTTTGCAAAAAATTTGAAATTTTTTTTTTAAAAATTCCATTTTGTTAAACTTTTTTTTTCCGATTGAGGTTCATGACACAGGCAATACCTTCTAGCTTAATGGGCTTTTTGGTTCTTTTTGATTTCAGACACTGTGAAGGTCGCTATCACTGCAACAGTGGGGGGCCCTTTATTGGAGCCTTGGGAGATTGCGAATAACTCACTGAATTTTCAATTTTTCGGTCCAAAAATTGTATGATGAATTTAGTATATATCAGCGAATACATCCTTAAAATATTAAAGAATTCCATACAGTAGTTTTCTTTAAAAAAGTTCCTAAAATCACCTTTCTTCAGGCGGTCGCACTAGTGGTCCCTCTTAAATTACAAGTCGGACATAAGATGTCCCTTCTAAATATGCAAGAAATTTTTGAACTAGAAAAAATTAATAAAATCAATAAGGACAATGTAACATTATGACGCAATGTAGTGAAAATTACCACTAGTTTGGGAATGTAAATTTTGACATTATTCGATTTTTTTTATAAGGTCAATTTTTCTTTGCTTTTGATTAGTAAAGTGATCGAAGACGCTATATTTGAACTATTGTAAATATTGTTCAATAAATGTTACTTCACTTAACAGCTGGGTGATTAAGGACTCTAGCCACAAAATTTTTTATTACATCCAAACCCTTATATCATGCGCTTTCTGACTTTTTTATTTGTTTAATAACAAACTGACCTGCCAGTGTTAATTGAGAAAAGCTATCAACAGGTAAAAATTCAAAAACGTGGAAATTTGAAACTTGAAAATTAATTTTTTTAATTATTTAATGAAGTTTTTAATGAAAAGGAGAAAATGAAACGTAAAAACAATTAAACGTTTAAAAAATAGTAAAAATTAGAAATTAAATAAAATCAATAAACACAATTGATAATATTTAAAATTATATTTTGGTATAGGTATGTATGTGAAGTGTAAAAACTCTTAATACTTTTTAAATGGAATTCTAAATTTATATCACTTTTATCATTCATAACGTCGTAACAGAAATTCCAAATTGGATATGAGAAAACCTTATGTTTTCCTATCATAAATAATTAATTTTAAGACATATTTTTTTTTACATTACCTATGTTTTGAAAAAAAAAAACAAATAAACAATCATTACAAAAGCAAGGACAGAAAAAAACTGCTTGCTTATATGGAATTTTGTAACAATGAACATCAAATTTAAACAATATTAGTCCAATAATCATAATTAAAATAAAACGGTTACCTATGTAGCTACCTAGTTACCTAGTTTATATCGTTTATAGTTTAAGTTTATAGTTTAACGGGTCATCAATGCAAAAATAATCAAAATTTATAATGCTTCTTTAAGTAATATATATATATATATATATATATATATATATATATATATATATATATATATATATATATATATATATATATATATATGTGTCCAGCGGATAGTATGGGAACAGAATTTTCATATATAGGAGTTTTTGAGGACATTTGTAGAATATGAGGACAGTCTCCAAAAAATTCTTCAGTCTATTGTATAGTATGAGAACTTTCCGAAATTGTATATAAATAATTCGTATACAAAAGCACAGATGGCATTGTGAGTATTCTAAAATAAAATGTCCTCGAACTAACCCATATATAACACCGTGTAAACTAAAGAATTAAACTCCGACCATCGATTAAAAAAATTTAGGTTAATAAAACTTTTCAAAAAGTATGTATGCTCAACATGTTGACGGTTGGTTAGCAGATACAATGCTGTGAAAACTAAAACACGAATTATAAGGCATAAGAGAAAACGTAGTCTAATTTCTCGACGTGAATAATTCGTGAGTCACGAAAAATTGAGGAACTCGAATTAAAATTTCAGTGTAGCCAACAATTTATATAAAAACAATTTATAAAACTAATCCTCAAAAGTCCCCGAACTAAACACTGCGAATGCCAAATAAAATTCTATAAATAAAAAATACCTAATAAAGTATTATTATAAAGATTCAAAGTCATAGGGAATACTCTTTTTACAATTTTTAAATTGGATTCAATTAGCGCATGCGCATGAGAACTGTCCTCAACCTATCATTAAATACATATATATTCTGTTGGTCACATTAGAATCTTATATACTGAGTTCGAAATTGTATTATTAAAATATTATATAAACTTAACAATTAATATTGAAACTAAAAAGTATTATTCTTTATACACTGCAGCGAAAAATTTATAAAAATAATTTTCAAAAGTCCCCGAACTAAACAATGCGTATCTCATGGTGTCCCCAAACTCTCTAATATATATCTCTTTGACGTCCACCAGGAATTGTAATCAACATCATGAAAATTTGCATTTATGTTACACAGTAAGCAAAATAAAATGTTACCTATTAATAATAAAGTATTATTATAAAGATTCAAAGTCGAAAGAATACTCTTTTTACAATTTTTAAATTGCATTCAATTAGCGAATGCGCATGAGAACTGTCCTCAAACTATCATTAAATACATAATATGTGTATTCTGTTGGTCACATTAAGAATCTTTTCTACTGAGTTCGAAATTGTATTATCAAAATATTATATAAACTTTACAATTAATATTGAAATTAAAAAAAATTATTTTTTATACACTGAAGCGAAAAATTTATAAAGATAATTTTCAAAAGTCCCCGAACTAAACATTGCGTAACTCATGGTGTCCCCAAACTCTCTGATATATATCTCTTGACGTCCACCAGGAATTTTAATCATCATCATGAACATTTGCATTTTATGTTACACAGTAAGCAACATAAAATGTTACTTATTAATAATAAAGTATTATTATAAAGATTCAAAGTCATAGGGAATACTCTTTTTACAATTTTTAAATTGGATTCAATTAGCGAATGCGCATGAGAACTGTCCTCAAACTATCATTAAATACATATGTATATTCTGTTGGTCATATAAAGAATCTTTTCTACTGAGTTCGAAATTATATTATCAAAATATTATATAAACTTTACAATTAATATTGAAATTAAAAAAATTATTTTTTATACACTGCAGCGAAAAATTTATAAAAATAATTTTCAAAAGTCCCCGAACTATGCATTGCGTATCTCATGGTGTCCCCAAACTCTCTGATATATATCTTTTGACGTCAAAGAGGAATTTTAATCAACATCATGAACATTTGCATTTTATGTTACACAGTAAGCAAAATAAAATGTTACCTATTAATAGTAAAGTATTATTATAAAGATTCAAAGTCATAGGGAATACTCTTTTTACAATTTTTAAATTGGATTCAATTAGCAAATGCGCATGATAACTGTCCTCAAACTATCATTAAATACATATATATCCTGTTGGTCACATTAAGAATCTTTTCTACTGAGTTCGAAATTGTATTATCAAAATATTATATAAACTTTACAATTAATATTTAAATTAAAAAGTATTATTTTTTATACACTGCAGCGAAAAATTTATAAAAATAATTTTCCAAAGTCCCCGAACTAAACATTGCGTATGTCATAGTGTCCCCAAACCCTCTGATATATATCTCTTGACGTCCAACAGGAATTTTAATCAACATCATGAACAATTGCATTTTATGTTACACAGTAAGCAAAATAAAATGTTACCTATTAATAATAAAGTATTATTATAAAGATTCAAAGTCATAGGGAATACTCTTTTTACAATTTTTAAATTGGATTCAATTAGCGAATGCGCATGATAACTGTCCTCAAACTATCATTAAATACATATATATCCTGTTGGTCACATTAAGAATCTTTTCTACTGAGTTCGAAATTGTATTATCAAAATATTATATAAACTTTACAATTAATATTTAAATTAAAAAGTATTATTTTTTATACACTGCAGCGAAAAATTTATAAAAATAATTTTCCAAAGTCCCCGAACTAAACATTGCGTATCTCATGGTGTCCCCAAACTCTCTGATATATATCTCTTGACGTCCAACAGGAATTTTAATCAACATCATGAACAATTGCATTTTATGTTACACAGTAAGCAAAATAAAATGTTACCTATTAATAATAAAGTATTATTATAAAGATTCAAAGTCATAGGGAATACTCTTTTTACAATTTTTAAATTGGATTCAATTAGCGAATGCGCATGATAACTGTCCTCAAACTATCATTAAATACATATATATCCTGTTGGTCACATTAAGAATCTTTTCTACTGAGTTCGAAATTGTACTATCAAAATATTATATAAATTTTACAATTAATATTGAAATTAAAAAAAAATTATTTTTTATACACTGCAGCGAAAAATTTATAAAAAATATTTTCAAAAGTCCCCGAACTAAGCATTGCGTATCTCATGGTGTTCCCAAACTCTCTGATATATATCTCTTGACGTCCACCAGGAATTTTAATCAACATCATGAACATTTGCATTTTACGTTACACAGTAAGCAAAATAAAATGTTACCTATTAATAATAAAGTATTATTATAAAGATTCAAAGTCATAGGGAATACTCTTTTTACAATTTTTAAATTGGATTCAATTAGCGAATGCGCATGATAACTGTCCTCAAACTATCATTAAATACATATATATCCTGTTGGTCACATTAAGAATCTTTTCTACTGAGTTCGAAATTGTATTATCAAAATATTATATAAACTTTACAATTAATATTGGTATTAAAAAAAAAATTATTTTTTATACACTGCAGCGAAAAATTTATAAAAATAATTTTCAAAAGTCCCCGAACTAAACATTGCGTATCTCATGGTGTCCCCAAACTCTCTGATATATATCTCTTGACGTCCACCAGGAATTTTAATCAACATCATGAACATTTGCATTTTATGTTATACAGTAAGCAAAATAAAATGTTACTTATAAATAATAAAGTATTATTATAAAGATTCAAAGTCATAGGGAATACTCTTTTTATACTTTTTTAATTGGATTCAATTAGCGAATACGCATGAGAACTGTCCTCAAACTATCATTAAATACATATATATTCTGTTGGTCACATTAAGAATCTTTTCTACTGAGTTCGAAATTGTATTATCAAAATATTATATAAACTTTACAATTAATATTTAAATTAAAAAATTATTATTTTTTATACACTGCAGCGAAAAATTTATAAAAATAATTTTCAAAAGTCCCCGAACTAAGCATTGCGTATCTCATGGTGTTCCCAAACTCTCTGATATATATCTCTTGACGTCCACCAGGAATTTTAATCAACATCATGAACATTTGCATTTTATGTTACACAGTAAGCAAAATAAAATGTTACCTATTAATAATAAAGTATTATTATAAAGATTCAAAGTCATAGGGAATACTCTTTTTACAATTTTTAAATTGGATTCAATTAGCGAATGCGCATGATAACTGTCCTCAAACTATCATTAAATACATATATATCCTGTTGGTCACATTAAGAATCTTTTCTACTGAGTTCGAAATTGTATTATCAAAATATTATATAAACTTTACAATTAATATTGGTATTAAAAAAAAAATTATTTTTTATACACTGCAGCGAAAAATTTATAAAAATAATTTTCAAAAGTCCCCGAACTAAACATTGCGTATCTCATGGTGTCCCCAAACTCTCTGATATATATCTCTTGACGTCCACCAGGAATTTTAATCAACATCATGAACATTTGCATTTTATGTTATACAGTAAGCAAAATAAAATGTTACTTATAAATAATAAAGTATTATTATAAAGATTCAAAGTCATAGGGAATACTCTTTTTACACTTTTTTAATTGGATTCAATTAGCAAATACGCATGAGAACTGTCCTCAAACTATCATTAAATACATATATATTCTGTTGGTCACATTAAGAATCTTTTCTACTGAGTTCGAAATTGTATTATCAAAATATTATATAAACTTTACAATTAATATTTAAATTAAAAAGTATTATTTTTTATACACTGCAGCGAAAAATTTATAAAAATAATTTTCAAAAGTCCCCGAACTAAGCATTGCGTATCTCATGGTGTTCCCAAACTCTCTGATATATATCTCTTGACGTCCACCAGGAATTTTAATCAACATCATGAACATTTGCATTTTACGTTACACAGTAAGCAAAATAAAATGTTACCTATTAATAATAAAGTATTATTATAAAGATTCAAAGTCATAGGGAATACTCTTTTTACAATTTTTAAATTGGATTCAATTAGCGAATGCGCATGATAACTGTCCTCAAACTATCATTAAATACATATATATCCTGTTGGTCACATTAAGAATCTTTTCTACTGAGTTCGAAATTGTATTATCAAAATATTATATAAACTTTACAATTAATATTGGTATTAAAAAAAAAATTATTTTTTATACACTGCAGCGAAAAATTTATAAAAATAATTTTCAAAAGTCCCCGAACTAAACATTGCGTATCTCATGGTGTCCCCAAACTCTCTGATATATATCTCTTGACGTCCACCAGGAATTTTAATCAACATCATGAACATTTGCATTTTATGTTATACAGTAAGCAAAATAAAATGTTACCTATTAATAATAAAGTATTATTATAAAGATTCAAAGTCATAGGGAATACTCTTTTTATACTTTTTTAATTGGATTCAATTAGCGAATACGCATGAGAACTGTCCTCAAACTATCATTAAATACATATATATTCTGTTGGTCACATTAAGAATCTTTTCTACTGAGTTCGAAATTGTATTATCAAAATATTATATAAACTTTACAATTAATATTTAAATTAAAAAATATTATTTTTTATACACTGCAGCGAAAAATTTATAAAAATAATTTTCAAAAGTCCCCGAACTAAGCATTGCGTATCTCAGGGTGTTCCCAAACTCTCTGATATATATCTCTTGACGTCCACCAGGAATTTTAATCAACATCATGAACATTTGCATTTTATGTTACACAGTAAGCAAAATAAAATGTTACCTATTAATAATAAAGTATTATTATAAAGATTCAAAGTCATAGGGAATACTCTTTTTACAATTTTTAAATTGGATTCAATTAGCGAATGCGCATGATAACTGTCCTCAAACTATCATTAAATACATATATATCCTGTTGGTCACATTAAGAATCTTTTCTACTGAGTTCGAAATTTTATTATCAAAATATTATATAAACATTACAATTAATATTGAAATTAAAAAAAAATTATTTTTTATACACTGCAGCAAAAAATTTATAAAAATAATTTTCAAAAGTCCCCGAACTAAACATTGCGTATCTCATGGTGTTCCCAAACTCTCTGATATATATCTCTTGACGTCCACCAGGAATTTTAATCAACATCATGAACATTTGCATTTTATGTTATACAGTAAGCAAAATAAAATGTTACTTATAAATAATAAAGTATTATTATAAAGATTTAAAGTCATAGGGAATACTCTTTTTACACTTCTTTAATTGGATTCAATTAGCGAATACGCATGAGAACTGTCCTCAAACTATCAGTAAATACATATATATTCTGTTGGTCACATTAAGGGGGGAGTTCACGCCAGAAACGACTAATAAACTGATTTTTTTCGAATCTCGTTTTTTGTTTTTATTTCGTTCTGTGGTTCTTTACAAACACGGCGATATATAAAACATGGGCAAAAAAAATTTTTTTTATCAAGTAGAAAAATATTAAAGAACTAATATTTTTCTCATCTTTTTGTCATTAAACTATTTTTTCGGTCTTAATTTTTTCAGTGACTTCAACTGAAATTTAGTAATTATTAACTGGTATTCAGTGTCAATCAAGCCACTCAGATGAATTGGCACTAATGATCAGTTAATAGTTACTAAAGCCACTTATGAAAGCATATTAATTTTTGCTCTGGATAAGTATTTTTATTTATTATCAGAATTATCAGTACAGAAAACGTTAATAATCTTGTCGGTTTTAAACACTTTTGTTACCGAGAAAATCACTAGTTATATAGGCAGTCAATATATCTTACGTTTTGAATAAAAAGATTGAAGATAGAAATACACCTTTGTACAACGTATTATTTGAAGACATGGTAGTTGACTCGTTACGACTTTTTTATTTTCTTTATTACCCGATCGTCGTATGCTACAAATGCCATAATTAAGGCTTTTATCATCTTAAGTTTTACGTTTTATAATGAAATAAAAAAAGATTAGAGAATTATCTTGTAAAAGTTCAGAGGTTTGCAAACTATATAATATACTACTAAAGATGTCCTCAGTCTCAACATTATATCAATACTTCAAACTTCGCTGTCCCTAAAATATCTACTGCGTATAGTCTTTTACTTATGACAAAGAATAATGGTTACACATAAAGTTATCAATGCTTATCTCGCTACCCAATCTGATTATTTCAAAGGATAATAAACGTTCCATATTCAAACCCCAATGCTTACAGAAAAAGAATATCAATGCATCGAGTACAAAGTGGACGATCTGAATACATTAATTATAATTAATTATTATTCAATAAATGTCAATGGGATAAATGTCATAGTTTTTTTAATTCAATGAAATGAAAAAAGATTATTACATTAATTAGTAGAAGTTAGAATTAAATGTTCCGAAACTATACAGTATACAATAAAAAATGTCCTCAATTTCAACATTATATCAACACGCCAACTTTCTATGTCCCCAAAATATCTATTGCGTATGATTCCTTTGTTCTCAACGTATACGTTGCATATATAAACATACTAACATTCTACCGCATATTATGAGGACATCTATTATAACGTATAATATGGGGACATGTCCTTAAATAAAACGTTACACTGAAAATCCCCATTTTATACGTTATGTTGAAAATTCCCTTTTTCTTAGAAAGTTCTGAAAGAAAGTCATTTTCTTAAGTTATATGGTGATGCTAGAACATTGGCTCACGATATCCTACCAAAAAAACATAGTGTTCCCAAACTATACACTGGACATATATATATATATATATATATATATATATATATATATATATAGGTAAAATATCCTATATATATATATATATATATATATATATATATATATATATATAGGTAAAATATCCTATATATATATATATATATATATATATATATATATATATATATATATATATATATATATATATATATATAGGATATTTTACCTTTGTCACAGTTAAAGTATTTTTTAAGCCCGTTGTGTACCATTCTACGCTGCATTTGCATCCGCAGGACAGTTGTGGATCTCAGATAACACAACCTGTACCTATCTAAAATAGTTTACCTCGGTAATAGTGAAAAAACTTTCAAAATCGGTCAGTTATTTTATTTTTTACACTTTTGGGTCCCACTGACGCTGTCGGACCTTTCATAACGTAATCTATATCTATTTAAAACAATATATTATATCTCTCTAACAGTGAAAAAATTTTCAAAATATGTCGGTTACTTTATTTTTACCACTTTTGGGTCCTATGGACCCTGGCGGACCCTAGATAACGTAATCAATATCTATCTAAAATAGTTTAGCTGCCTAACAGTGAAAATATTGTCAAAATCTGTCGGTTAGTTTTTTTTGACACTTGGATGCTATGGACCCCGACAGACCTTAGATAGCGTAAACTATATTTATCTAAAATAGTTTAGCTCTGTAACAGTGAAAAAATTTTCAAAATCGGTGAATGAGTTTATTTTTGACACTTTTGGGATTTATGGACCCTCGCGGACATTACATAATGTAATCTATATCTATCTAAAATAGTTTAGCTCGGTAACAGTGAAAAAATTTTCAAAATTGGTCGTTTAGTTTATTTTTTACAATTATGGGATCAGTAAACCCTAGCGGAACTCATACAACTCCAGTACTCTAACAGTAAGAAAAGGGTTCTAGGGATCTCATATAACTTATGGCAGTCCGTAAGCTTCTTGCGGACATCATTTAATTAATTAATTCAAATACTTTAACTTACTAACTGTGAAAAAATTTTTAAAATCGATTGGGTAATTAATTTTTCGCCTTCTTAGGTCCCCAAAACCTTGGATCTCACATAAGATACCTTAAATCCATTTAAAAATGTTTAACTTACTAACATTAATAATTATTAGTGAAAAAATTTTCAAAATCGATTCATTTAAAATTTTTCTCCGTGCATACATACATATTATGTTGTTTTGTTTCATATTTAATAATATTATATCATAACATAAATTTCAATTTCTTATTTATTTAAAATTTAATAAAAAAAAAAAATAGCTTCATGACATAAGCTGACAAAATCTGCTGAATTTTCATTTTTCAACTTGCGACAGAACTATGCTAATTATAATGCAGTAAATGAGAAACAAAACTTTCTTTATTATAATACATATATGTGGATAGATTTCACTTGCTCTCACAAAACTCTTACAACAAAAATTTTATAAGGAATTGAGACGTAAATATAAATTACGTATTAGATTAACAAAGAGAGAAAATTAATACAAATGTTAAAAATTACAATATTCTCGAAGAATACTTACGATAGAAAGAAAATTATAAGAATATTTTCTTCATAATTTTTTTTTTTTTTTTGCTCTCTAACGATGTAAAAATTGAACTGCCTAATGATAGGATCGAATGATAAAAAACGCCGTGAGCAGCGGGGCCCCATCACGGTAGTCGAATTTTCCCCTTCATCTTCGGTATTGAATGTCTACAAGCGAAATGTGATTGAAAGTCTACAACCGAATTGTCATTTTGTTGGTTTCAAAACTGGTGATGAGTGTTCGGCTGATCGAGGCTTTAAAAAAAGGTTTTAAGTATTTAAGGGCTGTATCTCAGTAAATTTCAATTTTGTGCCGAAAACAGGTAGCAGAAAAAAAGCCAACACAATTCGTACGAGGACATTCCTGCCCATGTTTATCCGCTAATTGCCTTTATGTTTTAGTTTTAAATATTAAAAAAGGACCTTAAATAGTAAACTGGAAGGCCTTTATAAAGATATTTTTTCTTTCCAAAAAAACCCAAAATTTCTATTTTATAAATACTAAAAATTCAAAATTCCTAATTTATAAATAAACAGTGACTTTAATAACATTTTTAAATTACTTAATATGTATGTATTTCATTTGTCATAAAAGTAAGTTCACTTTTTTTTAAATTTTTTAAAATTACTATTCGCCTACTTGTATTTAGAATAAACACATTTAACAATAGCATTCAATTCCGATGTAAAAATGGGAGAAGTGGGGGGAAAAGTGATGTGGACTCCCTACAAGGTACTAGCTGGATACTAACTGAATACACGTACAAAATTTCAGCCCTCTAGGTTTCCTTATGGAGTCTCTAGACGTGTTAGAAAACAAGCAAAAAAATTAAGGAAATATTGGCGTAAAAGTCGTGGGGGTAAGGGTTAAAAGTTGAAACCTCCAAAAAACAGTGTCTGGCTATTAGCTTAACCTGTACACCAAATTTCAGCCCTATAGGTTTATTTGGGGAGATTTTGACCCGAACGAAACTGTTAAAAAACAAGAAAAATCATGTTCTTTTGGGTATAAAAATGGTGGGGGTAGGGGTTAAAAGTCGAGACCCCCAAAAGGCACCCCCTTGATACTAACTCAATCCGAATACAAAATTTCAGCCCTCTAGGTTTATTCGGGTGACCTGTGCGAGTGGTACAAACTTCGAAAACGTCGAAAATGCATGAAATTGTAGCTTAAAAATGAGGGGGGTGGGGGTAAAATATTAAAACCTCCAAAAAGCACAACCTAGGTACGAACTTTATCAACACACCAAATTTCAACCCTCTACGTTAATTCTGGGGGGCTGGGGGCCTGTTAGATCCAGCGAAAATCGTTCTTCCCCCCTCTACTCCCACCATATCATCCTAGGAAGCTGAATTTTGGATATGTTGTAGATATTTGATCGAAACATTATTTAAAACCTGTTTGGAAAGTTTCTATTGTTTTGTTGCCCCCCACCACCCCCTTAAAGGTCGGGTCCGAAAAAAAATTTGCCCAAAATTTGACCCCACTTTGATAGTATTGTTGTGCATCGGAATAAGCCCCACTTACCAAATTTCATCTCTTAACTTCCATAGGGGGGCCCTACACATATTAAAAGGTTGCGGGAAAATATATATATATATATATATATATATATATATATATATATATATATATATATATATATATATATATATATATCAGACATCTTTTTTTTTTACATAATCGTGTTCTACGGGTCCGAAAACGGATAGCGCCCCTGGTCTCGCCTCTCGCAGCTCTTATCGTATAGACTGTATAAGTCTAATTTTTCGGAGAAAATTCGACTAAAAATGATAAAAAATGGCCACAAAACCTACTTCTGGGCATCCGACGTGTCTGGTTGACGAACCTAGCCGAGCCAAATCGGATTTTAGTTCGCACACAAAATTTAATTTCATAAGCACTAAACGTTTCGTTCGAAAGTTATCGTGGCGAAATATATATATATATATATATATATATATATATATATATATATATATATATATATATATATATATATATATATATACAGTGTCTTTCATAAAGTTCACACCATATGAGAAACCCCTTTACTATTGATTTTTTGAAAATATACGGTCTGCTAATTCCATATAAAAATATTTTAAGAATAATTCAAATAAATGACCTCAGTCCTTTAAAACTACTAGAAATTTTCTTAATATTGCTTCCGAGACTACTAAAGTAGCGAAAGCATTGTGATCACTTTTGAAAAATAAAAAATTTTTTCTCTTCAAAATCAAATTTTTTACGCACATTTTAAGTTTTAGAGCTTCCTAAACAATTTTGGTTTGGGCCGTCCGTCTGTCTGTCCGACTGTGTGTCTCCAATTTTGCACCAAGTGGCATAACTTCCGAACTATTCGATTGTTTTTAATGAAATTTTCAGAAATTATGCAGTTTGGCTCCGCGATGGTCCCCTATGAATTTAATCAAAATCGGAGTAACGGTAGCAACGCCGCTACCATGTAATTCCAAAATTGCACCAAGTGGCATAACTTCTGAACTACTCAATTCTTTTTTATGAAATTTTCAGAAATTATGTAGTTTGGTTCCTATATGGTCCCCTATGAATTTAATCGAAATCGAAGTAACGGTAGCTACGCCGCTACCATGAAATCCCATTAAATGTCAATATCTTATTTACTGCTAGTCCTATCTCGCTCAAATTTTTAGGGTATATTGGGGGTTAGTTTCTAAAATATTTTTGCTATTATTTTATAATTTAGCCTTTAAGTCTTTTGAGTTACAACAGTTTTTTATAAACTTCAAGGCGAAAATATAATTTCACGGTATATAATATGTATATTTGGTAGAATACTGTTTTGAAGCCTTTTACGACTACGAGGAAGCTGTGTGCCCACCCTATTAGCAGAATATTTAACTAGTTTTTATTAATATTATCAATATTGCCGTGATTTTTGTGTATCATGGCTATATTGATAATAAAATTTATTAATAAAATATCAAATATTACCAAAAATTCTAGTAATTTTAAAGGACCGGAATATCATTTATTTGAATAATTCTTAGGAATTTTTTCTGTGAAATTAGCATAAAAAGTAATTTTGCTACTAACTATAAAGAAAATACAGTAATAATAATTGTTGATGCTTATTAAAACTCTAATGTTACATAGACGTGTTTTTTTAGTACAAAACTAAATTTTTCTATTGAAAGACCAATATCTATGTCAATAGTTTGATAATAATTGCGATTTTATGAATAAGTAGATGTCAAAAAATTCTATAATTTTTATTTTGCTAGAATTTGTAAAATTATTTTGAAGTTAGGGCCACTTAAAGTCGTATTTTGGCGTTTGGGTTTTTTGGCGTTATTTTTGCAGATTATGGTATTTAACTGTCGGAATTTATTTACTAGACCCAATTTTGATACGATGACAAAATTTCATATGGAAGTGATCAATAACTTTGAAATTATTACCATTTTTCGTAATTAACAAATTTGAAATTTCCAGTTTCCCGCCAAATAAGAAGTGGGGGGTGAAAAGTGTTTAGCTACTTTTTCATTCCAACCGATGCACTGACTAGCCCCACTAAAATTCTTTTCAAAATATCAATAGTAAAAAAGTTTCCCATATGGTGCGAACTTTATGAAAGACGCTGTATATTTACATATATATATATATATATATATATATATATATATATATATATATATATATATATATATATATATATATATATGTATGTATATATATATATATATATATATATATATATATATATATATATATATATATATATATATATATATCTATATAAATTTTAGTGAATATCATTTTCGTATTCTAGGGACCTCAAAACATATTTTTGCCATAGTCCCGGGCTAAGATTGCGTCATGAGACCTACTGTAATAGCTGAATTTTGAGTTTTCGAAATTCGCTAAAATTAGTAAATGTTCTGTGATCAGTATTATGTATGTATTCCCTAACAAATAATAAAAATATAACAAATAACAATTTCTATTCTCTAAGATATATCTCATTCTCTAACAAAAAATACGCTACTTCTGACAAAGATGCATTTATGTAGCGTGCCATTAAAAAGAAAAAGAAACAGAAGGTAAACAAGTCTATCCTGAGCCGTACAAACCTGCGCAGTTGATAATGCCCGCTTTACCATATAAGGGCCATAAGCTGTGCATTAGTAATAGAGATGGACTTATTTACGGTTAGAAGAAAAAGGATAAAAATAAAGAACTAGGCATATTTGAAAACGTCTACTTTTGGATTTAATGCACTGTATGTATATGCTTTATTACTAGTAGACCGAGATGTGAGACAAAGACAACGACACCCAGGTAATTGAAAATAATAAAAGACAAAAAATACTACCTATTTTTGTTATTGTGATAACATTTAATAAATATTTAAATATAAGAGGAATCAATTTTTCTTAAATTAGAATAAAATTTTGTACTTTTTTTCTTATTTCACTTATATTTATGCTTAAATAAAAATTTTGTAAAAATAACAAAAAAAAAACATGATTCACTTTATAAAATATAGGTAGGCAGTATCTACCCTGTCTATTATTACGCTATGCTACTGGGTATTTAATAAAAAAATAAAATATTAAATATGCCAGAATATTAAAGGTAGGCGCTGACAGTGATTATGATTCTACTGTGTCATACGGCCAACAAGCAAAAGAATAGATAAAATGGATAAATACATAAAAATTAGTTACAAAAAGGAAGTCAGGGGAAAAATATTATTGTGTTTTCTTGTCAAGATAGGTGTGGATAAGATAATGTTAAAATTCAAAATTGCCTAAAATTATGTTAAAATTCAAGTAGATAGTATGAAATATTATAACAGAATGTATTCAAACAGGTATATTCAACAGAAGTTTGTCCACTAGTTTAAATCAAATACCTACTTCTCACGAATAAAGTTTCAAGAAAGACTTCTTACATTATATACCAAGGATCGTAATTGTGTTATTGACACTGGGGTGAAATATATATATATATATATTATATATATATACATATATATTTCACCCCAGTGTCAATAACACAATTACGATCCTTGGTATATAATATAAGAAGTCTTTCTTAAAACTTTATTCTTAAAACGTATATATATATATATATATATATATATATATATATATATATATATATATATATATATATATATATATATATATATATATATATATAGTGTGCACATCATAAAATTTAAAAATCTGGACGTGAACGTACATAACTTAAGAATTTATATAGCCAAATAAATATAACAATAATGAAAGATTACAAAACTGGAAATATGTGCAGACGTATACCAACTAAAATTATATATACTGCTCACAACTAATCTCAAGTTACAGACACCATTATGTGTTTGAAAAATTTCCACAAATTGTAATTTGCTTAAATTGTAAGTACTGCGTCCATCAGGCCATCTTCCAGAGATCATGACAAAATTATTATTTTATAAAAGAAAAAGAAAACTAAAAAAGGAAAATTAAAAAAGAATTATAAAGGTCCAAATATCTTCAGTCAATTTGAATATCCAAAAAGCAAAGGATAGCACACACCAAAGAAAGGTATGGAGTAACTTAAAACCGTAAAAACAAAGGTCTTGTAGATTTTCAAACAGAGAGTTTTCCAACCAAAGAACGATCAAAAAACGGTCAATGAAATGATAATTTAAAACAAAACACACAACCACATAATTGTATACTAATATTTAACACAGAATGTAATAAATTCATTTGTAAAATACTTTTAAAAACTTTAAAAAATATTGAAAAATAATTGTTGTGTAAAACAAAGAACTACGAATTATTCAAAAGATGATAGCACTAGAAGTAAACGTGTTGAAAGACTCTAATACGTCTGTGATAATCTAATGATATAAAATTAATTTCATTAAATTTTTAGACTCATCCAAATGGGGGAACTGCGCACAATCATTGAGTGTGACGAAATGCTGGATTAGGTACTGTGCAGTAGATAATGATTCAAGCGCGTCTAAAGTCCGACCCTTGTTGGCAAAATGGCAGACTGCAAAATATTGATTAGTTTCGATGTTCAAGATTTTTTTACTAAAATTCCGACATGCGAACTAGTATCACTTTTCATGGTCTTCCTTTCAAGTAACTTTAGTAATATCCCAGATGCCCCTGACCTAAAAACAATGGAAAAATGTCTTAAATTATTATTAAACAATAATTTTTTTCAATTTATCTCCATAAAATATCTCCATACAAATCAAAGTTATTGTCCGTGTTAATAATATGATTAGCAATAGACGAAAAGCTTTTAATATTAGAAGATTTTATAGCGAAAAAATGTTCGGAAAATCTATTCGAAAATCTACGATCGGTTTGGCCTATATAAAACGATGAACAATCTTGACAAGTTAATATATAAATACTGGATCTATGCAATAACGGAATTTTTGACGTTTTTGATTGTTTTTATTTTTTGACATGTAGAACCTGTTGTTATTTTTCGATCTACATTTTGATTTGTTTTGCAGGAAGTCGGTTCCTTTTGATTATTTCTTATATATCAATGTCTTTTGCAACTACAAAACTAATAGGCTTAGAGCCCCTATGGTATAAAAATCCCCATTATCGAATTCTAATAATTTAAGAAAAATTAGAAAATAACAATACCCAAAAATATTATATAAATTCATTCATTTTTCAATCAAAACTCATTCATTTATCATTCAAAATCTTCATAATTAAGCGAATTACCAGATAGATATCTTTTAACGTTTAAACGTTAAAATTCAGTAATTTTTCTTGTACTTACAAAAGTAGTAATTTCAATAATACAAGATCCGGTAGGTAACCTATAATTAGGGAACTTAATATTGCGTTAGGTACCGACTACAAAATAATCCAGCTTATTTGAGCAATATTTTGTTTATATTATTGTTTTAGAAATATTTATAACTTTAAAATTTTTTTTTATTATCTGAATAAAAGTATCGAAGTATTTTAGGTTTCAGTTATGCAAATCGTAATTTTGTTTCCAAAATATTAGTTACGTTCAAAGACCGAAAACGCTCATTGAGCGAAGAAAGCCGATCCCGCGTTGTGGTCGATCCATTTCGCTCAATGACCGTTTTCGGTCTTTAAGCTATCTTTAACATATTCACTAAATAAGCCTTTAATAAGCGAATATTATAAAGAACACAACGTCATAATTATCTAATAAATTATATTAAGTCAATATTTATTACATTATTATTAATTTTTTCTTATTATTGGTAAAAATTTTAGATTATACCATTGCTGTAAGTTTTAATTTGTTATATTTTTTTCAGCAAATAGAGTGCGTAAACAATTTGCACAACAAACACGACGCCGATACTTTAATGGAGATACATTAAAACGTACAACTGTTCAATTAATTTTCGTTTTTTTTTCTTTTTTTGCTAGTATGTTTTGTAAAGCTCGTGTAGGTTAGAGCTCTCGTTATTACATCGACTCATTTAGAAATTGCATTATAATTAGTTATATTTTGAATTTCATATCATATACAGGAACAATGTAATAAGTATATTCAATCACTGTAATTAAAACGGATTATATCAAGCCTCCCTTATGACAGCATCATGACGTTTCAACAATAGATATGAATTTAAAATATCAAATCAGTGTCATTGATACTGTGAGTGCTGTCATGATTGAAAAGCCGCACTGATAGCCATAGCCATATCAGATGATACGGCTCAGTACAAATATTGTTACAAAATGAATTTGAAACGTTTTACGGACGATATGTAAGTAGCATTTGAAGCTGTTTAACCCTAGAATCATACGTTGGTCTACGAGAAACGTTAATCATACATCGACGTCGTTTTGATGGATGGACTTTTTACGGAGAGTTTTAGAGTTTATTTGCAAAAAACATTTTTTTTTACATAACAATACTACAAAAGCGAACAAAATATTTAAAAAAAATTGGATTTGGAAAAATTTCTTAATGTAAATATCTATTAATTTTTTTAATCTTTTTATCAAAGCATATTTTCATTATAAAAATTAAAAAATAGATAAATACATCAATTGTATCATAAAACATGTGTTTCAAATAATTAATTTATGAACTATTATGGGTCAGTGGACATGTGTGACTTTACAGAATGTGAAATTTCTCAGTCATAAATATTTCTATAGATATGTAGTTATTTCCCCATTAGGCACATTTGTAAGTTTTCTAAAATTTGTTAGTAATTTTTCGAATAAGATCTCAAAAAATAATAAAAATTAAAATATTTTCCACAAAATAAATTGTTAATCTTTTATTAAGGTACTTCCTAAGGTACTAAAAATAGATTAAGAATACCCTTGTCGCAGTATCCTGCAAACATAGCGAATTTCCAGTAATAAAAATTATTTTTTCTCGAAAACCCACCTAGATACATAGGGTCATAGGATAAAGGTTCAAAACGTTTCTTAGGTGATTTTTTCCGCTCTTTGTCATGGTATAAAAAACTTTTGGAAAGCTTTTGAATTGGCTGCAACAGCTAAATTTTCCATTCGGTAATTTCCCAAAAGCTTAAAAAGTCCCTAAAAACAATATATCTTTTTATTAAAAAAAATAAAAATAAAAATTAAAAATAAAAAATAAAAAATAAAAAAAAAAATATAAAAAATAAAATAAAATAAAATACAGCCTGGCTGACTGTCTGTGTTTTATTTTTCTTATTATTTATTATTAAGGCGGTAATTTCATGTGACGTTTAAAAATTTTCGAATTTTTTTTTTAATATTTATTTTAGAAGCAAAATACATCGAGAGTGGATTGTAAAAATTATAGACCGAAATTCAAATTACGAAGAATTTTAAGAACTTAAAAATTCTTCTAAAGAGTAGTAACTTGCCTTTAACAGTTGAGCCTTTATTTTCCTTTTAAAAATTACTCTGGGTTCGCGTTTAATGCAGTCAGGTACATATTTTATTGTATATTTTTATCATAATATTACGTGTACTTTTTAGGGAAACCATCAATGTGGAGTTCGATAGTTTCAAATTATGTGTGTGCCGTGTGTGGTAGTTGTGTTGCTGCATGTTGCTTTCAAATAAATCATAGTGTTCTTTAATAAACAAAGAACATTGTAAAGTAAATACACTGGACAAAGTTAAAATTTTGTTATCTCTAAAGTAACTTTGGCAATGTTCCCTAGGATGTGCATTAAATATATATCTGACACATTTCTTTTGTAAGGTAAAAATTGTTTTGCTTTGAGATGAGTTTCCCCCAAAAATACAGCCAAATTGCATTATTGAATGAAAATAAGCATAGTACGTAGTTAATAGAACATCAGTTGATACATAAGACTTCAAATATTTGATAATATAAATAGCTCTACTTAATTTTTTTTTGTAATATATCTATATGTCTATTCCAGTTTAGTGCTCTATCGAATTGGAGGCCTAAGAATCTAACCGAATCTTGGATGTTTGCTGGTAAAGGAATTTCAATGCTTGGAGAGATAGAAAAGTAGTTGCCAAATTTAATTATTTCAGTCTTTTGGACATTTAGTTTTAAACCGTTTTTATAACACCAATCATTTACATTTGAAATACATGTTTGTATGTTCAACAAAAGATCTTCAGGATCTATACCCGTGCACATGACAGCGGTATCGTCCGCATATAAAAAAGTTTGCTCTCTTATATATAGAGGGAGGTCATTAATAAATAAAAGAAATAGAGTTGGTCCTAGAATACTACCCTGGGGTACACCCTTCACAAGAGATTTATATCCAGAGTAAACATTCTGTGAACCAAAATCATCGTCAGATTTATAAAAAATTTTGACACATTGTCTTCTATCTGTCAAGTACGACGAGAAAAATTCTAAGGTCTTACCTCTTACACCATATTTTTCCAATTTCGATAGAAGCATTTTGTTATCAATGCTATCAAAAGCCTTCGTCAGATCGAATAAAATCATAGCGTGTAGTATTTTCTTTTCCCACATACTCACAATATTATCTAAAACATTAAAAACAGACAAATCTATCGAACGATGCCTCATAAACCCGTACTGATTCTCACAAACAATATTGTATTTTTCAATAAAGTTTACTAAGCATGTGTTAACTGCTTTTTCAAAAATTTTTGCAAATGTAGGCAACAAAGAAATAATTATTTAAATTAGTCGCATCTCCTTTTTTGTGGATAGGTGTAACAATAGCTATTTTTAATTCATCCGGAAAATATCCCTCAACAAAACATCTATTTAATAAATTTCTAACACTGACTGACTGACAGACAACGCACAGCCTAAACCGTTGGGTTTAGAAGAATGAAATTTTGCACAGAAGATCCCTATGTAATGTAGGTGAGCACTAAGAAAGGATTTTTAAAAATTCGTTCCCTAAGTGGGTTTAATAAGGGATGAAAATTTGTATGCAAATTCGTAATTTTTGAAGTTAGTGGTATACGTATAAAAATATGTTACTATGGCTATTACAATAAATAATCTACTTAATAAATTTCTAACACTGACTGACAGACAACGCACAGCCTAAACCGTTGGGTTTAGAAGAATGAAATTTTGCACAGGAGTTCCCTATGTAACGTAGGTGAGCACCAAGGAAGGATTTTTGAAAATTCGCCCCCTAAGTGGGTTAAATAGGGAATGAAAATTTTTATGGAAATTCATCATTTTTGAAGTTAGATATATAAAAATACATTACTATGACTATTCAAATAAATAATATTTTATACACTGACTGACAGACAACGCACAGCCTAAACTGTTGGGTTTAAAAGGACAAAATTTAGCACAGGAATTATGAAAATTGGCGTTTATGCTTCTATTTATAAATAAATGTCAGTTGTTTCTGGAAATATATTCCCTAACGGGTTAAAGCAGAAAATGAAAGATCGTATGGGAAGTTCATCATTTTTGAAGTTAGAAACGTGGATATTGATTTAGGCTTTTGAAAAACATTAAAAGTGAGCAGAAAGTGAGTACCTAATAAAAAGATGTTGCCGATGGGAAATCCCATCGGGCATACGGCTAGTTTATTAATAATTTAACTCAGTGGCTGGCAAATGTATGAAGCGGCTCGTTTAACTAAAAAGTCCGGTATATCATCCCAACCAGTTGACTTTTTTATTTTAAACCCATACAAATATTATATATTTTATCGGCACTGGTCGGATATAAATAAAAACTATTAAAAATAGTATTACTACATAGCGTACTTACTGAACTACTGTTGGAAAGATTTAATTCATTGGTGTGTTAGCGCTTCAAGAAAATGATGCTTGCGAAGAAGCGGAAGGGTTATTCTATGAATGAAGTGTAGCTGATGCCTGCAAGTATTCGAGAACGGAACACATTGACCCCTAACAGTGCTGGAGTACATAATATTTTTAACGGGGCTCAAAAATTTTACATAGGTAATATTTTTAAGGGGACTTGCATGTATATATATATATATATATATATATATATATATATATATATATATATATATATATATATATATATATATATATATATATATATATATAGGGAAGACTTATTGAATATATTTTAAACTAAAAAAAATTTATTCTTTTTAAATCATAGCACATTTTTTTGTTTGAAAAAAATTAGATTTTTGTCCCATTCAGTAATTCCATTCTCATTGAATGGGACAAGAAGAATATTGAATGGGACATAATATGTAAAAAATTCATGCGGTTTATACAGGTTAGTAAAAATTTGGAAATGGTCAAAGAAAAGTACATAACCTCAATGCGCAAACAATACTTATTTAATGATAATCTATACTAAGCGGTTTAATAATCAACTAATACAACTTATCTAAGCATAAGAGTTATATATGTATGTAACTGTATATAATTATATATATATATATATATATATATATATATATATATATATATATATATATGTATATATATATATATATATATATATATATATATATATATATATATATATATATATATATATATATATATATATGTATATGTATATATGTTTGTTTCAACAAAAACTAGGAAATACGATTTTAAACAGAAAAAGTAACTTTTATTTTTTTATAAATTACTAAATATTCTACGATAACTCTTATGCTTAGATAAATTGTATATAGATTTTTTAAGAAATACGATTTGAACCTCCAATTTTAGGGGTTGGTTTCACCCCCTAAACGTGGAAGATGGCCGATAATTTCTATCGAATATTCTACACACCATTGAAGTTTCATCAAAATCCTGAATTTCACTCTGGGTGCATCTTCTTGTAAGTACGCAATTTCGGGCGAATATCAATTTCTACTTACATATTTAGTTTTATTATTAATATTGTATTTTACCCAAAATATTTTAGAAAAATCTTATTTGCCGAGAAATTTGGTACTCATATCAAGTATAGTGGTAAAATAAAGTGTTTTTATTTACTAATATCAAATATGGAAGGCCATAAAATAACGTTCAAATCTATTAAATTTATATCAAGTAGGGTCCATTTCACTTAAATTTAACCATGATTCATCACTTATGAAGTTAAATAATTTCCGTTTTATTGGCTTTATCTCTTTTATTATTGCACTTACGCAAATTTTTGATTCGACCCAACTTTTAAGGGGGTGGTGGGGGCGGTAAAATAATAAAACTTTTCTCCCATTTGAAATAATGTTTCGGTGAATTATCTACAACATATCCAAAATTCAGCTTCCTAGGAGGATTTGGAGGGAGTAGAGGGGGGAAAAACCGATTTTAGCTGGATCTAACACGCCCCAGCCCACCAGAATTAACGTAGAGGGTTGAAATTTGGTGTGTTGATAAAGTTCATACCTAGGTTGTGCTTTTTGGACGTTTTAATATTTTACCCCCACCTCCCTCATTTTTAAGCTACAATTTCATACCTTTTGCCGTTTTCGAAGTTTGTACCATTCGCACAGGTCACCCAAATTAACCTAGGGGAATGAAATTTTGTATTCGGATTGAGTTAGTATCACGGGAGGTCTCAACTTTTAACCTTTACCCCCACCATTTATATACCAAAAAGAACATGATTTTTATTGTTTTTTAACAGTTTCGTTCGGGTCAAAATCTCCCCAAATAAACCTAGAGGGCTGAAATTTTGTGTACGGGTTAAGTTAATAGCCAGCCATTGCTTTTTGGAGGTCTCAACTTTTAACCCTTACCCTCACGATTGTTATGCCAATCTTTCCTTGATTTTTTTACCTTTTTTCTAACACGCCTAGAGACTCTCTGAGTAAACGTAGACGGCTGAAATTTTGTACATGTATTGAGATAATATCCAGTTAGTGCCTTTCAGGGATTCTACGTTACTTTTCCCCCCACTTCTCCCATTTTTACATCGGAATTCAATGGTATTGTTAAATGTGTTTAAAATGCTTTATATTTATACTATAAGACAAGTAGGCGAATAGTAAATTTAAAAATTTAAAATAAATAAACGTACTTTTGTAACAAATGCAATATACATACATATTAAGTAATTTAGAAATGTTATGAAAGTTAATGTATATTTACAAAGTATTAATTTTCGATTTTTATTTTTATTTATAAAATAGAAATTTTGGATTTTTTTTGGAAAGAAAAAATACCTTCATAAAGGCCTTCCAGTTTACTATTTAAAGTCCTTTTTTAATATTTAAAAATAAAACACAAAGGCAATTGGCGGATAAGCATGGGTAGGAATGCCCTCGTACGAATTGTGTTGGCTTTTTTCCTGCTAACTGCTATCGGTTCCAAACTGAAATTTACTGAGATTCAGCCCTTAAAAGCTTAAAACCATTCTTTAAAGCCCCGATCAGCCGGACACTCATCATCAGTTTTGAAACCACCAAAATGACAAATTGTTTGTAGACTTTCAGTCACATTGCGCTTGTAAACATTCAGTACCGAAGATGAAGGGAAAAATTCGACTTCCGTAATGGGGCCCCGCTGCTTACGGCGTTTTTTTCATATTAGGAAATTTGTGATTGAAATAGGAAAATACATATACATGATTAAATTTAAGAAGCATAAAGATAAATAATTTTATTTTTAATTTTATTAATTATTTAATTAATTTCGTTTAATTATTTGAACTTTCTCTAACCTGTAAATGTTCAAATGAAACTAATTGGAAATTAATAATTTCATTTTTGTTTTCGTATAGATAATTCAGTTGGAAATAATTAATCTTTCGTAATCGTTTGCTGTGTCTCTTTCATAAATATCATTTGAAAATTAAAATAATCACTAATACTACAATTTTATGTTAGAAATATCTGGCCTGTTCTACTATAATTAATAAATCATTGATAATTTAGAATGACCGACTGTTTAATAAAGCATCAAAACGCCCAAAGGAAATAACGAAAAAAATTACTTTAAAACACGAATAAATTTAAAATTACAGAACTGCCATATTTGAAATGACAACAACTTGAAGTCAGGATCGAATAAGTGTACATTGGTGTAATACATTACAAAAATACTTTTATTTCGGGGGGATTTATAGGTAACTGGTACCTAATTTCATTTGTCGCTTTCAATAAGTGTCCCTCTCATATCACCTCTTTTCTTTCAAATCACAAGCAACGGAAATACCTAGAGCTATTGTTTCAATCCAGAGATTTCTTTTCTTTGCTTAAAAAGAAATTTTTTTGTTTTCAAAATAATTTTTGTTTCAAGAATTCTTTAACAAAAAAATATTTTTTAACACTACTGGATGGATTATTTCTCTAAGTCGATGACATATTTTTCTCAATGTAGACATAGATACATATACTTATTACACATTATTTTTCAACCGTAGTCTTTAAAGGGGGTAAACAACCTGGCTCTCAATCATGTCGTCACTATAACTGCTCTACAAATAAAACTATATTCAAATCTATTATAACTTAGCATTTTCAGTTTATTAGTAAGTATTGTTAAATACCCCTGTCGCAGCATCTGCATAACATAGCGAATTTCCAAATCTTGGGCACTGGCGGATCTCATCTAAGACCTGTACCTATTTAAAATAGTTTAGCTTTCTAAGAGTAAAAGAATTTTTAAAATCGGTTGGGTAATTAGTTTTGGTATTTTTGGGGACCCAAGAACCCGAACGAATTTTGTGCAGCATAGTTGTATCCATCTAAATTAATTTAGTTCTCTAGCAGTGAGAAATTTTTTAGCATCGGTTCGATAGCTTATTACTGGCGTTTTCGGATCTGCAAAATCCCGGTGGACCTCATTAAAAAATCAGCTCGACCGTGTATTCTAGGCGGACTTTATTTAATATATATATATATATATATATATATATATATATATATATATATATATATATATATATATATATATATATATATTCAAAACCCGTTGTGTAGCATTCTACGCCGCATTTGCATCCGCAGGACAGTTGTGGATCTCAGATAACACAACCTGTACCTATCTAAAATAGTTTACCTCGGTAATAGTAAAAAATTTTCAAAATCGGTCAGTTATTTTATTTTTGACACTTTTAGGTCCTACTGACACTTCAGATCTTACATAACGTAATCTATATGTATCTAAAATAGCTTAGCTCCCCAACAGTGAAAAAATTTTCAAAATCGGTCGGCTAGTTTATTTTTGACGCTTTTGGATCCGATGGACCCTGGCAGACTTTACATAACGTAATCTATATTTATCTAAAATAGATTAGCTCTGTAACAGTGAAAAAATTTTCAAAATCGGTCGGTTAGTTTATTTTTACCACTTTTGGGTCCCATGGACCCTGGCGGACCCTAAATAACGTAATGTATGTCTATCTAAAATAGTTAGTTCCCCAACAGTGAAAAAATTTTCAAAATCGGTCGGTTAGTTTATTTTTGACACTTTTGGATCCCATGGACCCTGGCAGACCTTACATAACGTAATCTATATTTATCTAAAATAGTTTAGCTCTGTAACAGTGAAAAAATTTTCAAAATCGGTCAGTTAGTTTATTTTTGACACTTCTGGATCCTATGGACCCTGGCAGACCTTACATAACGTAATCTATACTTATCTAAAATAGTTTAGCTCTGTAACAGTGAAAAAATTTTCAAAATCGGTCAGTTAGTTTATTTTTGACACTTTTGGGTTCTATGGACCTTGGTGGACCTTACATAACGTAATTTATATTTATCTAAAATAGTTTAGCTCTGTAACAGTGAAAAAATTTTCAAAATCGGTCAGTTAGTTTATTTTTGACACTTCTGGATCCTATGGACCCTGGCAGACCTTACATAACGGAATCTATATTTATCTAAAACAGTTTAGCTCTGTAACAGTGAAAAAATTTTCAAAATCGATCAGGCAGTTTATTTTTGACACTTTTGGGTCCTATGGACCCAGGCGGACCTTACATAACGTAATCGATATTTATCTAAAATAGTTTAGCTCTGTAACAGTGAAAAAATTTTCAAAATCGGTCAGTTAGTTTATTTTTGACACTTTTGGGTCCTGTGGACCCTGACGGACCTTACATAATGTATTCTAAATCTATCTAAAATAGTTTGGCTCTGTAACAGTGAAGAAATTTTTAAAATTGGTCGTTTAGTTTATTTTTTACAATTATGGGATCAGTAAATCCTGGCGAAACTCATACAAGTCTAGTACTCTAACAGTAAGAAAAGGGTTCTAAGGATCTCATATAACTTATGGCAGTCCGTAAGCTTCTTGCGGACATCATTTAATTAATTAATTCAAATACTTTAACTTACTAACTGTGAAAAATTTTTTAAAATCGATTGGTTAATTAATTTCTGGCCTTTTTAGGTCCCGAAAACCTTGGCCTCACATAAAATACCTTAAATCCATTTGAAATGGTTTAATTTTTTAACATTATTAATTATTAGTGGAAAAATTTTCAAAATCGATTCAAAATATTTTTCCGTACATACATATGTACATTGTACATATTTTGTTTTGTTTTATATTTAATAATATTTATATCATAACATAATCTTCAATTTCTTGTTTACTTAAAAATTCAATAAAAAAAAAAAAAATTCTTCATTACATTAGCTTAGAAAATCTGTTTAATTTACATTTTTTAACATGGGATAGAACCATGCTAATTATAATGCAATAAATGAGAAACAAAACTCTATACATGTATGTGTGTTATATCACATATATGTGAATAGTTTTCACTTGTTCTCACAAAATTCTTTAATAAAAAAGTGAAATATTTTTATACTTCATAAACAACTGAGATATAAATATAAATTACTTATTAGACTAACAAAGAAAGAATAAAAGTGAAAATTTACATTTTCTCGAAAAATACTTAAAATAGAAAGAAAATTATAAGAATATTTTCTTCATAATTTTTTTTTCCTTTTCAACGATGTAAAAATCGAACTGCCTTATGATAGGATCGAATGATAAAAAATGGCCAGAAAACCTACTTCTGGGCATCCGACGTGTCTGGCTAACGAAATTAGCCAAGCCAATTCAGAATCCAGTCCGCACACACAATTTCATAAGCGTTAGACGTTTCGTTCGAGAGTTTTCTGCCATAGTCCCGGACTCAGATTGCGTCATGAGACCTACTGTAATAGCTGAATTTCGAGTTTTCGAAATTCGCTAAAAAGTATCTATTTTTCGGTTTTCTGCTTCCAAAAGATTGTAAAACTCTAACTTTCTAGTCATTCCACATCCAATAAGAAAATAATGTAGTTCTTGCAGGTTCTCGATACTGTCATCATCTACTTATAATCAATAATAAAAATCAATCGCGGTGTTTGCAGATAGCCATGCTGCTCTCATTAGTTATCTGATTGCTGTAGCGGTTACCAAGTATGTATTTCACTTGTAAATTGTTACCCGACAGCAGTACACTGGCATCGGTGGCTACATATCATATACAATTACCTACCATTATTCTCATTCAGTCCCACGTACAATGATCAAACCTATTGTTTTTTATTTGTTTTGTCATAAAACTGTGCGGAACAGTGCGTGCGTGTGTGCGTGCGAATGCAACAGGAAAACTCTCAACTCATGTTTAATGCAATAAGCTGCCAACAAATCTGTCATATTATTTGACAAGAGAAGATCACACAGAACACATACACACTCACTTTTGTATATGACACACTTATGTACTGGTATCACGCACACATCACTCATATGAATGGACATGTTCGTCTTCGCTTATTTTATTTATACGTGACAATTCCATGGTATCATCATTTTTATATGACATTTTGAACCTGCCTAACGTCCATATAATAACAACATTTATAAAAATGTTTCCCCAGTTTTCCCTCGTAAAAATAAAATGATGGTAATGAAAACGAAGATGACGAAAAATGGAAAATAAAAATTTCCTCTTTACTTTTTTTTTTAATAAAGAAAAAGTGTTAAAAATATTCTATGAGTAAAATTGTATTTTTCAAATGAGGATATATTATGTTGGCAGTAAAAGTGTATTTGATATTAAACTTTTTACGTACTTTAAATGTTTCATTTGAGACGGGATCAAACTTGAATGGTAATCAGTTATTTATAATTTTAGTGAGGTTATAAAAGCAAATCATCTAATAATTCCACGCTCAAGCTTATAAAAATTTAACTAAAATGAAAACTAGATTGTTAGCAATTTTACAAAAAAAAGGATGGATTTAATATCCGTTATTAAGCTGTTTGTTTACAACAGACGCTACGACATGAATTACAGGGACTATAACGGTATATTAATAATAATTAATATATCCTGTTGGTGTGAACTGCCGCCAAGAAAGGACGTGTTTGCTTATTGAATAAAATTATATTTTTACTAAAATATATACAGCTGAACTTTTTTTTATGCGGTCTTTTTTTGTGCGGTTTTTTTTGTGTGATTTTTTTATGCGGTTTTAAAAAATAACCATTAAAATGCATAATGTGAATCAAAATCACAAGACAGTAAGAAACTTAAACAATTACTATAATAACTTTCTTTGATAAAAATACTTTTTAAAGACTTTTAAGCATTTAATCAATACGCTGCATAAGAACATAATTTATTGCATCATTTAATTTTTTTTACACATGTATTTTCCAAATTTTCATAATATTATAAAAAGGAAATAAAATGTTCCTACGCACAGTGGGGTCAAATATAATACCATTAAAAGTGGCAAAAATACAAAAAATTAAATTATAAGCTACAAATTATATGACACCCTAAATCAATAGCTAAAATATTGTAGCAACGACCTCTGTAATTAACTTATGTAAAATAGCGCGGGGGGTGCAAATATATCGACTATTGTTTGTTATTTCTATAAATTGATTGCTTTTTAAACGATATCACTGTACGTAACGTAGTAATTTGCGGGACGGTTATTTAAGTAATAAAAAAAATTAAAATCGGTTATAATGGGCGATGTTCCCCATGGTATGTTATTTTTAGTCGAATTTTTCAACTGAAAATTAGACTTATACAACCTATACCTTAAAAAGAGGGGAGAGTAGGGACGCTATCCGTTTTCGGACCCATAGAACACAATTATGTAGAAAAAAAATGTCTGACATATATATATATATATATATATATATATATATATATATATATATATATATATATACTTAGGGCCCCCCTAAGGAAGTTAAGAGCTGAAATGGTAGGTGGGGCTCATTTTCGAGGCACCTCATACTATCAAAGTGGGGCCAAATTTTGGGAAAATTTTGAATTCGACCCAAATTTTAGGGGGTTGGTGGGGGGCAACAAAACAATAGAACTTTTCCAAATCGGTTGGAAATAATTTTTCAGTCAATTACCTTAAACATATCCAAATTTCAGCTTCCTAGAATGATTTGGAGGGAGTAGAGGGCGAAAAAACGATTTTGGCAGGATCTAACACGCCCCCAGCCCCCCGCCCCCATAATTAACGTAGAGGGTTGAAATTTTGTGTGTTGATAGAGCTCATACCTAGATTGTGCTTGTTGGAGGTTTTAATATTTTACCCCCACCCCCTCATTTTTAAGGTACAATTTCATGCTTTTTCGACGTTTTCGAAGTTTGTACCCCTCGCACAGGTCACCCAAATAAACCTAGACGGTTGAAATTTTGTATTCGGATTGAGTGAGTATCAAGGAGGTGGCTTTTGGAGGTCCCAACTTTTAACCCTTACCCTGTAGTGTGATTATGAAATAATCACACACAATGAAATGCGATATTTCTTTATAGGTAATATTTTTCAAATAAAAAGCTTTCTTTATTTAAAATCAAACACACATATATATATATATATATATATATATATATATATATATATATATATATATATATATATATATATAATCGATATATTAAATCAATCGAGTACGTATCAAATTAAACTTAAATATTTTCTGTGGTGACACCTATCACAAGCCTTCGCAAGTACGATTCATGGATACATAATCTTTCCCTATATATATTTGGTTTGCATCTTTGCTAATTCCTCTATAACAATAGTTTGTTTAAATTCAGAATTAAATGAAATTAGGTAATAATTGAAAAACATATTTTGATAAGAAATAAAGAGTTTGAATAAAAGTGGGAGTCGCCAACTCACTCTCTCATCGGTAGGTCACGGAAGGAACTGATTGATAATGTATTGTTTAAAATAAAGTTTTAATTGGATTAGTTCAAAAATGCTTTTGATTGCGATAATGGATTTTTATTCAAACCGGAATTTTTAAGATAAGTATTTAGTTACAAAATAATTTAAAACTGATTTAGCTATTCAACGGGAAAATTTTTGGTCATGATTTCAGCTTCCTAGAATGATTTGGAGGGAGTAGAGAGGGAAAAACGATTTTGGCTGGATCTAACACGCCCCCAGCCCCCCATAATTAACGTAGGGGGTTGAAATTTTGTGTGTTGATAGATATGTACACGATGTAAATAAAAAAACAACACATAAAGACAGGAACACATAAATGCACTAGACAACGGACAAGCATACACATAATAAAATCCAACGATGAGCCCTGCCATCCCAGGGCTTAAAAAGCTGACAGTGACGGTACGACAAGTTCCAGACAGACCGTCCAGTCACCAAGGCCTGGAGGCCATCGCTGGGACTCCCCCCGAGGTGTAAAGGGCCTCAGAGTGGAGGAACCTGACTAGATAATACACAGAAAACGCCTAGAGAAAATATCACAGGAAAGTGATAAAGTGATAAACAGAAAAACTTATTGCGTCACTGGGACGCCACAGGCCGACCAGTGAAGCAATAAGGGATTAAAACAATACCGCTGTAGAGCCATAACAACAGGCCTACAGTGGCATAAGAAAATATCACAGATAAAAAACAAAAAATGATGTACCACCCCGGGTGTAAAGAGCCCTCAGTGGTACATCGATAAAAAACAATAACAAAAACGACAAACAGGTATGTATAACAAGCAGTACCACTAAGGGTGTAAAAGACCCTTAGTAGCATAACGAGAGACTAAAAGTACCCTGCCAGACCAGCTGGAACAGGGTATCGTTAATAAATAAGACAACACAAAATATTTGTTAACACAAAAAATGAAAACGAGACTGTACTTAAAATTCTATCGGGGGAGATAAAACGAGACGACTTGTAAAATCTGAGATGGTATGCCCCTAAAGTCTCTGAAGAAGATGCGAATTTCGGAGAAATTTAGGCATCTTTCTTTCAGAGACAGCATCGTAAGCTAAAGCTTCGGCTACAATATCTGGGAGCTGCAACCTCTGGCGCAATGGCTCAAAGGTTACACATTCCTCAACTATATGCCTCACGGTCAGGCGGCGCACCTTGGCTGATCCTCACCGGCGAGAAGATGACGGTGTGTTAACTCCTTGTGGCCCAAACGTAAACGTGTCAGAGCCACACTCTCTCGCCGGCTCAGATTTACAGGTTCCGGAGTTCTTCGGACCTCAGGTTTCACCTGTCTGAGCTTAGCGGTGAGGTTGTTCCACTCACATTGCCATTTCTGATCAATCGCGTATCGTATGCTCACTCTCAGATCCTCTGGGTGTATGGCAATGTCCTGTGGCTCACCGACTTCGGCTGCATGACGTGCTGCCTGGTCGGCGAGTTCATTGCCAGGTATCCCCACATGTCCGGGTATCCAGAAAAAGGTGATAGATTTCTGGCGGAGCATGTAGAGATACGTCAGGATGTTCTGCACCATTGGATCGATGGTATGAGAGTGGCATATCGCTTGCAGCTTGCTCGACGAGTCGGAACAAATGAGGAATGCGCTGTCTTCGGATGTTTCACAGAATCGCAGGGCTTGCAAAATAGCAAATAATTCTGCGGTATACACAGTGGCCTGGGGAGGAAGTGACCAAGTGTGAGGATCGTCACGAATGACGATAGCACTTCCAACACCCGTAGCTGTTTTGGAACCATCTGTGTATATGCAGAGAGAGTCAAGTTCGCTAATGATCTCATAAAAGCGAGATCGATATTCAAATGAACTGGTCTCCTCCTTGTTGAGACCAGTCAGGTCGAAACAAAACCTTACTTTAGGGATCAGCCAAGGAGGTACTTCCATAGGACGTTTTGGAAGTACCTTGGCGAACTGTAAGTGCAGACTCTCTAAAAACTCCTGCGTTCGAACGGCCACTGGTCGACTTATGGTGGGATGTCGACCATAGAGCCCCTGTAAACGGTATCTGAATAAAGTCGGGTGATTAATATGCGTAGGTGTTGCATATACCCCCGCTGCATATTTGAGCAAGAGACGCTCACGTCTCAGTCGCAGCGGAGGCAGACCCGACTCTACGCAGAGGCTCATAAAGGGACTCGTTCGAAATGCTCCCGTAGCCAATCGTATGCCTGCATGGTGAACAGGATCTAGGAGTAGAAGCGCAGACGCCCGGGCGGAGGAGTAAGCAATGCTGCCGTAATCAATCTTAGTCAGAACTAGCGATTGATACAGGCGAAGTAACGACTCCCGGCCCACACCCCACGATGCACCAGCCAAGCACTTAAGTATGTTTATTGTCCTGCGACAACTCGCAGCTAAGGCTTGGAGGTGCGGGCGCCACGTAAGTTGTTTATCAAATATGAGTCCTAGAAACCTGACGCTGTCAACGCACTGAAGATCCTTTTAAAGTGAGAAGAGGATCCGGATGTGCGTTGCACTTTCTGCAGAAGTGAACCACCGATGTTTTTTGTGAGGAGAAACGAAAGCCAAGAGCTTCTGCAGCAGTCACCACTTGGTTGATGCCTTGTTGCAGCCGTTGTTGAATATCCTCGATGGAATCGGCTGCATAGAATAGAGTGAGGTCATCAACGTACAAGCAACGACGAATTGGGGCTGAATCTGCAATATGACTGACTGCGATGGAGAACAAGGTGACACTAATGGTGGAGCCTTGGGGAACACCATTCTCCTGGGAGTGGGCCTCAGACTCGGTGTCACCTACCCGGACACGAAAAGAACGGTCAGTCAGAAAACTTTTTACGAACTGAGGGAGGTTACCTCTTAAACCTCAGTCGTGCAGCTTCTTGAGAATGCCATACCTCCAGGTCATATCATAAGCTTTCTTCAAATCGAAAAACAGAGCCACAAGGTGTTTTCGCTGGAGAAAGGCGTCGTGAATGGCATTCTCGAGGCGAACAAGATGGTCCGTAGTCGAATGGTATCGGCGGAACCCACATTGATGTTTAGGTATAAGGTTGTGGGATTCCAGCGACCAGCCGAGACGGTTGTTCACCATTTTTTCCAATACCTTGCTGAAACAGATTTAGATTAAGAACAAATTTTTTGTTTTATTTAAAGACCATAGTTTTTTGTTTTGTTTGTATGTGCGGTGGTTTTGGTTGTTTTATTCAGTGTTTTTGTATGATATTTTTGACTGTTTTTGTTTTATTTGGAAACTACAGGTAAGGTGGAAAAACACATTTAATTCGTTTTTGGTATTAATTTTAACAATTACTAGACATTTTTAGCTGTACTTATAATACATTAGTCATAAATTATAACTAGGGTTACCAATTTTCTTTTTTAATCTCGTGAATAAGCAAAAAATAAAGTATTTGAGAGAAAAATTATTTTCAAAACTTAAATTTAAGTTTGAGTAAAACATTTTTTGTGTTTTTAGCACATGCTAACACAATTTTTGCTATCTACGAACACTTCATAGCTAGTTTTACAATTTAAGTTCAGATTTAAATAATTCATTTTATATTAAATTTATCAAGGATCTATTTATTATTTGCTCGCCACTTTACATTCATCACCGAAAAATTCTTTCAGTGAAAGGTAGGGTTGTGGAAAACAGAGAGCAAAATAAGAAATAATTTTTTTTATATTTGGTAAGTTATCACACGCGTTTTTTGAGTATATATTGCCTTTTTTCAACAGTATTTTTCTTTGCAAATACTTTGTTATTATTAATAAATTTTTCTGTAAAAAATTTTTACTAAAATTTAAAAGTTAGTGGGTGATAGTTTAGAAAAGGGGTCGGCAACCTGCGGGCCGCATGCGGCCGTTGCAAGATTTCATGCGGTCCGCCAAGCAATATAACTTTTTGAATAATTGCTCTGTCTATGTAGAGTTGAACATACTTTATACAGACTACAAGAATTCTATTTAGAAAACATTCTTTTACAACTTTTAGAATGTACAGGATGTGTTATAAGAATTCCGCGAATAAAATGTAAAATATTTTTTCACTCAAATTTTTCTTTTTAAAAGTTAAATTTTCATAATTTTGGTATATTACCATGCAAATATAAATTAATAATAAAAACTATTCGTACAATAATATCTATAAAAGATTTTTTAGAATGCAAAAAATTTAGCTTTCGCATAGTAAAATAGCTTACACATCACATTCCCCAACATGTTACATATGAAATCGCCGTCGCTTTGAAATGAAACATGTCTGAACGAGTTAATGCATACATTGTCTGCTAAATTATTGCATCATATAGTGCAATCAAACTTGTTTCAGCTTGTAATCTCTTACATATCTGTATAAAGTTTTATGACGTCATCAATCACAAAGTATATATACATGTGATAAATGGTTTTAAAACCGTTACGTCTTTTGACTTCATAAAATACAGTGTGCTTCGTGTCATCATATTATATTTTGCGAATTTTTAAAGTTAGTTTTTTATTTCAAAGTTTAATTTCTTAAAATTTTATTACATTTTTTCAATATTGGTGAGTAAGAAACATTTAATTCCTTTTAATATTAATTTTTATTTTGAAAATTTTTTTTTATTAATTTTTGCATGTAAAAAATTAAAAACTAATTATAGTTATTTTAGAAATATTAAAACTTCATGTTATTTTTTACCAGTCAAAATTTTTCAAATTTTGTTTTAGAAATTTCAGAAAATATAATCTCACGTTTTTTAATTTTGTTTAATGTCGAAAAAGATTTCATTTCTTTTCATTTTAGAATGTGTCAGAAAAATTCCGTAAATAAAATGTAAAATATTTTTTGATCAATTTTAACGTTCATAATAAAATTATAAATATTTCGCGAAAACTAAACAATATTTTTGTGAATTTAGGAAAAATGGCATTGTTCAAGTGTGAAATATGCGCATAAGGATTCAACCGTCGAGACAACTTAGCGCGGCATTTGAAGACGAAACATGGCGACAATGGCTCATCTTTTAAATGTGGTCGGTGTGGGGTCATGTTTACGAGAATTGATAATTTACGACAACATCTCAAAAAATTCCATTCAACGGCTGTATTGTGCGATTATTGCGGCGAATATGTTGAAGGTGATCTGGAACGGCATATGGCTAATGAACATGGGCAACCCGCAACCAGAGTCAGACGTGATCATGAACAGCCCTCAACTAGCAGCGGTCCTATTTCGAGAAAGCGCACAGCTGATTAACAAAATGGTGGTCCATCTAAAAAATCAAAGGCGTATCGGGGCACAAGACAGTGCGAAGTATGCGACGTGAATATAGCGATTTCATCTTTCAATAGGCATTTACGAAGCGCGGCCCACAAAAATAAATTATGCCGCGGTATTGGGAACGTAAATGTGGAAACGATCAACAGCGCGTTCAAAACCAGAATAATCAGCTAGCGGGTGAAGAGTTCCGAGTACTTCCAGTCCACTGAAGAATTTTTGGATGAATTTAAGGAAAATGTACTTCAGCTACTGCGAATGAAACTGGCGAAGCATACGTCATTTAAAACAAATTTTGAATTATTCGGTCTGTATGCAAAATTCGACAAGGACGATAATTTACTACTGGATTTGAAGTCGTTCAACACCAGAAATGTTACTGTTTGCGAATCCACCAATCTGGAGGAAAATTACCGAAATATGGCGTCGAATGTAGTGCGCAAGAGCGAAGAATTTCAGGAACGAGACAGCGGCTAGTCGCTTTTGGAAGTCCGATATTTAGAAGTCAATGTAAATAAATACAATCCTCTTCGGGCTTCATCGTATATCGACCTACCGGCATGGATCAAGAGAAAAATGGCGGTCGTTAATATTCAAAACGAAGACCAGGCTTGCTTCGCATGGGCCATAACATCAGCCTTACACCCAGTCGACCATCGCAATCACCCGCATCGAGTCGCTTCATATCCACATTATTCATCAGTATTGAACTTCGACGATATTGAGTTCCTAATGAAGATCAAAAATATAAAATTATTCGAATCGCTCAACAACATCAGCGTCAATGTTTATGGACTGGAAGAAAAAAGTATTGTTGGATGGCTGCACTACACCAAGGAAAAACGAAACACTCATATTAACCTGCTGTACATCGAAAATGGTGAAACCAGTCACTACTGCTGGATAAAGAACTTGAGTCGGCTCGTTGAACATCATCAACTTTCGAGACACCATGGAACCTCATGGATTTTTGATGGTTGCTTACAATATTTTACAACGGAAGAACGGCTTATCGAACATGCTAAAGAAGACTGCAACAAAGTCCGCATTGTAATACTAAGTCCTGGCAAAGACAACATTTTGAAATTTCAAAATTATACCAAGCAGATGCGCGTCCCGTTTACGATCTACGCAGACTTCGAATCAATACTGAAACCATGCGACATATGCGCACCGAATCCCGATGGATCGTTTACGAACACCACGCATATCCACGAAGCATTCAGCTTCGCATATTACATCAAGTGCTCGTATGATTAATCATTAAAGAAATTCGAAACGTACCGCGGGCCGAACTGTGCGAAAGTTTTCATGGAAAAATTAGAAGAAGATGCCCAACGACTACATAAAATTTTACAAAAGGAAATTCTGACGAAGCCATTAACAGCGATCGATTATTTAGTATTTGGATTAGTCGAAGATTGTTCCATATGCGGCAATAAATTGGGCAACGATTGTGTGCGGGATCATGACCATCTAACGGGTGAATTTCGAGGTGCCGCGCATAACCAATGTAATCGACTTTACAGACTACCGAAATTCATCCCGATCGTTTTCCATAATTCTAATAAGTATTTCCGATTAAATTATTTTAATTTCAATCGTTCAAAACAAACAAACTCGGTTTCAATATCACATAATTTTTAGCAGAGATTTATTTGATGTGATGGATTAATTAAATGATGACGAACTGGATGAGGGTTTCCAGTGCATCTAAATGCATAAAAACTTAGAAACCCTACTCTAGTATGTTACCGTCCGAGACGAACTGAGGTAGCATTTACCCGTGTTTATGGTGTTTATTCTCTGGAAATGCTATTTCAATTCGTCACACCGCCTGTGGGGACGTATTCGATTAGCTTTTCTATATACACCCCCATGTCTATTTCCTTTTGTTGCAATTTGTAGTTTTTTTTTTATTTTTTATTTTTTTTATAATTGTATTTTTGGCGTCATAAGGTGGGAGACGAAGTGAAGAGGGCTTGTAAACTTACAGTAATTACCACAAGAGCGTGGCGTGAATATCTTATATAATGAAACTCGAGGAAAGAAAATAATAATATGAAATAAAACGAATACTGGATTTTAAAAATGAGTGCTGCTTACGCATCTCGTTTTGAATCGGTTTTTCTTGGCCATCTCAATCTCCCGATGCAAACCTGGTGGAAAATGGGCGTTTATAAACACAGGCTTCAGGAAAGTGTGTCTTTACATTAAAGCAACTGTCTCAACAGATAGGAAAAATATGGCGCTCACTTCCTGTATCATACGCGGAAAATCTTGTAACAAGCATGCCTCATCGGTGTCAATCTATACTTGATAATAATGGTGACTGAACTGTGTATTAAATACAATGCATCTTTCGCCATTTATATTCGTTTTATTTCACATTATTATTTTCTTTCCTCGAGTTACATTATCTAAGATATTCACGCCACGCTCTTGTGGTAATTACTGTAAATAATTATATGCATGTGAAATTTACTTATCTACTTCCTAATCCTCCGTATATTGAAAAAAAAAACATGTATGTATATACAGTATACAGATTGAAATACCTGTGTGTAACTAACTGATTTTGTAATGAAAACACATAATGATAAAGTTTTCATGTACCAAAAAGTTCCAAAACAACAAAATACATGAATAAACAAATGTTATATTGTACACCCAAATAAAATCCTAAAAAATAAACATCAAAGCATTAAGTATAGGTACATATGTAATACATTAATAAAATATTTCAACATTTCGTTTAAACAACCTTTCGAGTAAGACTTAATCGAATTAGTATACCATAAAACCTATACAGGTACACACTTATATGCTTAATTCGAACACGATATATATATATATATATATATATATATATATATATATATATATATATATATATATATATATATATATATATATATATATATATATATATATATATATATATATACTCCTCAAAACAAAATAAGGGCCACTTGAAAGTTTGTATTTTAAAACAGATTTATGTCGATCCACGTCAAAGTAACTTTTCTAAATGACTGTCTTTATGATATTAAGTGGTTGAGTAAATGATAACAGTTAGGTTTAAGTGATATTATTGTTGAGGGGACGATTTAAACGTTTTTTTGTCTCGCACAGCGTCAAGTGGTTAGTTTTACTTATTTTTTTAAATTTGATTTTAAATCAGTTTGCACTAGATTATTGATTGCTGAGGTTGTTTTTTGAAGTTTGGCGTGTTATTCAATCATTTATTTTTACAATCCCGAGAAATCGACACCATATGGACGAAGCTACTGCTACGAGACCCGTAACGATGATTGTGGGTGGTCAATCTCAACGTTCCGTGGCTCTGCAGTTGAGTTGTTCACGAAGGGCTATTCAAAATGTTTGGAATCGGTATCAGCAGACCGGTAGTGTAACCCGGCGCCGTGGCTCAGGAAGAGTTCCTGCTACCACTGCCCGTGAAGACCATTACATTCGACTGTGTGCACGACCTGAGCCGACTGTTACCGCAGGTACTCTGCAAAATCGCTTGCATCGATCTACTAGTACTGTTGTCAGTAATCAGACCATACGAAATCGTTTGCATGAAGACCAACAACGTTCAAGAAGACCAGTAATCCGTACCAAACTGATCGGAGCGCATCGTGCAAACCGTTTAAGATTTGCACGTGAACACCTTGAATGGGGCTTGGAGGAATGGCGTCACGTACTCTTCATGGATTAGTGCAAGGTGAAGTTTTTTAGTGACGATCGACGTGTAAGAGTGTGAAGTGGGGAAAGGTTTTCTGATCGTCACATTCATAAACGCGACAGATTTGGCGGTCCTAATGTCATGGTCTGGGGTGGAATTAGTTTGCAAGGCAAAACTGAGCTTGTTTTCCTGAACGAGGGTACTGTAACGGCTCAAAGTTACATCGAACAGGTTGTCAGACCCCATGTGATTCCCTATGAACAACGAGCGGCCGACGGATTTATCCTGATGCAGGATAATGCCCGAGCGCATACCGCTCGAGCGACGACAACTGTCCTTAGGGAGGCTAATATACAGGTTTTACCGTGGCCTGCAAATAGCCCTGACTTGAACCCAATACAACATCTTTAGGGTCAATTAAAACGGCGAGTCAGAGCAGCCGGAAAAGATGTGCACACCCAACAACAACTGATCGATGTATTGAGAAGATGTTGGGAGGAGATTCCTGATGAAACCGTTAGGCATCTTATTGAAAGCATGCCGAGGAGGCTTCAAGAATGTGTTTTAAAAAGGGGAGGGCATACTTGATATTAAATCACCGAAAAGTTGCATAATGTGTGCTTTTACTCAAAGCGTGAGCGTTTGTTGATGACTGTAAAAATGACTATAAATATGATAATATCCTAAAAAAATGTAATTATGGATTAATTTTTTATTTAATCTTATTAAAATTAATTTTATTTAGTAAAAAATTAGTTCCTTAATTAAATGTAAGCATACCTTATACTGTAACTTATATAAAAATAAACTTATGCAGCAAAACATGAGTGGCCCTTATTTTGTTTTGAGTAGTATATATATATATATATATATATATATATATATATATATATATATATATATATATATATATATATAATATATATATATATATATATATATATATATATATATAATATGTATATATATATATATATATATATATATATATATATATATATATATATATATATATATATATATCTTTGGTGAGTGCTATAATACATGTCTAAATTTTATTTTATTTTTTTTAAACAGTGTTATAATAGTTGCTGTGATTTTAATTAGTATGATTTTGTAGTACAGATTTTGAAGGATTTATTTCGCTTATTTCTATTTTCTTTTGTACAAAAGATCTCATAAAAAATTAGATATATAGCGTATAATAATAGGTACTTTTCTGTAGTACAATGTTGGCAATTTATTCTGATTAGGAAATTCAAATAATATTTAAATTTTCATTGTTAGATATGTCAGAATTTAAAATCTTATATTTGTCAACAAAATTTAATGTAAACAATTTTTTTGGTAATTTTTATGGCTTTAAACTTCAAAAAACGTGGTAAAATATACAAATTAAGAAAATTGAATAAATAATTAATTTTTTTTTAAAATTTTGGTTTAGGTTTAAATTGAAAACCATTTATGAACGAATTACGAATTGTGTCAACATTCGATTATCTATTGCTTATTAATCATATTTTTCGTGAAGAAATATATTCAAGTTTTATAATTTTCAATTGAAAACAGTTTAGTAATATTAATGTGTTGTGAAAAGTGATATTTGACAGTCAAAATTTGTAGAAAATAATGAGTTTTTGTAATAAAATTTATAACACTAATATAAAATGTTTGTTTATTTCCATATGTGTCGCCAATTCCAAGACTCCTTAAGTACATTGTTATATATGATAGATAGTTTCTTGGATAGCTTGTTGGAGATCCAATTTTGTAAATATTTTTCCTGTTGCCACAGTATTTAATACTTCTTGTATAGTCGGTAATGGATATGTATTGGGTTTGATTGCGGAGTTTACTGTACTTCTATAATCCCCACATATACGTATAGATCCATCTTTTTTTCTTACTGACACAATAGGTGTTGCCCATTTTGAAAATTTAACCGGTACCAATATTTTTTGTTGTACCAATTTATCCAATTCCTTTTCGACGGATTGTTTAATAGCAAATGGTACTTGCCTGAATTTTCTAAATATTGGTTTAACATGATCCAGTAATTGTATACTAATGGGTGATCCTTTATGTACACCGAGTTCCTCACTGAATACTGTAGGAAACTTTAAAACTATTTTTTGAATATCGTTGTCGACAGCAATAACATTTATACCTTGTATGGATATACCTAATGCAGAAAACCAATTTCGTCCAATCAGGCTTCCACCTTCTTTTTCGACAACCACTATTGGCAACTCTGTTCGTACATTTTTGTATTGTACTAAAATGTTACTATAACCCAATATTTTAAGCATTTCTTTGGACCATGTTCTTAGCTGTACAGATGAAGTTTTCAATTGTTGCGAAGATTTCTTAATTCTTTTCCAGGTAGACGAAGATATTATGGAGAATGCAGCCCCTGTATCCAATTCCATGTTTTCAGGACTATCATTTAATAAAACTGGTAAAATAATTTTTGATTGTGTTGTACTATCAATGGTATTTAATTCCAGTTCTTCAGTAAACGATTCTCCTAGATATTCGTCGATAACTGAGAATTTAAGTAAATCGAAGATTTCACGATGAGTTGTATGCTCGATATTATTACAAGTATTCCCCTTATTTTTAGATTTACTTTTATTATCGGCCCTCTTCTTGAAACACACCGTATCCAAATGACCTTTTTTGCGACAGTAACTGCACTTCAATTTTCTCTGAGGACATTGATTTGCAGTGTGATTACTACTTTCACATCTGTAACAATTTTTTATCCTTTGTACCCTCGATCCATTTGGTTGACGGTTTTTATTATTTTTGTGAGGTTGTATTTGTGCAACTTCATCATTACTGGTACCCCTTACATTTAATACATTTCTGTTTGCGGCTTCGAACGAGACAGCTAAGTCGTAAGCTTTCTGGAAATTTAAATTGGGCTCAGCAAAAAGTCGTTTTTGTAATGCTTCATCATTTACACCACATACTATTCTATCCCGTAGCATGTTTTCCAATTCTGTGAAGTTACAAAATTCACTCAATTTCCTGAGATCTTTTACAAAACTAGCTATAGATTCGCCTGGCAGCTGATTTCTTCTATGAAAATTAAATCTTTGTACGATTTCGTTGGGCGCTGGCGTAAAATGTGCATCCAACTTTTGAATTACTTCTGTGAAAGTTATATCCCTTAGTGATAGTGGGCTCGAGAGTGATCGCATAATTTCATAAACGTCATCCCCCGATGATGCTATAAAAATAGCCTTTTTCTTTGAATCATTCAAAACATTATTGGCTTCGAAAAAGAACTGCATCCTTTCCTTATATCCAACCCATGATGTTTTTAAATCAAAAGATTCTAGCCTTCCCCACATGTGAGTACCTTCTTCTTTAATTTCCATATTCATTCTTCCTTTCTTGATTTCCGTTTCTTTTTATCCTCGTCGCCAAATGTTGGATCTCAAATTTTACAGCCAGCTGAAAAAACATGTTATTTCTCTCCCAGTAATATTATACTAAGTTGAAAAAAAATTGTTATTTATGCGGTACATTATTTACTTTTATTTTATATTAATCTACGAAATCATACAGCAATAGATATTTGAAAAAAAAAGACATTGTTGGACATAACGTGTTTTGGATCTGTAATTAGGACATAACGAGTTTTGGAAATCTTTTCTCGTCAAAATGGTAGTCCGACAATAAAGAGATACACTGCTATTGTTTCAAAGAGAAGTTTTTACTTTCATTATTAAGAGGATAAATCAAATAAACCTAAATGCCTAATGTTTTTTTATTCGAAATGTCCTTAGTTTCGTCCTCCACAAGGAATAAGTCAAAAAATTAAATGCCTAAAATCTCTTCTTGGCTGAGAATATATGAAATATTGTCCTCCTGAATCTTTTTCGTTTTTCTACATTTTCCAGGCGAAGATGGATTTATTATCTCGCCATTTTTCATTTAAACACTAGTTACATCCTCTTGTTTGGTATTAAAACTTTTATTACCAAAAGAATCTCGGATTCTTAGAACAAGCCAAAATGATGAAATAAGCGCAATTTAGCTGTTTACTTTGTTAACAAGATGATTTTTGAACACCTGATTTGAATAACTAAAACTCATCTACATAACTATTGATATTCATTATTGTACGATAGATTTACTATAAAAACAGCATCATATTATGTAATTACCCTTAATTTTTACAGTGTAAAACATTAACAATATGTTTTGGACATACCGTAACTTAAAACTCTACTATGAAATTTGTATTAAAATTTTATTGGACTTGACGGATGTTGTTCCTATTTTTGCGCGTGGATATAACGTACTTTGAGACTGCTTCAGTGAATGTAATCCTTTTCAAGGCTAGTTAGAAATATTTGTAACGATATTTGATAATAATGCAAAATTATTTGAAAACCAATACTTTTCTGAAAAATTATCATAAATACTTTGGAATTCATAATTATGCTTCATATTTTTTGAAATCATATCAACAAAATTATGATTTTCAAATGACAAATAACTTTAAAATTTTCATAATAAAATAATTTTAACAACAATACTGTTTTTGTTAAATTAACACCATCAATAAAGTAGACTTATCTTTTTTTTTAAATTTTATATTTGTATTTACAATCACAAAATAACACCATGTCATGTAACGTCACATTTTTTCCAAAAAATTGTAAAATTTTCACCACCATATGCTGAAATGTAGAAAATTTTATCAAGTAACTTACTAAATTTGCTTTTTGTATTTCATTATTTTTATTTTTTGAAAACTTTTTAATAATTTCAAAAGAAATATATTACGAAAAAAAATGTGTTAAAATTTCTATGTATGCATTCATTTTATTAATTTTATCTGTCAAATAAAAAAAAATTGAATGTGCAATAAATAGTATTGAAATTGAATACAGCCTTGGCCAAAAGTATTAGGCACCCCCATAAAACACGTGTAACTCATAAATTAATTTAAAAATGACTTATCTGTTTAATAATAGAATGAAAGGCGACAGTAAAAGTTAATTTTAAACAATAGTTAAAAGATTTTAAGGTATCATTAAACATCTGGTCCACAAAACATAAAATATGAAGTTTTTTGAAAAATAACGTAATTTGTTTGTTAGTCTTTCATTAACTTTCAAGATAACAAGAACCTGTTGAATGTTGTTTATTTGTGTCGCAGAGGCAGTTTGTAATACGAAATGCCGAAACAATGAGAACTTAATACAGAAACACGGATAAAAATCCAGATGTTATGTGAAGAAGGGAAGATTCAAGTAAAGATTGCTAAGTTAGTAAAAGTTTGACCATGTGCAGTGCTATCTACCATCGAAAGGTTCGCGGAGACTGGCTCTCACACAAACACAATGAGAACGGGCAGAATACGCATTACTACTGACCGCCACGATAGCAAACTTATCCGTGACTCACTTAAGGAACGCAAAAAAACTTCTTTTGAGCACGCTGCAGCTTCATCGAAGGACAGTGGGAAACCAATTAGTTCTCGAACTGTAAGAAGAAGACTCACCGAAGCAGGTTTAAAAAGCCGCAAAGCTAGGAAAAAACCTTGGCTCTCCGACAACAACAAGGAAAATCGTTTAGAATGGGCTCTAAGACACCAGCATTCTTCTTATCAGATAGTAAAGTTGAGTAAAAATGTATCACTTGAATTTAACTAATCAGTGACAAAATAAAACTTCAAAAATTCCAAAAACAGAAAAAAACAGGACAAAAATAGTATATTGTGCAATAAGTGCGGGAAATTGTCGATTGCCCACGAAAGCGAAGTTGAGCGCACTCACTACGTTTGTGTGCTCATTCGCTTGAGTGGGGCAATGGACAATCCTGCACTTATTGCATAATATACTATTTTTGCCCTGTTTTTTTCAGTTTTTTGAATTTTTGAAGTTTTATTTTGTCACTGATTAATTAAATTCAAACGGGTAAACGGGACTATAAAATTTATAAACGTTCAGGGAAACGTTAAAATCATTTTAAAAGACCTATTTAATGATACGGTACGTAAAAAATTACATTCTATCAAATATGGAAAGATACCTTAAAAATGGGAAGAAATTTCGTAAACTGACTCCTAAAAATTAGCTTGCCTCGTTTTCATAATTAACGCACAGATGTTTCTTTTTTATATTTGTGAGATACATAAATCAATACATACAATATACAGTTGAACTCTTTTTTATGCGGTCCTTTTTTGTGCGATTTTTTTGGTGCGATTTTTTTATGCGAATTTTTTTATGCGGTTTTTAAAAAAATGGCCATTAAAATGCATAATATAAATCAAAATCAAGAGTAAGAAACTTACGCATTTATTATAATAACTTTCTTTGATAAAAATACTTTTTAACGGCTTTTAAGCATTTAATCAATACATTGCATAAAAACATAAGTTATTGCAGCATTTAATTTTGTTACAGATGTATATTTTTCAAAATTTTCATAATATCATAAAACTGAAATAAAATGTTGCTACGTGTAAACTAATCCTTTATCTTGTTTATAGAAGCAACTTCTAAGGAAATTTCTAAGTTTTGAGCGTTTTAAGTTGTTTTTTCGATGACATTTTTTTTATGCGGTCCCAACCAACCGCATAAAAAAAGTTTTTTGTACAATCTGGATCGAACTACCGTCAAACTGGGCTATTTGGTAAAAATATTATGTATTTTTGCTTCTAGCTTAATATATTTTAAAAAATTGGGTCAATCTATAGGAGCAATTCACATAATATATAATAATTATTTTTTTTTTTTTTTTTTATTAAAATTGGGGTACTGCTGCCGGTGGATGGCGCGGTCAGTAGCACCCGGCGGCATCGCCAACGAAGGGCATGCGCCGCCAAACACAATATAAATGAAAACAACACGTAAAGACAGGGACACATAAATGCACTAGACAACGGACAAACATACACATATAAAATCCAACGATGAGCCCTGCCATCCCAGGGCTTAATAAGAGCGGACAGTCCTTGGTGACGGTACGATAAGTACTAGACAAAGCGTCCGGTCACCAAGGCCTGGAAGCCATCGCTGGGACTCGCTCCGAGGTGCAAAAGGCCTCGGAGTGGAGAAACCTGACTAGACAATCACTAAGTATCACAGATAAATATCACAGTAAAAATCACAGACAATACTTATTACGTCACTGGGAGGCCACAGGCCGACCAGTGAAGCAATAAGGAATTAAAACAATACCGCTGTAGAACCATAACAACAGGTCTACAGCGGCATAACAAAATATCACAGATAATAAAAACAAGTGATGTACCACCTCGGGTGTAAAGAGCCCTCGGTGGTGCATCGTTAAAAAACAATAACAAAAACAAAATAACACGTATAAATAACAACAGTACCACTAAGGGTGTAAAAGGCCCTTAGTGGCATAACAAAAGACTAAAAGTACCCTGCCAGACCAGCTGGAACAGGGTATCATTAATAAATAAATAAATTAGGACACACACAAAAGCATTTTTAACACAAAAATTAAAATGACTGTAATTAAAATTCTATCGGGGGAGAATCAAGAGACGACTTGAATAAAAACTGAGATGTTAAGCCCCTAAAGTCTCTGAAGAAGATGCGAATTTCGGAGAAATTCAATCATCTTTCTCTCAGAGACCGAATCATACCTTAAAGCGTTGGCTACATTATTGGGGAGCTGCAACCTCTGGCGCAATGGCTCAAAGGTTACACATTCCTCAACTATATGCCTCACGGTCAGCGCCGTCCCGCAGGCGGCGCACCTTGGCTGATCCTCACCGGCGAGAAGATGACGATGAGTTAACGCCGTGTGGCCCAAGCGTAAACGCGTCAGGGCCACACTCTCTCGCCGGTTCAGATTTACAGGTGCCGGAGTTCTTCGGACCTCAGGTTTCACCTGTCTGAGCTTTGCCGTGAGGTTTTTCCACTCACGTTGCCATTTATGATCGATCGCGGATCGTATGCTCACTCTCAGATCCTCTGGGCGAATTGCAATGTCCTGTGGCTCACCGACTTCGGCTGCATGACGTGCTGCCTGGTCGGCGAGTTCATTGCCAGGTATCCCCACATGTCCGGGAATCCAAAAGAAGGTGATAGACTTTTGGCGGAGCATGTAGAGACACGTTCGGATGTTCTGCACCAGTGGATCGATGGTATGAGAGCGGCAGATCGCTTGCAACGCGCTCAATGAGTCGGAACAAATGAGGAATGCGCTGTCTTCGGATGTTCGACAGAATCGCAGAGCTTGCAAAATCGCAAATAATTCCGCAGTATACACAGTGGCCTGGGGAGGAAGTGACCAAGCGTGAGGATCGTCACGAATGACGATGGCACTTCCCACACCCGTAGCTGTTTTGGAACCATCTGTGTATATGCAGAGAGAGTCAAGTTCGCTAATGATCTCATAAAAGCGGGATCGATATTCGAATGAACTGGTCTCCTCCTTGTTGAGACCAGTCAGGTCGAAACGACACCTTACGTTAGGGATCAGCCAAGGAGGTACTTCCATAGGACGTTTGGGAAGTACCTTGGCGAACTGTAAGTGCAGACTCTCTAATAACTCCTGCGTTCGAACGGCCACTGGTCGACTTATGGTGGGACGTCGACCGTAGAGCCCCTGTAAACGGTATCTGAATAGAGTCGGGTGATTGATATGCGTAGGTGTTGCATATACCCCCGCTGCATAATTGAGCAAGAGACGCTCACGTCTCAGTCGCAGCGGAGGCAGACCCGATTCTACGCAGAGGCTCATAGAAGGACTCGTTCGAAATGCTCCCGTAGCCAGTCGTATGCCTGCATGGTGAACAGGATCTAGGAGTAGAAGCGCAGACGCCCGGGCGGAGGAGTAAGCAATGCTGCCGTAATCAATCCTAGTCAGAACTAGTGATTGATACAGGCGAAGCAACGACTCCCGGCCCGCACCCCACGATGCACCAGCCAAGCACTTAAGCATGTTTATTGTCCTGCGACAACTCGCAGCTAAGGCTTGGAGGTGTGGACGCCACGTTAGTTGTTTATCAAATATAAGTCCTAGAAACCTGACGCTATCGACGCACTGAAGGTTGGATCCTTTCAATGTGAGAACAGGATCCGGATGTGCGTTGCGCTTTCTGCAGAAGTGAACCACCGATGCTTTTTGTGGAGAGAAGCGAAAACCAAGAGCTTCTGCAGAAGTCACCACTTCGTTGATGCCTTGTTGCAGCCGTTGTTGGATATCCTCGATGGAATCGGCTGCATAGAAAATTGTGAGGTCATCAACGTACAAGCAACGACGAATTGGGGCTGAAGCTGCAATAGGACTGACTGCGATGGAAAACAAGGTGACACTAATGGTGGAGCCTTGAGGAACACCATTCTCCTGGGAGTGGGCCTCAGACTCAGTGTCACCTACCCGGACACGAAAAGAACGGTCAGTCAGAAAACTTTTTACGAACTGAGGGAGGTTACCTCTTAAACCCCAGTCGTGCAGCTTCTTGAGAATGCCATACCTCCAGGTCATATCATAAGCTTTCTCCAAATCGAAAAACACGGCCACAAGGTGTTTTCGTTGGAGAAAGGCGTCTTGAATGGCATTCTCGAGGCGAACAAGATGGTCCGTGGTCGAATGGTATCGGCGGAACCCACACTGATGTTTAGGTATGAGGTTGTGGGATTCCAGCCACCAGACGAGACGGTTGTTCACCATTTTTTCCAATACCTTGCTGAAACAGCAAGTCAAGGATATTGGACGGTAGCTAGTTAGTTGCGATGAATCTTTACCCTCTTTCAGCAGCGGAATGATGGTAGCTTCCCGCCACTGCGGAGGGTAAACGCCTTGCCTAAATATTTCGTTGTAAAGATCCAGTAACCTACACTTACCAGGATAAGGCAGGTTCCGGATCATGGCGTAGGGGATCTCATCAGGTCCAGGGGATGTGTCCCCAGATCCCCGAAGCGCCTCCAGTAATTCTTGCATAGAAAATGGTTGGTTATACTGGAGGGATTCATCTGAGAAAAAATCAAGATCGTTTTGTTCATGTTCGATCTTGATCCGCAGGAAGTCCGGGTCATAGTTCTGGGAGCCACTGACGCGCTCAAAGTGCTTAGCTAAGCAATTAGCTATTTCTGCGCGTTCAGTGATGTTCCGACCGTCGACGACGAGAAGGGAGGGCATAGGTGAACGGGAATATTTCCCAGTAATGGCCCTCACTCTTCTCCATACCTCTGAGGTGGTCGTGGAGGTATTTATGGCCGAAACATATTGCTCCCATGATAGCCTCTTCTGTTCTTTGATAGTGCGTTTACAGCGTGCTTGCGCACGCTTGTAGGCTATCACATTTTCCTGTGTGGGGCGACGTCTGAGTTCATTGTACGCCCGCTTTTTCTCTGCAACTGCTACACTCACGACTTCATTCCACCATGGTACGCGACGTTTGGGTGGAATGTTGGACGACTTCGGTATACTCTGATATGCTGCTTCAATGACACTGGAGGACATTTGCTCCACATCATCTTCTACATCTCCAGTCAGCTCGGGTGTACGGAATGAATCAGCGTACATCTCCCAATCAGCTTGACGGAGACGCCATCTCGGCGAAGATGAATGTGGAGTCATCGGCGTGGTACTATTTAAAATAATAGGTATATGGTCACTTCCGTATGAGTGTGACGCCAGCGTCCACTCAAAACGGTGTGCCATGACCGGTGAGCCAAGTGATAAGTCGATAGCCGACAACTCACCGGTTCTTGCATTAATAAAAGTACCTTCACCGGAATTCAACAAGACCGTTTCAGACTCATCTAGAAAATATAATTATTAATTTAATCCTTATTTTGGATAATTTAATAAATACTAAATGATATTTTTTTTTTGATTTTGTGGCCTTTCCAAATAGCCCCCGGGGTGGGGCTATTTGATATCGGATGAAAAAAGTTATCAAAAACAGTCTAAAAAAAAAGTTTTTTTTCAAAACAATTTTAAGGAACGTTTATGGTAAAGAAAGGGTTATTTCCTAGTAAAACAACGATTTCCCATATATGTATTATAACTATATGGCCAATCCCTATAAGAGGCAGTGGTTCCGATGAAGTGAGACGGATAGACATCGAGTAGAGGCACTTCAGTTGTTTTGCGCAGATGCATCAATTAGTGTTTACCGTGTTTACTGTTCAGATTGGTTCATATTACCACCAAAAAAGTCGCATTTGCGCAAAACGAACAAAATACTTCCAAATCTGCACCGTGATGTTGGGACGTTTTTTTCATATCCATTTGGCTATATATGTATACTACATATATGTGATTTCCTAGTAAAACAGCATTTAACTATTCAATGTAAAACTTAACATTTTAGGAATATAAAACAAAGTAGTAGCATATAAAAATTATTAAATTTATTATTTTTCAAACAGTTCAAATGGCTTTAATTTAAGAATCTCACTTAAACGATAATAAAATATAATAATAAATTCAACTTTAAAATTAGCAAAATTTTTAATTAATAGTGTATAACGTGTATAATAATTAATTTTGAATTAATTCCAAATAGCCCCTTTTTGTATTCCAAATAGCCCCACTTCCGAAAAAGGGTTTTAAAATATTAAGGCGTCAATATAAACAAATTTTAATGACTTCTAAGTAAAAAGGGAAAAACTAATAATTAGTGAACAACTTGCCATTCAAATAAATACCTTAACTTAAATTCTCCAGTCGAAAGTTTGCACTGCAATAATATTCTGTAATTTTTATATTGTTATCAACTGACACTTCACAAATGAAATGAAACAACTGAACAAGTTTGTACTGGTCAAAATACTACTACGTTAACATCCCCTATTAAAGACGCATTAACGATATGAATACGTTCAGAAATCAAACAGATATAAGGGTTTAAATCTTTTTTTTTGTTTTTTTCAAATAGCCCCACCGATTTCAAATAGTCCCGTCTGACGGTATACCTTTTATAGCTATTTATGATATTTTTGAACATATTTTTTTTGTGTGATTTTTTTTATGAGGTCCCTATCTACCGCACAAAAAAGGATCAACTGTATTAACAAAAGTGTCTGTCTTTATTCGCCATAAAACATACTATTCTTCTAAATTTTTGTACAAATTAGAAAAGAAGTCGATCAAATTTAATGTGGTTATAGATAATTCGAACTTACAGGAATTTGGTCAGACGTCATTAAGCGAATGCAACAAATGAAGCAAAATTTGACGTACCCAATTTTCTGTCCACTTTCATTTATGTTATTTTTATATCATAGTAACTTAAAAATATACGTCTAATGTTGCCTCATTTGTTAATGATCACAGAGCAACTTTAATTAATTTGACCTATACAAGGAACACACTGTACATCTGTAAGCAACATTTATAAAATTATGAATATCATATTTTTGTTATTTTTATTGTCATGGTTTCAGTGAGGTAATACGTTACATTACTTATTGTTTACGAGTTAGAAGAAGAAGAACCGGCGTCGAGGAGAAAAGGAACCGAATACTTTTATATACTTCTTTATTCCAAAATGTAATAAAATTATTCATATAGGTAGTCAAACACATAAGTACTCTGCTTGTCATGCATGCATACATACATAGACCTACATGTTTACATACGTCAAATTTTACATACATGTAACCACAAAACATCAGAAGGAACACTACTATCTCTTTTCTGTAATCAGCAGTGTGCACTTTTGAGCAAGTTAGGCTACTTAGTATCTACTCATTCGGTGGAAGTGGATGAGCGTAGATCAATTGTTTTGATCACGTTTTGGTTGTTATGGTTATTGTTACCACCATCGCACGAAGCCACATACATGCGTATGTAGTATTATATATACATATGCGACACCACGCAACACATCTCAGATCACTCACACACAGAAGGCAAATTACACAAATACAAACTAAACCCAGTGCACATTTACTTTAACAATAAAACTTTTCTAGTTCAATATTTATAAAATTTAATAAAGAAAAGGTTATATTAATGTGATGGTTTCATACGTTCGCTTGATAAAATTTCAAAACAAATAACTGCGGCTTATTTTCAATAACAGTAAATCCGAGTTTTAAATAATTGTTGTCATGTAGACGCTATTTCTTTGCTTTTGTTTCATTACTGTCATTGGAACTTGAAGTTGACGGTTGTGCATGTCTTTTCAGAAACTCATCCATTTTCAGTAATTAAAATGAGCCTGGAATTTTGGATATTAGACAACAAAAGACAGTGAGTAACTACTAAACAAACAAGTCAATTCAATACATTTGAACACAATTTAAAATGAATTTAAAGAATTCAAAAGTGTCATCCTTTACTCGTCTGATGCTCCACGCAGCGCTCATCACGTCGCGCTATATCTCGTTCACACAAGTCACACTTTCAGAAGCTACCAAAATCGTCAGCTTCGATGACCTAACTGAAAATAATCAATAATGATGAACGGATCCGATATTTATAACAAAATAAAATAAAACTTAGAAATAGCAGAGGGTAGGGGTCGCGAAATATTTTTCTATACTAGGGGGTCGCAAAATATTTTTCTATACTAGGGGGGGGTCGCGCCATGAAAAAGGTTGAAAAACACTGATATAGAGTGATTACTTTACAAATGTATTTGGGAAACTTGTCATGGTTAAAATATGTCATTAATACACGTGATTGTAAATTGTTCACAAGAATTAGATTTTCGCCTATTAATAAGGTCCTAATAGCCTGTGCGATGCGTCTCAACTCCAAAAGAAATGGTAAAATTTGTTTATCGGCTTTAGCATATACCTCATCAATTTTCTTTCTCTGTTTTGCACAACTTTTCTTATCTTCTTTCATTTTTTTGATTTATGGCAATAATAGCCTTTTTGTAATAGGTACATTTGTTATATATTATTAAATATATTTATCTGTTTTCGTATGACGTCATAAATATTTTAAAATGTAGTTATTCACCACAAACGATTTTTAATTAATTTTAAATTAGTTGGAAAGAAATGCATACAATTTTTATTGAGATAACTAAAAAAAAAGCTTTGTCATGAAATGACAGCTCATTTGGCGTGTAAGGTAGTTTGTGTGTCTTATTGGAAGTTTTGGTGTTGTATTGCATTGATTTCATAATAGATTTTAAATCCATAGATCCCTTCTCTATGATATGTAAAACGCGGGCTCGAAAAATATATTTGGTCTAGCTTGTCGCTGTTGTTAATTTGAAAATGGAAAATAATTTTTAGTTCCGTCTAAGTATTCATTCAGGAATCAGTTCCAACCGAAACAATTTTAAGTAGCGAGTTTAAATATTCGTTTGAAATTAAATAATTTAAATTATCAGTTTAAATATATTTTGTGGCATGTATAGATTATAAAAATTTAATTGGGATTGCTTTTCTTCCGCGACGCACATGGATACATTGAATTAATACACACATAGCTGTACTGGTTACTGTTAAAGGGACGGTATGTCGGTTTATTCACTCTTCTTGCAAAAACGATGGAGTGCAGCAGACGTGTTTTTTATTCGCGTGGTATAACACAGTATTTTTGATTATTAGTAACTTAACAGCTCCAAAATTCTAATCATATAAAAATAATATGCCGATATACCCATTGGAATATTCCTCGTCTAATGTATCTTAAAATTATTCTTTAACATGGCATCATTCGTTCTTTGGATTTCGAAAAGACAAAATATAAGAGTTTGGGTAATATCATAATCATTTATCTATATACATATATATATTTTTAATATTTTTAAATAGATTTTATATGGCTGTGGCACTATTGTGGGTAAAGAATGCGATATGAATATTTAATATTTAAAACATATCACAATCTTATTTTATTATTAAAAAAAATTTCATTTATAATTAATATAAACTTCTCTCTTTTTTTTTTAAGTTTATTACGTAATCCTAATGCCATTTTGGTGTTCAAATACACACACCGGCATAATTAGCGGAACATAAGAAAAATATAAAAACCTATTTATTAAACAAAGTTGACGGCTTTTCTTCATTTTTACTTAAAATAATATTGAAGTAACGAATCAATTGACTTTCCATAGAATTGTTTTTATTTATTATTAATGCAGTTCTTTTTAAGAGGTCTGTCACTTTTGAATTCAAATGCCATTTCTTCCCAATGTGGTCGAGCTTCAAACTGCCGTAATTGAAGAATGGCAAAGACTGTCCCAGGAAACTATAGATAACATCATGCTAAGTATAGAAAAACGAATGGAAGCTTTGATAAGAGCACGGGAGGAACCAGGCGGGATTAAAACGCTGTGTTTCATTTTCTATTTGTTAAAAAATCTTTAACTTAAATTATCCTTAGACGACATAAGATTCCAAAAATTTGCCATTTTATATGGTTACTTGTTTTACTACCAAAAGAAAGGTATATCGACTTGTGAACATGTAATTTTAAGTGAATAATTAAATAAGATTAATATTTTCTTGCAATTTTCTTGGTTTGTTTGATTTTTACAGATTTTTTGTATGTTCCGCTAATTCTGCCGGTGTGTGTATGTTGCTAAAATTATCAAATTTTTAAATATTACGTATATTGTTTATTAACTTGCATCTTTTAATTCAAGTTTAGGTTTCTTGAATATTTTATAACATTGTTGACTTTTCAAAAAATATTTATATTGTTAATTGTTAAATGTTTGTTAACTTGGTACCAAAATTATTTAAATTTAAATAAATTTAGATTTGAACTTATTGCTTACTTTTTTTTCTACATACACGCCATATATTTCTGAATATTACTTTATTTTCAGGGTGAAAATCGATTTGCAAAAGTACTTAGATTTTTGCCTTTACTAAAACATTTCATTTCATATCGGCGTTATACCCTCCTGGTGTAATGGGCCCCATCAGTTTTAGTTATTAGCACACTGCCTCTGTAGTTATTAAAATTTACAATTAAAATTTAAATAAGTAAAATTATCAGTAATCACAGGTCATCGACTTTAGTAAAGGAGCCGAGCACCCTTGTAGTCGAGCAGCCCTGCCTTTAAATTTTTTTAAATTTAATTTTTTTTCCAATGTCACAATAAATTAATTATTTTTCTACCATTTAGTATTTTTATTTTTATTTTTTATTTTTATTTTTATTTTTTTTGTGACTGCTTAACAAACAATACGCCCATTTATATACTAATTAGATTGCTATATTTACAATCAAAGTATTATATTTTCCCCTCATGTTCACTTTGAAATGATTTATGTATTTTCCATTTGTGAAAAAAAAAATTATAAAGGAAAGGTGTAAGAAAAAAAATTATACAAATTTTATACAAAAATAAAAACAGAGTTTGAATAGGTATTTGCCTAAAATTTGTTAGAAACCTTAATTACACCCTTCTTTTACTAGTTTTAGATACTACATTTCTACATGACTTTCATATAATTATAGTATTGTTATAAATAAAAATTTCTCTCTATATATCATTGTTTACAACAGTAGAACTTGTTAACTACAGGACTTATAACTATAGAACTTTTTTCAGAGGAAAAAAATCTATAACCTAAATTAGTTGAATAAATATCATCAACATTAAGCATTTTTTTCGGAAATTACCAAAACTGAAAGGGAAAAAAATTTGTTTGCTTCAAGTTCACTGATGTGGCAGTGATAAAAACCAAAATCTTTTCTCCTAGTAATAAGAACGTTTACCTGAAAAAAATTTTTATTCCGTTGCTTAAATGCCAAAAACTTGAAAACTTGTCAGTTGTGATTACTAATGGCTATATGTGCGTGTTTCTTTTTTGTTATAAAAGAATTTTTTTTAAGTGACCTGCTAAAATTTCTTTTGACTATCACCCCCATATAGCGTTGCCGAAACTACAATTAGATGCATTTCAATATTAACTTAACATTTTGTAATACATAATTACCCCTTAAATTGGGTCACGTGATTCACTGAAGCTCTAAACTGTGGAACCACTCTTGAATCACCTATTTCATTTATGGAATTTTCTGTAACTCAAGCAGAGACGTAAAATTAAAAATTTTCTTTATGAGTGGTTCTCACACTACGTAAGTACATATTTAGTAAGATTAGCACTTACTGATGATTTATTACGTCTTTAGATAACCCTTTTAAAGGGACTTTGCTGAAAGAAGCTGATATGAGTCTGATGAGCCATGATATAGGAATCTCTCAGACTGCATGTCCGTGAACGTGTTATATGTAAATTAATAATGTTCACAGTTAAGTTTAGTATATAATTATCACAATTGTAAAATTGTGTGAGTGTAAAATAGAATTTATACAACAAACTGTTCTAAAATTCATGAACTGAATCTACCAGAAGGAAACAATTTAATATTAAATAACTAGATTTTCAGATAAAGACTAATAAGAATTAATATATTTTGGACTGATTTTTAGAGAATATTGTATCGGAGGCATTAAATATATTACACTAATAAAAAAATATCTATTTTACATACATAGATAGAAACCTCTGGTCTGGTTTTTTCCTATACCCTATATTAGTTTGCAAGCTAGCTAATTCCAATCATTAATAGTCCAAAACCCCAGTGTAAAAGAATGTAGTTGATTTATTTATTAATAAAACTCAGAAAATGTAGTTTAAACAGTGATAAAAGTGATTCCTAGTAATATCCTGCTCGGGCAAATTTCATTTCCGGTACAAGCAGATTACTTTCTGTTCGGGTAAATATTAGAATGCCAATCTATAATTGTTCAGTTGTGGAAACTTCCTTTCAGTCAGTGTATATTTTCCTTATAAAATCTTGGTCAAACTTATATTTAGTGAGAACCTAATTTGAGAAAAAAATGTTTTCTTTGTCTACCATCTCGATGTTGAACATCTAATTAATACGAAACAAAGAGTAGAATCGCCCGCTTCTAAATAGAGATGCAATATATTGATTCGAACAGTCCGTAATCCGGTTGCACTGTATTCGATGTATGATATCCCCTCCCTCCGTCATCGGATCAGGTTTCAGGGGCACATTTTAGCACCTATTACCACAGAAGATATGTGTATTTTTTGGAATAAATTTCTAATCTAAACATTGGCTGCAGTCACTATCGTTTTTTTGTTAGTTAAGAGTCCTTTCAGTTAAATTGCAACAAATTTGAGTTGTATAAAATACAAAACCCAGAAAAAATATAAAACTTAAATGTAATATGGTAAGACAATTTGACGGATAAAATAAATTTAATTTATATTATTTCTTAATATCTTTTTATTATAGTTTTGAAATCAGTTAAAATTACCAATAAAAATTTTCGTTTCATTTTAATCGCGTTTACTTGTTAATAAAAGGTTTTACACTATTTTTTTTTCGCTATGATAATTTGTCGTACATATTTTTTTAAAGCTAGGCTCTCGATCTATAATTGAGTAATAAAATGATCTACTATATTCGAACACACCTAGCCTCACACCTGCCACACTGAGGGCCAAAGGTACTAGCATATAGAAAAATTTTAAAACACGTTATTTAATAAATAATATATCTTTTATAGTATTCCGTACCAAAATTGGAAAAACGGAATATTTGTGCAATCACTTCAGTGCTTGTCCGGATGTCACGAGCAATTTTCTCTGAAATCACTCGACACGAAAATTTGAAACTTAGCACAGAGATAGGGTGTGGTGGCAGATTACAGATTTGAAATTGAATTTCGATTCTGGGGATTAAATTTAGGGGATAACCTGGAAAGTGAAAACAAAATTTTTCCCCAAGCGCATTGAGTAGAGTATCAAACGAAAGCCTATTAAAGCACGAATTCAGTAATATATGTAACTACATACTTTTCGTCCTTTTTTAGGGGAGGGGAAGTAAATCATAAAAGTTGCTGTTCCCGACCCCTATTATCAGAAGGGTTGCTCAGAAAAATCTGAAAAAATTCATGAACATTAAGAATGGGGTGTAGATTAAGCGAAAATTATCAGGACTGAAGTTCCTTGTACAATTTTCTTGGTATATAAAAATAAAAGTTGGTGACATATTTTGCTTTAATAAAGATGTTGTTGATTAATAATAATTGCATTAATAGTATCTACGTTAAATGGATATTTTGGTAAATTTTTTATAAAGTGAGTTTTAGAAATTAAAGAAGTAAGGAATAGCAGATAAATCTCTACGGGAAAAATATATTACAATCTCTGTATCTAAATTTTATCTATAATAATATTATTTGTAAAATTTTGCTAGGTATCCAGAGAAATAAAACTAATTCAATCTATTCAAAGAATTTCACAATAATATTTAAATAATTTTCTGACTTGTAATATTATCCAATACAATTTTTATAATTAATAGTACTGCTAAAAATTATTATTGAAAAAAAGAAAAAACAGAGTTTCTTAGTACATTTACTCCATTCAATAAATATCACTGTGCGTTTGTGATAAAGGTAGGTAAATAGACCAAAATAACGATACCATCATGTTGAAACCGAAAAATATGGTTTATTTTAGAAACAAAATTTATTCATTAGGAAAAATATTTCAGTCACTTTCATATACTATTATATCAAATTTATAAAAACAACTGATTGTACGGAACACTGTTTGCGCAAGTAAAACTTACCCTTGATGACTTGTTCAGGTCTTCGAAGGGCTTGTCATTAATAACAACGAGGGAGGAAACACTGGGCGTTTATTTTAATAAATACTTTTCTTAGCTACTTATTAAAGATATGACACATCTCCTTTCAACTAATTACGAAGTAATGACTTAAATGTATGTCGTAGATAATAAAAACATGCAGGGATTATGATGTCATATAAGAAAGAATAGAAATATTTAGCTGCAAGGATCTTGTGTTTTTTTACTTAAGGGTCATTTTATTGCAAAAATATTCAAAAAGCAGAGGAAGGCGAAAAAGAGACAAGGAAAGTTATGACGTATATGCTATCCAGAATAAACTAATTATATGCAGTATATACCTTATATCGCGCATACTCTTTCTCAACCTCGTATAACAAAAATCACAGTTTTCAGGAAACACAAAAAACACATTAAATACTGTATTTTCATCACTATGAATTTAAGAATTATGTATGTTACACTTCTTGATGTTTACTAGCTATGTAAACATGAAACAGACATTTAAATATTTTAAATTACAAGCTATCGTTGTTTTTAGTAAGTATGAGTTTGCAGTCCACTTTTTTCTTCAGTATACGAGTTTGTGAAATAAATCGATTTTTTTTTTGCATATTCCGATAGTCTAACCAGTAACATAAATTTTAAACGCGTTTTTCTCGAAAATACATTTTTCAAAGGACCCCTCCGGATAAGATAGGCGAATCTGCCTAAGGCCCAACCTGGGTCGGGAGTGCCATGGTAGTGTTCGCCCTTCCACATGTATTCTACAGCCGAAATATCAGGTCAAGGTAGCCTTGCGTTTTCGAGTTGTACCAAAATGTTCAATTTTGGATTTTGCCCGTTTTTCCATTTTCGTTCTCCCCAAGTGCATAAGTATTATATATATGAATGTAGGGTTCATAAGACGCATGCAGCTCTCCAAAACACGGTGTTTAGAAGAAGATATTTGCAAAAATTTCTAAATGACTTATAAAAACACACAAAACGCGACCTTGGACAAAAACGAGACTATGATTTTTGAAATTTACGCCTTTGAATTAGTAAATATATGCCTAAAAATGTTTCGAAAATTGGGCCAAGTCACGCTAATTTAAGGATTTAATTACCAGGAGCTCTAATGACACTAGGTATGGCTTGTTTAGCCATAAAATATGACGACGACTTCCTCTCACCCTTAAAAAGGTAAACGTGTGCGATTAAGGCTCATTATCAGTGTTTTCATCAGTGTGAAAAGGTCTCACAAAATATCATAAATCAAAAAACATGACCTCCATCACAAAAAGGTAAACTGAAAAGTTAAAAACAAGTTATCCTTGAATTCTTATCGCGGTTATTGAACAGTTTTGTTGAGGAACATGCTTCTGAAGGTTCCTTACCTCCAACTTATCTTTACACTAATATGATGAGAACCCTTTCAAAAACCCCTTGTTTTTGAACTGTTACTGATGTAGTCGTTTAAAACAAACTACTCAACATGTGTGCTGACTGTGATATCCTGGTCAAAATCGGGGCCCTGTTAGGTGATAGATGGCAGCAACAACATGTGAGCCGATTTAAATGTGTGTTGTATCAATAGAATCCTTACTTCACTCTGAGTAATATAGACTAGGTGACGTCGTGGAAAAATTAGTGGGGTAAACAGGCAAGCACTTCCACTAAAAAGCATAAAAGAGCGTTTGAAACAATGTAGATGGGGAAGGAACATTTTGGTACAACTCGAAAACGCAAAGCTACCTTGACCTGATATTTCAGCTATAGAATACATGTGCAAGGGCGAACACTACCATGGCACTCCCGACCCAGGTTGAGACTTAGGCAGATTAACCTATCTTATCCGGAGGGGTCCTTTGCTACACTTAAACTCGAAGATAAATCATCCGATCGATTTGATTCTTACTGCAACTTCTTTTACATAATATATTGTTGTATAATAATTATATTAGTTGTTTTTAGTCTAAAAACAGACGTCACCATTGTCATCAACTAGCAAAGATATCAGTAAAAGAGTGGTATGAGTTCTGTCGCACAGTATCGCGTCAAAAGTATGGGGACACCCTGCCCAAGGGGTGTGCCCACACTTTTGACGCTGTACTTAATGTTATGGTACATTGCCGTGTCAAAAGTGTGGGCACCGCCCTGGGTTAAGGCGTCCGATCACTTTTTGAAGCGTACTGTACTTATTTTGTGGACGTACAAACCTTGACATTTGACTCCAACACGCGCTCGCTTAAATAAGTACAGTAAGCTTCAAAAAGTGATCGGACACCTTGACCCAGGGGGGGTGCCCACACTTTTGACACGGCAATGTACCACAACATTAAGTACAGTGCGACATCAAAAGTGTGGGCACGCCCCCTGGGTGAGAGTATTCGATATCACTTTTTGAAGCGTACTGTACTTATTTATATATAATATGTACTTGTTTATATAATAAATAATATTTACCAACCCCTCAAATAAAAGTTTACCGACGCTCCTGATCTTCCGATTTTACGTACTTCCCCTTAAATTTGCACCGACCACTACGTACCATTGGATTTGTGGTGTACAGCACCTGCGAACTCTAGTGTCAGATAGTTGTATCTTATGCCGCTGCTACACGATGCTACGAACACCTTCCAACATTCGACGTTGGATGGTTCATAGCATCGTGTAGCCGTTGTTCGAACCTACGAGTGTCCAATGTCGAGCGTCAAACATTCGCATTTGGTCGTGTCCCGTTCGATGTCGGTATTCTTGCACCGAGTCAAAGGGATGCTTCGAACGTTTGTAGGTCAATGTTGGTTGCGTTCGTTGGTTGCGCACGACTCGTTCATGTGAAGAGAGACAACATCAGTGTATAACATTAGAGATAACATCAGACAGATAACAGCGTTGTCGACTGAGTACCAACACATCATCATTCGTATTGGATCAAACATTCGATTCACCGTGTAGCAGATACATTCGTCGCACCAACTATCGAACTTAATTGCCTCAAACGTTCGATCGAATGTTGGAAGGAACGTTCGTAGCATCGTGTAGAACCCGCTTTAGTCAAGTACGAGGGTATGGTGATAAAAATGTTACTATTTCAAAAAATAATTTTACACAAACTCGTGTACCATATACCAGGTTTTGTCAGAAAACTAAATTTAGTTCATGTCGTACAAGTTTGTATTAAATTGAATAATTATTTTTCTATTAACTATTTTGCAATATTTCTTAGTGCATCACATGGGGGAGTGAATTATGTACATGTATGACTTTCTAACTCAAAACCGCCAAAAAACCTTATACGAGGTTGAGAAAGAGTGTGCACGATATACACTTACAAATACATATATCGGAACTTACAAACAAGTGTTTTAGTCTAAAGATTTCAGCTGCATTTTCGGACTAAATAAAAAAAAGAATAAAAACATTTTCATTAGGCATCCGTTTTTTTGCAACTGATAATGTTTAAATAAAAAATAAAAAATTTACAAAAATTATCAGCTGATTTATGTTCTCGTAAAAAAGAGGGTGAACTGAATAATTTCTTGCAGCTAAAAACTATTATCATTATGGCCCGAATTAAAGGAAAAAACTATAAAATAGCAATTTTTCGAAGAAAAATATTTTTTGCCCTAGCTTATTTTTTAAGTTTTTGATACTTTAAAACAGTAAATACTTTGGCAATTTCCAACGTTGGAACCATAGCAAAATATTTATTGGAGGTTCATGACAAATTTAAACGCAATCGGCTGGACAAATTTCAAAATTTCCTATTGACGGGGTTAAAAAAAAAGTAGTTTCGAGGGAAAAGCGTCTGAAATTTTGAACAAAATACTGTCTGTTACACGAGAGCGTTATCTCCATATTTAAAAGAAAAATTATTATTTCTCAGAAATTAATAAATCGACTTAAAGTACACTAAAAGCGCTATTACACATTTACCTAGTAAGTTGTCCAGATTTCATTATTGTCTAGAATTCGTGGGCACCGTTTTGGCATACTTTTTATAAAATTTTTCGCATTCGTTGCGGTAACGACCGCCAGAAAGCTCGGATATGGCGGCACATTTGTTTTAATAAAAGACCAAGTATATTTGGCAGAAATCCATGTGTAAAAACACGCTTCGTCAGTAAAAATTACATTACTCCAATCATGATTCAAATTTTGCATTGCCCACAAGCGTCACTTTTTGACGTGCTCCGAACTGAGAAAAGATTTTAGCATCGTACTACGCCAAGAAATATTTGCTTCGCTTAGTCGCCTATTCAAAGTCATTATGCTAATTTTAACTTCCTTTTTAGCCAATAACATTTGTCCTTGTCGCAGTGTTAAAAAAGGCTTTCGCTGAAATAACTTGAAAATGTTTTTATCTTCTTTTTCAGAATACCCTCGCGTTTTTTCTTTCTCAGGAAAATTGTTGAGGCTTTTCTGACCATTATATCGCAACACCCACTTCCATACAAAGTCTTCTGACTTAGACATATATTAAGTAGCAGCTTTATAGGTCAATTTTAGTCTTTTACTGTGAACACACAAAAACATTGCCTCAAAACATTTTGCATATGACGCACTCATTTTGGAAATGTGTTCTTATCGCAAAACAAAGTATGTAATGCTGACGTCTTAAGCACAAAGCGTAGTAGTCTATCCTACCCTTCAACGAATGATGTAGTAGTGGAGCTTCCTAATAGTTTTCTCTTGAAACAGTCCAGCCAACCCTCTTGTGTAACAGACTGTACGTATGCATCAAACTGGCGAGTAATCTATGTCTATTTGGTTTTAAGATTGAAACTAAATTAAAAAGTAAGGCAATTACATCCTTTCGGACCAGTGATTCACATTTAAAAAAAATACAGGTGCATTAGATTTCAACAACGAATAACAAACATATCTCGGTATTATCGAAATTGGAGAGGGACACCTGAGAATGTTTCCTTGTAAGCAGAGTTGTGCCATATGATGTAAAAAACCAATTTTTTACATTTTTATGTAAAAAATTGTAAAATATGTAAAAAACTGTAAAAAACCGTAAAAAATTGTAGAAAATTGTAAAAAATGTAAAATACTTAAATCATTTGTCATTTCACTGACAAACAGTTTATTTTGACGGTTATTACTTGTTTATAAGTTCACATGAAAAAACGTGTAAACAAAATGTCGACACAAAAATGATTTTCTGCTGGTGGAAGGCCATTCACAACTGACTACAAAGCTTTAAATTTCCAAATTAAACAAACTGAGTTTTGACAGATCAAAAAACTACTACATATTTATCTCTCTTTGAATTATAATAACAATAAAATCAATGATGATGGTGATGATGAAGATGATTGATGGCTTTAATAAAATTTACCAGAATAAGTAAAAGTCTTCTTAATACTGAATTCTTAAATAAACTATTCTATCACAACTAACCTTTCTTTTAGCGAATTTCCAGAAAGAATTCTGGAAATTCAGCTATTATGGTGTAAGCCATAGTCGAAGTTCAGCCCGAAAATATGGCAGAAATTTGTTTTGAGGTCCCTAGAGCCCAAAAATAACATTCACTAAAATTTATATATATATATATATATATATATATATATATATATATATATATATATATATATATATATATATATATATATATATATATATATATATATATATATATATATGTGGTGCCATGCACAACACATAAAATTTGCAAATTTCAACAAAATCTATCACCGTGAGATCAACGCAACATAACTACACACAGGATGTGAAAATGCAGAAAACAGCATAATCCACGAGCCAACTACCGGATGTTCCCTAGACATATTAAAATAAAATATATTTTCTATTTCATGCAATGTATTTGAATTTAAAAATAAATTCTATCTTTGTCAAATAAGTTTTGCTAACTAAACATAAAAATTATTATAAATTCGATGTAAATTCATTATTTTCAGTTTTTGGCCATTTTAATAAATTTTGATAGTCTTTTCGTCGTTATGTTCAGATCTTTTTATTTAATTATTTTAATTGTTGTAATAATAATTTTACTTTAATAAAATTAATTTATTTTGAACTTCGTTTTATTAATCAATACCAAATCACATCAAACAAGACAATTATAAGTTAACGAAAAATAAATAAATAAAATCTCTGAAGTAAATAAAACTTAATAAAAATAAATAAAATTTAAATAAAGTGAACAAGTAAATCAATAAAGACTTTAATTCAAGCCAAAGCTCCGTTTCTTTCGTTTTCGATAAAACAAAGTGGCGATCCTCAACATTCCAAACGGGATCTCCGGTGTCGTCCGGGTTTAATAAGTTTCATTAAAGTTTCGGTCACGACAAATCTGGCGATCCTGCCAGGATAGTTATCCTTCGGTCGACAAAAAGGACAATAAGTGAAAAACGGGACATTGTGAATACAGACTGTGAATTTACTGTGCACTACCAGCTTGTGGAACCAGCCCAGGTCAAGACGGTGTACAAAAGGAAAATAACGAGCAACCGAACATTGTGCGCTACCAGCTTGGAATCGAACCAGGTCACGACGGTGTACAACAATTGGAAAAACAACAAGAAAATCCGACTACAGAGACAGGTCAAGACGCTGCAACAAAATAGCCGAGCTTGTACAAAGGTAGGTGGATTGTTGATTTTTCTCTCTGCTTTTAAGTTATTTTTCCAATCATGAATCCTGATTCACAAAATCCATCCCGATCACAATCTCCAGAAGTCTCCGAAGATAACGATGTTCCAATGGAACACATTCCTATTTCATTCCTTGCGCAAATGGTAACCCCATTCAACGGAAACCCTTCCGAACTACATAATTTCATACAAAACGCCGAAAATGCCCTCAACCTAGCAACTGATTCACAACAAAGAGCGCTAACGGCACTTATATTTTCAAAAGTCTCTTCAGACGTTAAAAATAAATTAAATGCTACAAATATTTTATCATTCTATGATTTAAAAATAAAATTAAAACAAATTTATCAAATAACAGAAAGTCTCACATATTTGCAAGAACAATTAGAAACGTGTAGGCAAAAACCAAATGAATCTATAAAAGAATTTTACTTAAGAATTGAAAGTTTAAATTCAAAAATTATTCAAAAGATAAAAGAAAATAATATTTCAGAATCATTATTATTAGGAAAGCTAGCACTCATCGAAGAGATGGCATTACGACGGTTTACACACCATTGTAAACCCGAAATATCAAATATTTTACGCCATAAAACTTATTCTTCGATGAATGAAGCTTTATGCATAGCAAGCGAAGAAGAAGCATTTCTAAACGTTCAAAATCAATTTAAAAATCTTAACGTTAGTAATTCTCAACCTCGTAAATACTGTAAAATATGTAAACGTTCAAATCATAATACAAAGGATTGTAGGAGTAAATCAAATTACCCATCGTATAACAATCCTCCAAATCGATCGGATAATAATCGATCAGTAATTAAACAATGCACATATTGCAATTTTAAGGGTCATACTATTGAAGAGTGTAGAAAAAAACAATATAACGAAAGATTAAATAACCCTAATCCAAAAGTAGCACATGCAAATGATCATTTAAACTTAAAAACGCTCGGGTTGACAGAAGCCGCAACAACGAGCAAACAAGTAGAATCGGCTTCACAAAAATTCCAAATGGCTTAATTGATAAAAAATTAATTTTTAATTCTCCACATTCAAAAACTAACGAATTTATTTTCTTGATCGATACTGGTGCAAGTGTCAGTCTGATAAAATTGGATAACATAAATCCAAATTATAGTACTGAAATAGATACAAGTATTAAACCAAATATTAGCGGTATAACAGACGGCGTAATACAACCTTACGGACTTGTTTCAATCTTTTTGATTAAAAATAATTTTAACTTTCATCATTATTTTCATTTAGTAGATAGCGACAAAGTTCCATTTCATGGAATAATTGGTTCTGATTTTTTGGCAAAATATAACGCAGTTATTGATTATAAAAATAATTTAATTTCTCTCGATCCAATACTTAATGTTTTCCAAATTAATATTGATCCTGTACGAAAACAAGAAATTATTAAAATTTTAAGGACAGACGGACTTACAGAAATTGAAAAACAAAAATTAGAAAACACTATTTTACAATTTCATACTATTGTGAAATTAGATGACGACCCACCAGGTTGTACACAAAAAATCGAGCACGAAATTAAATTAATTGACAATGTACCAATTAAAAATAAAATTTACCCTCTTCCAAAAAAATTAAGGGACGAAGCACAACGACAAGTAGATGAATTATTAAAAAATCGTATTATTCGTAAAAGTAAAAGTCCTTATAATTCACCCGTCTGGATAGTCGATAAAAAATTAGATTCTTCAGGTATCCAAAAGTATCGAATGGTTATTGATTATAGGAAGTTAAATGAAAAAACCATCCCCAATAGCTACCCTATTCCACGTATCGATGATATTTTAACAAACTTAGGCGGAAACAAATATTTCAGTGCACTTGATTTGGCAAGTGGTTTCCACCAAATTCCTGTAAAAGAAGAAGACATTCCCAAGACAGGTTTCACTGTAGGAAACGGCCATTTCGAATTCCTAAAAATGCCATTCGGATTAATCAACAGTCCTGCTACTTTTCAAACCCTTATGAACGAAATATTTCATAAACAAATCTTAGAAAATAAATGCATGTGTTACCTGGATGATGTAATTGTATTAGGAAAAAATTTAGATGAACACATACAATATCTCTCTGAAATATTTAGTATATTAAAAGAAAACAATCTAAAAATTAATATGGATAAATGCGAATTCCTTAAACAGGAATTAAAATACCTAGGCCATGTAATTTCCTTAGAAGGAATCAAACCGCAGGTTGAAAAAATAGATAAAATATTAAAATTAAACGAACCAAAAAACATTAAACAATTACAAAGCTTTTTAGGTATCACCGGGTACTATAGAAAATTTATTAAAAATTATGGACAAATAGCCAAACCATTAACTAATTTATTAAAGAAAGATCAAAAGTTCAATTTTGATAATAATTGCAAACAAGCATTCGAAACTTTGAAAAATAAAATAACTTCAACACCAATCTTAAAATATCCTGATGAAAATAAAATGTTTTCAATTACTACGGACGCATCGAACGATTGCGTAGGAGGCGTCCTTACACAGGAATATGACGGGATTGATATGCCAATTGCATATTACTCCAGTACATTAAATCAGGCTGAGAGGAACTACCCTGTAATTGAACGCGAGTGTCTTGCGATTATTAAAACAATTAAAAATTTTCACCATTTCTTATACGGTCGTGAATTTTTAATAAAGACTGATCATCGTCCTTTGGTATGGCTAAATTCCGTAAAGGATCCGACGAGTAGATTGGTACGCTGGAGGCTAAAATTACTTAATTATCAATATAAAATTCAATACATCCCAGGCAAAACCAACTACACCGCGGATACTTTAAGTCGTCCAATATTAGTAGCTATGCTAAATAAAGAAAAATCATTTGAAAATTTCCAAAGATTTAATAAAACATGTAACCCCAATATAAAAATTAATCGAGGTAATGACATAAATAATATTAAATCACTAATAATACCTATTACAAAAGATCTTCAAATAAAAGAAGAATTAAAAACATTTATTCTAAATAATTTTAATAAAAATGATATTACAAATGCTAATATAGGTCAAATAATACGAAAAGATAAAAATAATCAAAGCATAATTTTATTAATATTAAAACATAAAATAAAAGATAAATTAAATCTTAAAATATTATATCAAGCGTTAGAAGAAATATCTTTAACATCCGAAAATAATACAATTATTAATTTAAAACATATCGATAAAACAATAAGTGAAAAATACATAAATAATTTACTATCGTATCATTTCAACGATGACATCGAAATAATCGATATAAATAATATTGGTTTTTCTTCACTATTAACTGAAGAGGAAATCCAAGAAGCATTAGAAAAAGAATTAGGTGTAAGCAGTAATACAATTGAAGAAGATTTAACAGAGGAAGAAATACAAGAAGTATTAGAAAAAGAATTAAACGAAATTCAACAAGAAAATATGGACAGCGAAACTAACAATCATCAAATTAACGAAGAACCAATACCAAGCACTTCAGGTATGAATAACGCAATCGAAACGATACCAATAGATGAAGAAACAAGTGACGAAGAAATTGTTAATGAAGAAATTATAAATGAAGAAACAACTAACGAAGAAATAAATAATCAAGAAACAAATAATGAAGAAACAGTGGAAACTATCATCGTCAGAACAGAAGCGGAAAAACAACAGTTACTACGCGAATACCATGATTCACCATTAAGAGGTCACCCAGGCATTGCCCGCACATACAGCGAACTTCGACAAAAATACTTTTGGAAAGGTATGAAAACATACGTCGAAAAATACATCAAGAACTGTCCCGTATGTCAAAAAACAAAAACAACTCATATTGGAAAAGCACCAATGGTAATCACCACAACAGCAAAGAACTTCAATAACGAAATCTCAATGGATTTTATAGGCCCACTTCCGGTAACAAGGAATCAAAATAAGTTCATCCTTACGATCCAGGATAATCTGACAAAGCACCTTCAAGTTTATCCACTTCAGGATAGAAAAGCAGAAACAACAGCAATCTATTTCCTGAAATATGCAAGCACATTTGGTTTTCCGAAATCCATTCTAACGGATCAAGATCCTGTTTTTACCAGCTCCGTCATCAAGGAAGTCAATAAATTATTCAACATCAAGCAGAAGACCACATCTCCATATCATCCTCAAACAAATGGTTCGCTAGAAAGAACACATTCGTACATTGAAAATTATTTAAGATCATATATCAACACTGAAATGAACGACTGGGATGAAATGCTGTATTTAGCTACATTTTCCTTCAACACCCACAAAAATCGCTCCACTGACGAAACACCATACAAACTTGTATTTGGAATCGATCCGAATATTCCAACATCGTTTGAAAGAAACACAAATGCAAAAACATATCAAGAATTATCACAAGAAGTGCAAGAAAAAATAAAAAAATTACGATTAGCTGCAAGAGAAAATTTAAAACAAAGCAAAATCAAAAATAAAGCTCAATACGACAAGCAAACAAAAGTAAGAAATTTCCAAGTAGGAGAATACGTCCTAGTAAAAGAAGGCCAATTCGCTCCAGGGAAATTATCCTGTCGCTACAAAGGTCCATTTAAAATCATATCTGTCCATCCTGATACTCACACAGTTAAAGTTAGATATAGAAATACAAATAAAACATTTCACGAAAATAACCTGAAACCTTACGTTTCAGATGGCGAAGTTATCAACGTTGTTACCAATACTACTGCTTATACACCAAACGACGGCAGAAATACAGGTGGAACAAATTAACACCTCGCCGGGAATTTTATTCAAGAAACTAGGGGACGCGAAAATATGTAACCAAAAATTCACACTAATGCACTACATCAATACAACTACATTCGAAGAAAATTTAGAAAAGGCTCAAGAATACTACCACAAATCATACATTTTCTGCAAAATGATACCAAGTAATCACTCCAACGCCGGGACTTGTAAATTACAACAAAAATTATTAGTACAGCAAATGGAAGAAATAAAAACTTTAATCAAAACTATTCAAGCTCATCACGTACGTAGACGAAGAGGACTTTTAAATGTAGGTTCTAAAATATTAAAATGGCTTATCGGATCACCGGATTCTGACGACGCAACATTCTATACAAATTCGATAAATTCTATTATTAATGATAGGAAAACAACACACCTATTAATGAAAGATCAAATAAAAATTCTATCAGAAACAATGAATACTTTAAATAAAACGTTAAATACTATTCAAGACGCGGAACAAGAATTAAATATTAATATTAAAACTTTTAATCAATACATATCTAATTCTTCTAGCATAATTAATCGCAATTCACTTGAAATCGAGCTTTTAGACCATTTATTGCTAATAAAACAAATAAATGATTTAAATCTAAAACAATTACAATCTTATAGTATGACACTAACATTAATAAGACACGGGATAATTGATTACAACATAATTACTCCTACAAATCTTATGAATGAATTAAGTCAAATTTCTTCTCTTGAATTACCAATTAAAGTTAGCACAGAGACTATTGAAAATTATTATAAATTAATGGAAGTTAAAGCTTTTATGACTGATAACATTTTAGTAATTTTATTAAAAGTTCCAATAGCGCAAATTACTGAATACAGTTTATATCAAGCATTTCCACTTCCAACACCATTACAAAATTCCTCACAAGTATCCTATATTACCATAGATTTTCCCTACATAATATCCAGCAGAGGAAAGTCACAATTCGCTACTCTAAAACAGCTCGATCCATGTACACTAGTCAATGATGTGTACATCTGTAAAAATATCGACACACTACAAAGAAGAACCGACAACATTTGCGAGTTAGAAATGTTCGATCTTCAAGAAGCATCCATTCCCAGGTCATGCAAGAAAACCACCATATACGCACAGTCCGAAGTCTGGAAACAAATATCCCAAAATCAATGGTTGTTCATCTTATCAAAACCGACAAAGGGAACCGTACTCTGCACACAGTATCCAGATGAAGAAAGAAGCCTACATGGAATTGGACTTCTCAAAATTCCAAACAACTGCCGCTTCATGACACACAACGTCGTACTACAGCCCGAAATGTCAATCAAAAACCTATCCGTCTACATACACATTCCAGCAGTCGACATCCTGGAAGATGATTGCTGCAAATATTTACATAAAGAAGAGGCCCTAAAACCACAATACTTAAAGCCCATAAAATTAACAAATCTGGACCTCAACGAAGTCAAATACACTCAACATCAATTGGAGAAGATGGACGAAAATCTTCAAAGCCAGTTAAACAAACCATTTATAATCAAATACGAAAACGTCATTTACAACTGGTTATGCTACATTGGTACGGGAATCATAGCTGTACTACTACTTTACTACTTTTATAAATATGGAATATTCAAAGTAATAGCGACGTTACTAGCAAGATTATTCAAATGCCTATGCCCATGCACCAAATCGGGAGGCAACACATTTAATTTTTACAATTGTCTATTCGGGGAGAACCGGAAGAATCAAGTCCAGCCGTACAATCACGAAGTGGTCTTCGAGCCCAGCAGCCAAACAGTACTTTTGAAGGACCGAAGAATCCAAACTTCAGCATCATGTGTATCTGGACGCCGTCCCATTCGCCCAGTCAAATTCTAAGGTCCCGCAGGAACCTTTCTAATGGGGGAGGAGTGTGGTGCCATGCACAACACATAAAATTTGCAAATTTCAACAAAATCTATCACCGTGAGATCAACGCAACATAACTACACACAGGATGTGAAAATGCAGAAAACAGCATAATCCACGAGCCAACTACCGGATGTTCCCTAGACATATTAAAATAAAATATATTTTCTATTTCATGCAATGTATTTGAATTTAAAAATAAATTCTATCTTTGTCAAATAAGTTTTGCTAACTAAACATAAAAATTATTATAAATTCGATGTAAATTCATTATTTTCAGTTTTTGGCCATTTTAATAAATTTTGATAGTCTTTTCGTCGTTATGTTCAGATCTTTTTATTTAATTATTTTAATTGTTGTAATAATAATTTTACTTTAATAAAATTAATTTATTTTGAACTTCGTTTTATTAATCAATACCAAATCACATCAAACAAGACAATTATAAGTTAACGAAAAATAAATAAATAAAATCTCTGAAGTAAATAAAACTTAATAAAAATAAATAAAATTTAAATAAAGTGAACAAGTAAATCAATAAAGACTTTAATTCAAGCCAAAGCTCCGTTTCTTTCGTTTTCGATAAAACAAAGTGGCGATCCTCAACATTCCAAACGGGATCTCCGGTGTCGTCCGGGTTTAATAAGTTTCATTAAAGTTTCGGTCACGACATATATATATGTATTTATGTATTTATGTATCAGCACGATAGTTCTTCAGGAAAAACTGCTAGTTTTACGAAATTTGGTGACAACGTTGGAAGTCCAAAAATCTTGGATGAGTTCTTCAGCCAAAAACGTCGGAGCTCAGGAACATGATTTTTTGAGCATTTTTCGTGAAAATGAGTTTTTGGCCAAAATTTTCTATAATTTAAAAGTTTTTGCCACATTTTTTTACATCATTGCGAAGACGGAAAAAAATCACATAAAAAAGGTTTTTAAACTTTTTTTCTACGTTTGCTAGTTTTTGAGAAAATAAAAAAAAAAGTCAATTTATTTTCTATAATTTTAGTGTGTTTACAACTATGTTGTATGTGTATAATCATATAATGTGTATGTATGTATATATATAACTGCAATAGTGAGATATACGTATGTGGATATACAATATTGGTCAAAAGATCTGAATGTATTCGTGAAACAAAATCTTTATAGGATGAATGTACCAAAAGTTGGTCAGTAAAGCCTTTTGGTACTTTTAAAATACAAAATCAATTATATAAACAACTATATATTTCAATTAATAGAGGATCTACGGATTACTTATCAATTTTATTGTAGAATCGTTTCCAGGTAGTTCAATTCAAGTGAAATCTTGAAATAAGTAATTAAATTATAAGACTGATTAATAAACCTGTTTACTTTTTCCCTAAATCGGTTACATGTGTCATGTTGCTAGTTTTGGATATTCTTGACCTTAAGATTGACCTACGTTAAAAAAAGTTAACGTTTATTAGTTGCATAATATGAATACTAACATGACTACTACTAATTGATGGCAATCAATAAAAAATAATTTAATTTCTTTGAAAGAATTGGTTTAATTTTTGCCGTAAAAAGTGAACAATCCTCAAGTAAAATATTGATCTGGAGACGAAAAATACTTCCTAGACGTATTTAATGTTAATAATATAAATCTACAAAATTATTCAAAATAATCTGAAAAAGCCGAAATAAATCAGTTAGTGCTTATAATGTATCAAATTGAGGATTCTTTTAATAAAATCATCTGTTTTCAAACATGTACACATTCATAGAAAATAAATTTCTTATTTATAAGTTCTTTTAAACCGAAGTTCTCAATTTTTATGGACTAATATCCTTTGGAAACTAGTCCATAAAAATAGGGAACTTCGGTTTTTAAAAAACATTACGTAATTGTATTATCCTAAGAAACTTAATATAAAGTTTATAAATTTATTGTTATTTAAAGAAAAAATATAGATCCAGTTTAGGTACGTCTACCCCATAGGCTAAGAAACACTACTAGATATTTTGTTTAAATGCATTATTTGTGTCATTGATGATAGGTAGGTATATTGATATGGAACCAATTTAACGCCTTATATAGTACAAAATGTATATATACGTATATCTATGTGTGTGAATGTATTTGTACCTCAAATATACATATTTTTCAAATAAGTACATAACTGTTGACAGTTTTAGCGAATGGAATTCAGCTATTACAGCCACTGTCATGACGCGACTTGAGCCCGGGACTATGGCAGAAATTTGTTTTGAGGTCCCTACCTAGAAACCGAAAAAAATAGTCACTAAAATTTATATATATATATATATATATATATATATATATATATATATATATATATATGTGTGTGTGTGTGTCCCGCGCGATAATTCTCGAACGAAATGTCTTACGTTTATGAAAATATTGGAAGTCCAAAACCGTTGGACGATACCTGGAACATGTCTTTTTTAGCAATTTTCGTGAAAAAAATTAACTTTTTGCCAAAATTTCCTCTTATTCAAAAATTTTTGTAAAAATTTTTTACACTATTGGAAAGAGGAGAAAAAATCACATAAAAAAGGTCTTCAAACTATTATGCTATGTCAACTAGTTTCCAAGAAAAACTAACTTTTATAAACGGAAATTCGCTATGTTATGCAGGATGCTGCGACAGGGGTATTTCCTGTTTGTACCCACTTATATTTTTAATTTTCAAATTGCTTAATTATTAAGTTTTTCTTTGCCAATATAGCAAATACTTCAATAGCAAATATGGAATACCATCAGTAACGCTTACGTATCTATTAAATTTAAAAAATTTAGTTTTTTTACATTTTTTACATTTTTTACAGTTTTCTTAATCAAAGCAAGTATGTGTAAATTACAAAGTTTTTTACATGTAAAAAACTGTGTAATTTACCCGCCAGGTGGTAAATTACACGCACAACTCTGCTTGTAAGTCATAAAACATTGTATGTATTTTGTACAAATTCATCATAATTATGTATGCGAACCTTTTTATAAATTTATATAGCAAATTATTTGTAAAATTATTTGTATAATACCAATATTGATTGATATACACATGTTTTAATTGATTGCTATACCCTTGTTTTAATATTTACAAGGAACATTCTATATAAACCTTTATTTTTGAGCAAAGTACAAAAATATTACGAAACATGTATGGTAAATACGTTAAATAGTATTAAAATATTCAATGCATGTGAATCAATTTTGTTTTGCAGACAAATTCACTTATTCCGGTCTATTTTTACTTTTCCTTTATTTTGTACACTCATTTTTTTTATCTTTTTATTCACGAATTTAGGACACGTGTGGAATAGAAATTAAATTTGAACAATACAATTTTGTTGTTGATAACTTGTTTTGCCAATAAATGTTAACAATGTTGCCAAACGTAGTGCTTTTGAACTTTACGAAAAATAAGTATAGCATTATAGATATTTTTACTCGGGATAAGTGTAGGTACGTGTGTATGTATCCAAAGAAGGATATAAATTTTAAATAGACAATAAAAATGTACAAAGAGCCATTTAAATGGCATTATATCTAATGTGGAAACATTTACCTTTCCAGTAAATTTTTCTAAAGTTGACATCTAGACATAGTTAAAAAGATCTTCATAAAGTAACTACGAACTGATGGTACGGTTGCAATAAAAACCATATGAATCCTATTAGGGATTCTTTGACAAGAATGAAATGTTATTTTTAGATAAAATATTTGTGCGGTAATCTACATTACTACGTTAATACTTTAAGACTAATTTTTATTTGAAATCAGGGCGACGATAGATAATTTACACGTCTTTCTAAAGACTGCTTTGTTTTAAAAAATTTTTACCTATAGTACCTACCTACATGTATAAGTATTCAGAAAACAATCGATATATCTAACTTAATGATGTGATGGCGTCAGAATAAAGGTGTTTACGAATACCTGAAAAAATAACTTTTCTCAGTTCCTAAAATTTTTAAAATTGTTTTTAAGTATTTCGTTGTATTCTTGTAATATATTAATAAATTAATAGTTGCTTTGTTATATAAATCGAATATTTTTTATAAAATTCTGGTTTTTTTTTTTTTAATTTTAAAAAAATTTTTAAAAAATATTAAATTTTAAAAAAAATATTAAAATTTTTCCTCGCTTTTCGAGTTCTTAACTCCAAACATGATCAGTGAATATCCATAAATGCCAACACAGCCAATTTTTCCTTTCAAACTATCACATGATATTTGATACATCAATCAATTCATTAAATTTTGTCGTTTTCTAATAGCTAATTATTGAATGTAATTAAATTACTCCTGTGTTTTGTAAATCTTCTACATTCAAATCACTGATTATTATAAGTGTAACTGACGAAGTGACGATAATAAATTACTTCTACTTAACTAATAGTGAGTAGAATTTCAATCTTAGTTTATTGAAATTACTTTCCATTTCGTAGAAAAAATTAACGATGACAAATATACCTGCTTTGCTTCCGAAAAGGTGAATTTAGGACCACTAGTCAGTTATTTCGACCATTAAGGACCCTATTTCACTTTGTTTCGAATTTCTCATAGAACAGTCGGGGTAAGCTAAGAAACATGGCGTCCTTTTCAAAAAAGATGACCGATTTTTATAGGTATGAGTTTTCTTGTTTATGCCTTTTGTAAACGGACCTCTTGGCATGATTTTCTGAACTTTTATTAAATACCTCGAATATATAAACTCTGAATTTGTTACTTTAAATTTACGTTTTAGCTAATTACATCGCTCCTCATCCGATAGGTACGATGGTCCAAGTGAAGCAGGAGACACTGGGTAAAACTTTTACGTAAAACTAGTTTTGTAGCATTTAAAGTAACTATATCAAGAAACTAGATAAACTTTAAAAACATTCTTATATTTAATCTTTCCGCAAAGGTCAGTCAAGCCTTCTTATGCCCTTAAACATAAACATTTTACTCGTATTATGTTCTAACACTAATATGACATTTTTAAATTCTTTTTCTTCGCTAGTAACCATTAAGTTCATTGTCATTTATCAACTGAATATCTTATAGCTAAAAAAATTTGTGTAAGGTTACACAAATTTATATGTTTGTTTTCTAAATATGTTTTCCATCATTGTAAAATATAAGTATCTAAAATATTATACTATCGAACTCTAGATAATTTTCGATTTTTACAAATAATATTTTGAATGACACAACGACTCCGATACATTAATATTTACCAAATCATAGCGAAAATAATTGACACCAAACTCCCTACGTGAAGCTCGCTACATTGGTGTGAATGCATGTGTTTATATAAAACATTTATTTATATAGTTAGTAAAATCTAGGTTACTATGATTTAAAAAACAAGTCAAGTAAAAAGAGATAAAACATTTATAATAAAATACATATATGTGTGTACATCTAAATACATATATATCATTGTAAATAAGAGAGATAGTAAAACATCCCCAAGGACATGTCCTAAAATAAATAAAACTGCACTACTCTATGCTACATCACGGTGCACATACACATTTATATAGGAACATATATGTAAATAGTGTTCCCGAAATTCCTACGGGAATTTAAATCCTAATACCCGTTTTTGTAAACAAAAATTTCTGACTTACTCAGCGCTTACACCGTGAATATTATTCATAGGTAAGAATATACTTACATATTTAAATGAGAAGTGTAAAAACTACAACAGAAAAAGTAAGAATCCGATCATTAATTGCAAAACCTGAAAAGCAACAAAAATACACGGGAAAGTAAGAAAATTCATCAAATTTTAAGTTCAAGTTAAATGACTTTAGTTACATGTGACACCAATTATAATTCTGAATTAAGGAGAATTTTCTCTCCAGGTAGAATTATCTTGTTTTTAAAATACTCAACTTTATTACTATTTTTTAACATCCTGTACAAGTCCACATTTGTGTATTATCCTACTTGCTTTATATGTACCTATATCTATACAATCTTCTAAAAGCACTAAGGTTTGTTGTGTTTTAACAAAACTTTAATTAACTGCATCATCGAATTTCAATTTAATACTTGACATTTGTTTTTTATTCCTAGAATTCAGTTATGCAATATAATACTATAGTACGTTACGTAACAATAGCACGTTACTGAGGTTGTAAGTTGCATTTTACACAAGAACTACGGGGCTTTTCCGTAATTATGCAAGTGTATAATATGTCTTACAATCGAGTTGTTACATACTATACTTTATAATAATTAATATAAATTAATTGATAGGCACATAACACATGGAGAATTGTGTTGAACTTGAGATGTATTAAAAATAAATGGTAAAAATTTTGTACAGACTTCAATACAATATGCAGTATAAAGATTTATAAAAGTGTAGTAACTTGCGGTTGTTTGCACACATTCGTATGCAAAGTACAAAATTTCGCACAGTTATATATAAAACATAGCTTATCTAGATAGTTTGTACAGAGCATTATGGATGAGATAAACTGCTGTGCTGCGATCAAAGTTGTAACTGTGACTGTGACTAAAGAATATCTGCGATTTTGAATTGCTACTGCGACTAAAGAATATCTGTGATTTCAAACTGCGACTGAGATACCTAGTTGCGATTGTTATTTTTAGTAGTGACTGCTATTTCTAACTGCTACTGTGATTTTCCAAAAGTATGATACGATATATGGTTGATGTTGACCAAAATCAGGAACAATACTGATCGAAACAGCGCTGCTTGTGGTACAATAAACTCATACAAGGAACAGATAGATACATTTGTATTTACATATACATATTATCATATTGAATACTATATCTAGCTACTTATTACAATTTGAATAAAAAATTATGTGTATCAAAAATTGTGAATAAAACAGTGTTGCGTTTTTGTCTAAAAAAACTGATCCATCGCCTCTATATCCAAATCTATCCTTTTCCAATACACTCGTTTATATTAAACTACCCCGTATAATGTATATTTCTATAAACCGATCGTAAATGTTTAATAATTGCATATGTAAACCCCTTACCACATTCACCCAAAAAATCAATTTCTTTTTTAGATAAAGATCCACTATACTATTACGTTCTGCACGTCAAATTATTTATTAAGCTGTATTAAATTTAAAAAAAAAATTAAAAAAATATATAAGCAAATAAATTTTTTTTAACATTTTTTTGTACGCCACTGTACACTTGTAGCTAGAAATAAACATAGGTGTGATTTTCTCTAAGGTAAAATAATTTTATTAGTTGTCAGTCTAAAGGGTCTAGACGTACTTCCATGTTGAAACTGCCTCAATAGTAACTTATATCAATAACTATACAAACAGTGTGGTGAGGCTATAAGTAATTGATATCTACCACCGTCCCGGCAAAAACAAAATAGTTACGGAGATAACTAAAAAAATAATAAAAATTGAGTGCTTTATTCAAAATTTTTTTCTTCGTTACTACTTAATATAAAAAAATAATTCCAAATCCACATGAAGGCAGACACTCTCTAGAATATTCTAAAGACATCCTAGTCGTCGTTATTAAGGATAATAACAAGGATAGAATCCGATCCAATGTTATTTTCATAGGGTTCCCACTGAGTTACCACCTCAAAAAAAAAATATAGCAACTGGGCCTTAGTCTGCTTGACTACCATACCAAGTTTCATTTAAATTCAAGGGGTGAAATATAATAAAAAAAAATATTTGTCACCCCTAACCTATCGAACAGCGCCTCCAATTCTGACCCAGAAATTAAGCATGTAAATCGAAAGCACTTTAAAAATAAAGTGTTTTTCCCTACCTCCTGTAGTTTTCGAGATAATCAGGGAAAATCGAAAAAAGGGTATAATCAGATACAGGGGATCTCCCCCAGATGGAAACTTACATCAGTAGCTATGTCGCCATTTAAGTAACACTCTATAAGTACCTTGTATGTATAACTTTCGTAACCTAACAGATTTTGCTCTCCAAAGGGTATACCCGTATTAGTATAGGTGAATCGGCCCCGGAAGCGAAATATTTTAATAACTATATTAACGGTATGGTAAGGCTATAAGTAATTGATATCTACAATTTTGGTGGCCAAAACTGAGTAGTTATAGAGATAACTAAAAAAAATTACAAAAATTACAAAACATTTTTTCTTGGTAACTACTCATCATAGGAAAATAACTCCAAATCCACATGAAGTCAAACACTCTCAAGAATATTAGACATGTTTATTTTTAATCATTTGTAACCCTACTATCAAACGTCATTTTATTTTGAAATTTTCAAAAAAAAATGTCATAAAAGTTAGCTCTTATATGCTTTTTCTGGGTTAATTATTGAAAAGCCGGAAAACTATAGGTAAATCGACCCCGGAAGCGGATTATTTTAATAACTATATTAACGGTAAGGCGAGGCTATAAGTAATTGATATCTAAAATTTTAGCGTCCAAAACTGAGTAGATAACTAAAAAAAAAATTAAAAATTACAAAACTTGCTTTCTTGGTAACTACTCAACATAGGAAAATAATTCGAAATCCACATGAAGACAAACACTTTCAAGAATATTAGACATATTTATTTTCGTATCAGTCCTCGTTATTAAGGATAATGACCAGGATAATATCCGATCCAATGTTATTTTTATAGGGTTCCAATTGAGAGACCACTTCAAAAAAAATTCAGTAACTGTGCGTTACTGCACTTAATTACTTCACCAAGTCTCATCAAAATTCAAGGGTATAACGTGATAAAAAAAATTTTCAATTTCTAACTGCTGAACCGCTCCTCCAGTGGGTCCGACCCTGGAATTAGATCCACCAATCGAAAATACTTTAAAAATAAAGTGTTGTGTCTCATAAAATATTTTTTACTATTCCTATAGTTTTCGAGATAATCAAGAATAGTCGAAAGAGGTATATTAAGATATAAGCTATCTGCCGCTGATAGAAAGTTCCAATAGTAACTGTATTGTCGTTTATGTGACACTGCAGGTACTTCATATGTATAACTTTCCTAGATCATAACAAAACTGTTGTGGAATTATAACAGAAAATTGTCAAAAAATGTGCTGTAATAGGATTTTTTAACATGTAGAATATCCAATAGTAAAGTCAAATGAACATTATATTCTATATACATGTTAAAAAACCTACTACACCACAGTTTTTGGCAATTTTCTATTATTTTTTTACAATGGTTTTGTTTTGATCCTGGAAAGTTATACATATAAAATACCTGCAGTGTCACACACTTATCCGGCTATACCCTTTGTACGTTTATCCTATCTGTTGTAATTATTTTAAATGAAAATACATAGGACGGTCTAATTACGCAATCCACTGGGACCGTTGGAGGAGAAATTTTTAAATAAAAAAGTCGTAGGTCATGGGTGCCTATTCTACTGATTTATATATTTGCGTAATTTGGTAGACAAAGGAAATCGAATGTTATACTAATGAATAGGTATAAGTGACGACTTTTAGAAAACTTTGTAGTAAAGATATCGAAAAATCATCTTCACTATCCCATCCATCAGCGTAAAAGACGCCAAATAGCAGAAGCGGACAAAAATTCTAGAATGTTCTACTCGTGAACTAGTAGAGATAACAAAAAACAAACTTCACTATTGAATTGGGCACTAAAAATTAGATTAAACAACGCAATTTGATAAAAATTCTAGAATGTTCTATTCACCAACTAACAAAAATATCGAAAAATCAATTGCACCGTTTAATTAGTCATCGAATAAAAGACGAAATATTATATTTTGATAAATGTTCTAAAAAATTCTATTCGTCAAATAACAAAAATTGTTCGTCAAAATGGGACATTTAGTTTATATTGAGTTAATTTTGGTTGGAGAATTGAGTGATGCAATCGATTCTCTCATATCTTTACTAACTGACAAATAGAATATTCTAGAACATTTCTCAAAATGTGCTATTTGGTCTCTTTTTTGGTAGCCAATGCAAAGGTGATGTCTGCTTTGGATATCTTTGATAGTTGATGAATAGAATATTCCAGAACATTTGTCAAAATGTGTAATTTGGCCTCTTTTTCAATGGACAATTAAATGGTACAATTGATTTTTGGATATCTTTGCTAGTTGACAAACAGAACATTCTAGAATTTTTGTTAATCTACACTGTTTAATCTCATTTTTAGTGACCAATTCAATGGCGAAGTGTCTTCTTTGATATCTCTGCCAGTTCACGATTAGAATATTCTAGAATTTTACGTTACTCATTTTGCATTTGCATTTTGCATATTACGTATACAGAATATGTGCATATATCTGCAGTGAAATTATAAAATTTTTTATATTTACTCTACGCAGTTTAAAATGTGTATTTTAATTTCTTTTTAAATACGTATGTATATGCCCAATAAGATCACTCTGTATTGATCACAGCCTTGATAATTATATCTTAGAGTGAGACTCACCTCACATGGAAATACATATACTGAGGATTCAGTGTACTTGGACCACATAGAACACTAGAAGCCAACTAATATCAAAAAAGTGTAATTCGCTTGGAGTCATTTGTAGGCCAGTCACAGCTTAAGGCATGTAGTCAGTCAGTGTTCGTCGCCGAACACACAGTACATTGTTAGACAATGCTTAGACATTGTTACTTAAATTAGACAGCTAGGTCTGTCCCATAATACGTGTGTTGTAGTCGTTGTAGTAGTATGTGTGAATACGCACACAGACGCAACCATTAAACCAATACCACTGCAATCAGTGTGTATCTACACGCTAGAGTGGGGAGATTTTACGTCACTAACTCATTACAAGTAGAACAGAGACATAGACAATCTAGTTTGACCCCTTGTTGGACCACTTGGACACACACAAAATAAAAGCAGGTAAAAAAATTGAAAAGATGCACAAGAATTAAAGTGTAAACAACATATCAACACATTCAAAAATACTCGCTTTAACACACGGCGGGGTACACGGACGGAGGGGTACAGTTGTTAAATGGGGACGTGCGTTATGAGAGCTGGCTATGTAATTGTTATGTAATTTTTTGGTACAATTGAAACTACAAGTACATGATTTATTTTAATAATTTAACATGCCATTAAATGGCTTACCTACCTAAACTAAAGTAAACTGACTACCTAAACTAAAGTAAAATTTTGTATTATTTTGTTTATTTAATTAACTTTCTTTTGTTATGATTTGTTACTAACAAAATTTTTTTATTGTAATGCCTTTTTTGTGTATCTATCTTTGTTTAAAACCGAACATTTCATTTATTTACCTTTTTTTTGGTATCTGTCACAATTACTTCTATTATATTATTTCTATTCTTCTATAGTACCTTTTATTGTTTTATTGAATTGTTTGGTTCTCAACAGGAACTTATTGTTGTATTTAACCAATTTTTTTTTTTTTTTGCTATTATTTAGTCAGTTTTTTTTGTTATCAACATTTGAATAATTTTTTTTTTTTTTTGTTAAATTGTGCTAAAGTGATTTTTCTGTTTTAAAATCCCACTAAACTCCGAGTGAAATAAAAAAATATTTTCATGTAACAACTGAGCTAGTTGAATAAATTGTGTTTTGAATTTAAGTAATTTCTTTTTATTTTTAAAATTCTACCTTACCTTTGTCTAATAATACTTACAGCAACCTATCCCAGCCTTATTTATACATATATACGTAGCGCGTAACAAGGGACAGTTTACTATACTTACCTACAGACAGAGTTGTGCGTGTAATTTACACAGTTTTTTACATATAAAAAACTGTAATTTACACATACTTGTTTTGATAAAAAAAACTGTAAAAAATGTAAAAAACTAAATTTTTTAAATTTAATAGATATCTAAGCGTTACTGATGGTATTCCATATTTGCTATATTTGCAAAGTAAAACTTAATAATTAAGTAATTTGAAAATTAAAAATATAAATGGGAGCAAACAGGAAAAAGAAAGGTTAGTTTTGATAGAATAGTTTATTTAAGAATTCAATATTAAAAAGTTTTTTATTTATTCAGTTAAATTTTATTAAAGGTATCAATCATCTTCATCACCATTACCATCAGTGATTTTTTTGTTATTATAATTTAAAGAGAGATAAATATGTAGTTTTTTTGATCTGTCAAAACTTAGTTTGTTAATTTGGAAATTTAAGCTTTGTAGTTGGCCTTCCACCAGTAGAAAATCATTTTTGTGTCGACATTTTGTTTACACGTTTTTTCATGTGGACCTATAAACAAGTAATAACCGTCAAAATAACTTATTTGTCAGTGAAATGACAAATGATTTAAGTATTTTACTTTTTCTACAATTTTTTACTCTTTTTTACAGTTTTTTACGTATTTTACAATTTTTTACATAAAAATGTAAAAAACTGTTTTTTTACATCACATGACACAACTCTGCTACAGAAAATAATTTTCGTAAAATACAAAAGTATACTATAGCAATCGCAACACACAAGCAGCTATTCGTAGTGGTATAGTTGTATTAAATGTGTACAGAACAAAAGCAACAATTACATCTTTACAAGTTGCAGTCGCAACATTACTTGAGTTGCAATCGCAACAGCGATATACACAGGATTTTTTAATATCTGCAACAAAATCACAGTTTGCGATTTCCCATACCATCCTTCCAGTACAGTAAATAACAAATTTCATAGCAATAGTAGATAAAAATATAATTTGTTTTATGTTACATATTTAATTATTCATAGTTGAGTACAAAGTATAAACAAGACCACTGTCATAGCATCTGTATAATATGTAGGGAATTTCTAGAGACTAGATACTGACAGATCTTATATAACAACCTCTAATTCGTTCTGCAATTCGTTTAACAAAGTCCTATCTACATATAAAATATACATATGTCACCTTGAATTGGTTACGAGAACGCCATAGTAGTTTTCACTCTGGTTGTGTAATCTTAGCACACTCATATTTTTTTAATCTATATTAATCGAAATCTGACCAATAAATGTTGAAATTGCGCAAGAATTTACACATCAGTAGAATGGCTAGGCCGATTCTGGAGCACCGTAAAACTAACCAACTTGAACCCTTTTGCCAATGATTGAAATCGTGTGACTTTACGGTACTATACATTCCGAACTGATGAGTCATCAAAATGTATCGATGTGCAAACCTTGACCTTTGACCCGGCACGTACCGAGTACATGTATTTAAAATTTGTTGTTGACATTTGACCCCAACACTCGCTCATACTGTTGACCTTGAAATTCCAAACACATGAGTCATCACCAGCAACCAAATTAATTTATGTTAACCCATTATGCATCATCACTATTTTCGTCACAATTTAGTTTTGTGTTAACCCATTACCCGCCATAGTTTTTGAATGCAAACCTAACGCATGCGCAGACTGAATTTAAGTACACGACGCATGCGCAGACTGAATTTTAGGTTACAATTTGATAGATGGGGTACACTACCGCATCCAAAATGTGGGGATACCCTAACTCGGGGGTGGCCCCAAACTTTTGACACCGTACTGTACTTAAATTTTTGGTACACTGCCGTGTCAAAAGTGCGGACCCCCCCTGACCAAAAAGGTATCCGATCACTTTTTGAAGCGCACTGTACTTATTTTTTGTGTGTACATGCAAGCCTTAGCCTTTAATCTCACTTAATTGAGTCATCTTAAACGAAAAGTACACTATCACGTCAAAAATGTGGGATTAACCTAATCCAAGGGGTGGCCCCAAACTTTTGACACCGTACTGTACTTAAATTTTTGGTACACTACCGTGTCAAAAATGTGGACCCCCCTGACCAAAAAGGTATCCGATCACTTTTTGAAGCGTACTGTACTTATTTTGTGTACGTGCAAACCTTGACCCCAACACGCGCTTGCCTTAATTGCGTCATTTTAAACGAAAGGTACACTACCAAGTTAAAAATATGGAGAATAACCTAACCCAAGGGGCGGCCGCTAAATTTTGTGGGGGCACTGTACCAAGCGCTACCGCAAAACTAACTTCAGACTCCAGGGTCCAGATGTCTGACCGCTAGTGTACTGCCGGAAATTTGGGTGTCAACTGTAACTCAGGGGTTTTTTTGTATATTTAACCTTGGAAAATTCCAGGAATTTTTATCAGTTTTAACATAAACAAACAACCAATAATTAAATGTTTGTTTTAGCTGAATTATGATCGTAAGACTCATATAAGGAGTTTTTTTGGTATAAGAAAGATGACGTCATGGAATATTAATGAGTTAAAAAATTGTTTAGTAAAAAATATCACCCATTGTAGGCCTCAAGCAAGAAATTATTTTTATCAGTTTTAATACTTTAACATTTAACCTACAGTGACCAATTTTTTAGTTAACTAACAGAAGTTCTTGAAATTTTAACAAGTTACAAAAAATATTACTTCTTATGGTGCACAACATTTTTGAATTTGACTGTAGCACAAAACAGTTTCTATATCAAACGAAAATTATCTGAAATAATTCAGTATGTACATATGTATAGACTCTGTATATTAAAAATATTTTATGTATACACTCTGTATATTGAGAATAAGAAAGAAAATTCGTATATAATTTTAATTTTTATGAATACTAGTAAACGAATTGTATAGCCATTTATGAATAAGTATTAAATCTAATTATAAAATAATTTATAAATATTGCAAAAAATTTGTTTAATCAGCAAAATCAATGTATATCATTTTAATACTGATACATATTTATATTTGGGTATAATAGTATTGTATTTAACATTTTTAAACAGAATAAAAGTTCAATTTTTGGTTTTAAATTACTATAAGTTAAACACGTCGCTTAATATAAAAATGATAACAGCATTGAGTTTTACTAAATTTTTAAGTCTGTAAAATCAAAATTTTTTATAGACTAGAACATTTTGAATTTGCTACTTTATCATTAACATACAAATAATATCATGTATATATAACGGGTGTATATTTAGTATTTTTAATAAATATTTTAGTATACAGGGTGTATCGTGAAATATGCTTTTCAATTAGAATAATAAATTTCATAAGATTTTTGTTAATACTCTTATAGGTTAACGAAAGAAACTTTTTGCTGTAAAAAAATAGGGGAATGCAGGGTAATAATTAAATAAAACGCACATATTTTTTTTAAAATTTTATTTATAGAATATGTATACAAAAAATTAAATTGCTTAAATCTATATATTACTTAAAATCTATTTATTTTCCATATAAAAATTTTTTAAAAGAATACAATTTTCTAATGAACAAATTTTATCTGAATGAAGCATACAGCGTCTTGAATAATATTCATCTCGCAGAATGGAAATCTTCGGTACATCAAATATTTCTTCCAAATTCAAAATCCACGGCTGGTTTTCGGTACCATCAAACAAACTTGATATCCATTTCTTCTTTTCACCACCCTTGACGTATATAACATCATACTTCTTTAATACAGGTTTCAATATGGTATGAAGTTTTTTGTATGGAATAAATCCATACGACCAAGGTATTCCATGCCAATTTCGGCAAAGCCAACGGGCTACTCGTTGATATTTCTTCGGCAACTCGTTGAAATCAAACGGTGCGTCGAATATAAGATGTAATATATCGTCCGAATTTTCTGCAGCGATACCAACTTCTTTAAAATGAAATTCGTTGTTAGCTCCTTGATAGCCTTGTATGTCAAGAAACGCCATTTTTTACCGCCACCGTAGAACTGAATTTATTCACACAATCCACAACTTTATATAGAATAATTAAAAGTGAAGTGGTGGAGGTAGTTAGTTAATTTGTGTAACGTATTCGAAAATGGCTATTAATAGCTATTGCTAGTTTACCATCAAATTACAAACTGTTAATAATATTTAGCACATTTGTGAGTACCAGGTTCTTTTCACTTTAAGACCTAGTGATTTAAGGAATGCTAAATTTTCAGGTGAAATGTGCTGTTGCTCAAAAGTTTTACGTTTAATGATCTTAGGTTTCGAAAGTCCTTTGCTAGGTTCTCTAGCGGTGGACTGCGCTGAATTGTAAATTAACATGGTTCCAAAATGTAATTGTTTTACCACGAAAGTATAATTTTCAACGAAAGAGATGTTAACTCTTTGACAACCACCGGTAAATAGATAATATTTTATGTAAGTTCAACTATTTTATACCCTTCAACCATGATAAGGTGTATAAGCTGGAGTATAACTCAGCAAATTATATAGCGGTGGTGACGTAACACACAAATGCGGTGGTTGTGTTGCGGTTGTGGCGGTGGCGGTGTTTGTGTGGCGGTTGTGTGGTGGTGGCGGTGGTGTTTGTGTGGCGGTGGCGGTGGTGTTTGTGTGGTGGCGGCGGTGGTGTTTGTGTGGCGGTGGTATTTGTATGGTGGTTTCGGTGGTTGTGTGGTGGTTGTGGGGGTGGCGGGGTAGCAGCGGTGTTTGCGGCTGACGTGAACAACTTTATCATTAATTCAATCGAAGCAGCAATTTACTGTAGACAATAAATCGGTGGCTTTGCCGAAATTGGCATGGAATACCTTGGTCGTATGGATTTATTCCATACAAAAAACTTCATACCATATTGAAACCTGTATTAAAGAAGTATGATGTTATATACGTCAAGGGTGGTGAAAAGAAGAAATGGATATCAAGTTTGTTTGATGGTACCGAAAACCAGCCGTGGATTTTGAATTTGGAAGAAATATTTGATGTACCGAAGATTTCCATTCTGCGAGATGAATATTATTCAAGACGCTGTATGCTTCATTCAGATAAAATTTGTTCATTAGAAAATATTATTCTTTTAAAAAATTTTTATATGGAAAATAAATAGATTTTAAGTAATATATAGATTTAAGCAATTTAATTTTTTGTATACATATTCTATAAATAAAATTTTTAAAAAAATATGTGCGTTTTATTTAATTATTACTCTGCATTCCCCTATTTTTTTTACAGCAAAAAGTTTCTTTCGTTAACCTATAAGAGTATTAACAAAAATCTTATGAAATTTATTATTCTAATTGAAAAGCATATTTCATGATACACCCTGTATACTAAAATATTTATTAAAAATACTAAATATACACCCGTTATATATACATGATATTATTTGTATGTTAATGATAAAGTAGCAAATTCAAAATGTTCTAGTCTATAAAAAATTTTGATTTTACAGACTTAAAAATTTAGTAAAACTCAATGCTGTTATCATTTTTATATTAAGCGACGTGTTTAACTTATAGTAATTTAAAACCAAAAATTGAACTTTTATTCTGTTTAAAAATGTTAAATACAATACTATTATACCCTAATATAAATATGTATCAGTATTAAAATGATATACATTGATTTTGCTGATTAAACAAATTTTTTGCAATATTTATAAATTATTTTATAATTAGATTTAATACTTATTCATAAATGGCTATACAATTCGTTTACTAGTATTCATAAAAATTAAAATTATATACAAATTTTCTTTCTTATTCTCAATATACAGAGTGTATACATAAAATATTTTTAATATACAGAGTCTATACATATGTACATACTGAATTATTTCAGATAATTTTCGTTTGATATAGAAACAGTTTTGTGCTACAGTCAAATTCAAAAATGTTGTGCACCATAAGAAGTAATATTTTTTGTAATTTGTTAAAATTTTAAGAACTTCTGTTAGTTAACTAAAAAATTGGTCACTGTAGGTTAAATGTTAAAGTATTAAAACTGATAAAAATAATTTCTTGCTTGAGGCCTACAATGGGTGATATTTTTTACTAAACAATTTTTTAACTCATTAATATTCCATGACGTCATCTTTCTTATACAAAAAAAACTCCTTATATGAGTCTTACGATCATAATTCAGCTAAAACAAACATTTAATTATTGGTTGTTTGTTTATGTTAAAACTGATAAAAATTCCTGGAATTTTCCAAGGTTAAATATACAAAAAAACCCCTGAGTTACAGTTGACACCCAAATTTCCGGCAGTACAGTAGCGGTCAGACATCTGGACCCTGGAGTCTGAAGTTAGTTTTGCGGTAGCGCTTGGTACAGTGCCCCCACAAAATTTAGCGGCCGCCCCTTGGGTTAGGTTATTCTCCATATTTTTAACTTGGTAGTGTACCTTTCGTTTAAAATGACGCAATTAAGGCAAGCGCGTGTTGGGGTCAAGGTTTGCACGTACACAAAATAAGTACAGTACGCTTCAAAAAGTGATCGGATACCTTTTTGGTCAGGGGGGTCCACACTTTTGACACGGTAGTGTACCAAAAATTTAAGTACAACACGGTGTCAAAAGTTTGGGGCCACCCCTTGGATTAGGGTAATCCCACATTTTTGACGTGATAGTGTACTTTTCGTTTAAGATGACTCAATTAAGTGAGATTAAAGGCTAAGGCTTGCATGTACACACAAAAAATAAGTACAGTGCGCTTCAAAAAGTGATCGGATACCTTTTTGGTCAGGGGGGGGGGTCCGCACTTTTGACACGGCAGTGTACCAAAAATTTAAGTACAGTACGGTGTCAAAAGTTTGGGGCCACCCCCGAGTTAGGGTATCCCCACATTTTGGATGCGGTAGTGTACCCCATCTATCAAATTGTAACCTAAAATTCAGTCTGCGCATGCGTCGTGTACTTAAATTCAGTCTGCGCATGCGTTAGGTTTGCATTCAAAAACTATGGCGGGTAATGGGTTAACACAAAACTAAATTGTGACGAAAATAGTGATGATGCATAATGGGTTAACATAAATTAATTTGGTTGCTGGTGATGACTCATGTGTTTGGAATTTCAAGGTCAACAGTATGAGCGAGTGTTGGGGTCAAATGTCAACAACAAATTTTAAATACATGTACTCGGTACGTGCCGGGTCAAAGGTCAAGGTTTGCACATTGATACATTTTGATGACTCATCAGTTCGGAATGTATAGTACCGTAAAGTCACACGATTTCAATCATTGTCAAAAGGGTTCAAGTTGGTTAGTTTTACGGTGTTCAAGAATCGGCCTAGCCATTCTACTCACATCCGATAGAATTGTAAGGTTATAAATAAAATTCGTTAAGTGCGTGTTTTTGACACGCACTAAGTAATTCCATCTCAGTGAAAGTGTCAATTTATGATTTTTGTTAACTCCATAGTTGTTTGTTAACTATATAGTTAATTCTACAGCCCTCTTGCGTTTATTCAATATGGATGTACAGCTCAATAATTATTCAATCACGTGTTTAATTCAATCACACAACGATATTAATACGTCATCTTCGATGACATAAAAAACCAGACATGAAACAAGAGCGGAGCAACCCACTTTGAAAGACTTTCAAGAGGAAGAGGAAGGAGTACTCTATGCACCAGGTATTGTAGATTGATGGTAAATTAAGATTTTCATAGTTTTAACCGTACTTGAAACGCATCTTTCTCAAAACTGTGTTTTTCAAACTTCCATCCGTCATATTTTGAGAACGGTTTGACTGATTCACTTGGAATTTATAGGGTAGACTCAGCACATGTAGACGCACGGACTGAACTAGAATCATCCAAAACTTCAGAGTATTTCTATTTTTTTCGTAACGAAAAATTTAAAAAAAAAATGGATATGAAATTTGAAATTTTTTTTTTCAGAAGTTTGCCAAAAACTCAATTTTCAACATTTAAAAATGATTCTAACCCACTCCTTGCATTTAGGCTTACAGACTAAAACGCCGTTTTTCTTTTTAAGGTAAACCAGTCAGCCGAAATCGTAAAGGTAGTGGGCGTCCTTTTTTTCAAGGCAGATGTCTTCGAACTGGTACAACTTACGTTCTAATGAAGATTTTTACTTGAAATCTATTTTACATACTTGAAAAAGTAATAATTAAATGGTGAAAAACTCAAGAGTTCTATCTTTTCATTGGTCGTTAAAAAATTCCCAAAAATGCTTAAAAAGCAGGTCGTACAAGAGAGAATCCTCTTACGCGACTAAAACATAACGAAGTATACTTAACGTAAGTTAATAGAATTTATTTCTGAATGCCTCCAACAATGCCACTAATATTAAATTTTGGTATTCGGTATTATTTACATTTAATTTGTCCAGAAATTTTATCAAATTGTGCCAACATCGACATTAACAAATACAGATGATGCAAGTTTTGCATTTTACATTGCATACTGATTGAATGTGTCTACTAAAAAGAAATGAAATTCTTGGCAGACGACCAACAATAAAATAATAAATACCAACCAGGCCAGACTAAACTGAAGTAAGTAAATATGTCACAATGATCTACTTATTCTTAAATTGTTTTCCTAACCTATATACTACTTATTATACGTTTGTATTATCCATACTACTTAAATCCAATTAAGTTCCAATCACTTACAAAAAGCTAAATTAAATTGCCGTTTCTTCTCCGTAAACCTCTTCTATCCCTCCGCTGATGTCGCGACTGGTTGTCTCATGTATTTGAACTATTTTTCTTCAACTTGTGTTGTTTGTTGTTGTTCACTGCTTGCTACTGGTTGCTGCCGTTGCATGCCAGTTGCGTGATTGAAGTTTTTCAGTTAATAATGTTTTGTTTCGCTTTTCTTTTTATTAGAAAAATAATTTGTGTTTATAATGGAAAAACTAGAGACAGAGAATACGGCAAAACAAAAAGAAAAAAATATTTGCTTGTTTAAGACAAGCTAAACGTTTATTGTAAATATACATAACGTACTATTCAGAAACGTATTACATAATCTCTATTGTATTTACAGTTCAATAATATTATAATTACAGATTTCCGCTCTTTACCATAAAGTTGACGTTTTACTTATAACAAAGCTAGATGTATTAATAAGTTCACTATTCAGCCTAAGAATATGGTCTTGCCCCACAGGTCCATAGTTGTCTTTTGGTAAAATTGCTTACGTTAGTATTGGAAATCTAAAATTTCTGGCATTTTCAACAAAATTCATTAATTTTTATTCCATTTTATTCAGCATTCTCTGGTTGAAAAGATAGCTTACTCGTACTCGTCCAGTAAGTGTTATTTTTATAGCCATTAAATGCTTAGGAATCCCCGAGTTTCAGGACTGCATCGAAGGCCACAAAAATAATACTTACTTTTCTCGGTAAATAATTAACTATTCGTTTTCTAGGCATATAAACAAAGTATTATTTTAGTGCCGCTCAATGGTCAATAAAAATATTGTTTTTGTGATGGCTGTGAGAAATACAATATTTCCATAGATAATAACAGAATTTTTTTTTTTAGTTATTTGATTTCATTAATAAAACTATTTTTAAGGTTAAAGGTGTCAAAAATGGGTTTTTCGCGTTTTTCAGCAAAACGGTAAGCTTTATCATAAAATTAGGTCAGACTGCGTCGGAAAAACTCTTCAACACAATTTTTTGTAATTGTCAAAAGGGATGTAGTGCAAAATGCGGCTGCAAAAAAGTTGGATTGTTTTGTTCTCTTGCATGTACTAGTTGTCCAGGCCAGTCGTGCTCTAATGTTGAATCATCAACAGAAGAGGATTCGTATGATACCAACGAGGAGACATGTGATGCATCGCTATTGAGGCCATTTACTTGCACCCAACAAGAAGAACAAGAAGAAGAAGAAGAACAAGAACAAGAAGGAGAAGAACAAGAAGAAGAGGAAGCAGAAATATTAGACGATTATGAATCTGATGAATAATTTCCCTCACTTTTTTTAAATCTATACCGCTTTCATCATTCCCAATACTAATATTTTTTATTATTCAATAGTTTTCAATTAAACAGGATCATCATAGACCGTGGAATAGGCCTACCGAGGAAACCCTTTAAAAAAACCCACTAAGTACACTACTACCTCACAGGTGGCGTGGAAACGTGTGCATATTATGAAGATTACAACTTTTGTAATAGTCATATCTCAGAAACGGTGCCTCTTAGGAAAAAAGTATTCAGACATTTTTGATAGATAATTATATGACCTACAATTATTGTCTTACCTAATTTTATAATAAAACTTACCGTTTTGCTAAAAAACGCGAAAAACCCATTTTTGACACTTTTGTCCTTGAATAAAATTTTTTCCACGTGCAGAATCAATGAGAACTTTTCAACACTTATTTATAATCGTGTTCCGAACACTCAGACCAATTTTGTACCCTTGCATGTTTAAATTGACCGGTGTATATGCTTATTGTATATAAATGCCACTATTAAAAAAAATTATCTTATAAAGCTATGAATTACCAAAATTACCAAACGAATAAATTTTTAAAAGTTAGCGGAATTGTATAAATCGGAGATATACATATTATATAGATTGAGCGCATTGAGCGTACATATAAAAATCTGTTGCCAGTAGTAGGCCAAGCTAGGCCATCTCACAGCTTAGTTTATCACTCGTTTGGTGGTGTGGACGCGGATGCGCATCAATTATTACTGATTGTTAGATCATTGCCGGTCACACTGGATGTTAGTCTGTCCGCAATATGTGTGCATGTGGCTGTGTGTGTGCCGTATGGGCGACCACTCATGCAGATGCAGATATCAAATATATACAAGTACAAACAGTGTGTACCTCCATAACATATAGGTGGGGATTTTCCATCCCTTTTTGGCAACATTGACTTCGCTAGTATAGAGACATGAGATCACATTCTGTATTCTGTGGGATAAATATATATAGCAAAATTGAACTTATTGAAGTGTATATAAATATTTTAGTGTATAGTTTCATAAAATTTGATCGATTGTTGGTTCTGATTTTACGTGGCACATATGAAAACAGCTTTACAATTGTCCTGTTATTGAGCTCTTGGAAATTTGAAGTAAAATAAATTTACAATATATCTATAATACTTGAACAAATAACGTTTACAGTCTAACAAATGTATCGACACATGAGAATAGGTAAATGTATGCGAATAAAGTACAACTGTACAAAGGATAGCAGGGGTCGATCAAAGGTTTAAACGATTCAATTATTTCTGTATTCTTAGAAACTACTTCCTGATAACGACATCCGTTTATGTCAGCATCAGATGGATCAATAGAAATCTTACTGTACAACATCTGTATATTACAGTTTTACATTTGTATACAACAGTTGCCGTAAAAATACGTATCTGGAAGGACTAGAGTTATATGTATGTTCATATTTATAGGTGTAAACATTCCACAATATGTCCCAGTTCTAACCATCTGCCAATTATATTTTTTTTTTCTCATTATTTTCGCTAGTTGACAAAAATAACACAACTAAAGTAATGAAGTAACACAACGCGCTAGGGTTGCTCAATCCAAACCTGACACTATGATAAAAGATTTTGCAGTTTTATGATGCTTTGACAGTTGTCTTACTTTATCAAAAAGTAGAAAGAAAAAAGTACCAAAATGTACTTGAATACTGTAGTAATATGGTTTAATTATATTGAAATTGACAAAAAAATGTCGACCTTAAGGTCGCGCTATAAAGTGCATCACTTTGAACTCTACAACTTTGGTACTAAGCACTTTTTCCAGAAAATGTATCGTTTCAGAAATAATTAGTCGTAACTGTTTCCACCTCCAGAGTTTGAAGGATGCCCTCTACCCCTAAAAAGTGTAAGCGGAAACAAAAAACACGTATATAATATTTTTCGTTGTTTAGTAAGTATATTAAGTTTTATTCAAATCAGTGAGTATCAGTTGGATAATGTTGCTTGTTAGAAAAGTAGTCAAGCATTGAAGTTAAAAACACACAAAACACATGAAAAAGCAATATAAAGAAAATCAGCGAAATACAAGTCGAATTAGAGCAAGCTATGTTCGAAACACTAAAAAGTGTTAACTTTAGCGACTGAGGAAGAAAATCATGTAAAAATAAGCTCCAAATAAATATGGCGTTAATACAAACTATAAGAATAACAACAGTATTCCGATGCGATTACTCAATAAGCTGTGCACCTACAGATACAGACTTGTTGCATACCTTCGTCTCATTATAAGACGACGCAAATTAATACGTTTGGGAAAATTAATTTAGTGAATGTAGAGTATCCTCTCGAAACATACCAAAGTCATTCAACACTAAGGCTACCATGGACTTACTTAAAAGCTTAAAAAATTCAGTGTACTGACCTTTGTAACAAAGGCCTTTGGAACAAAATCGAAAACATTTTGTTGTTGCACTAGGCTAAGAGAGGTATACAAAAGAAATCTAGGTTTATAGCTAAAATTACTTAACCGCTTTATTTTTGGCATTGCATCGCAACTGAAATAATAGGCACTTGAAAATACGTTGTACAAAACAAATTGAATAAAGAGTAGATAAATAAAAATCAGATTAAATCAGTTTTCTGTTATTAATGTTATAATCTAAAATATTCATTTGTGAATATGCAATTGTAAAACCAATTATGCTTTAAAGTTTGATGGAAATTAAAAGTGAAAAATTATAAATGAAACTTAATAGTAAAGTTGGTTGTTACAATTTATACCCTTTAATAACGAGGGTCGCTTCCGTAATTAAAAATAAAATTAATAAGCACACTTATTAATTATAATTACAAATAATAAGCAAATAATTAAAATCAGTCCTCTAAAAAATATTCTGTAAATATCATTTATTATATAAAGTAGGTATTAAATCCTAAATCAATTTAATTGAATGTACCAAGTGTTTAAGAGATATAGAGGATATAAAATACCTTAATATGTATGTTTGTTCTTTCTGTTCATCCATTAGTAGGTGATGTAAATTTGTAATTTCAGAATGATTCATCCTAGCAAATTAAACTTACATGTTCTGAAATATTTATACCATAACTTAATGTTCTAAATCCAACAGAACTGATGAATAATGATTAATGATCATTGTCATTATCATCACGTTGTTTTGTTAACTATTGTAATGGTTGAGTTCCTAAAAAAAAATACACCTAAACAAAAAAAAAAAAAAAAATGGTCCTGGAAATTTAATTCCTCCAGCTATATTAAATTAGACACAGAAGTAATCAAAACTGTATTTCTTTTTAACAAAATCCAACGAAACGAAATATAATTTCAAAATTTGGAGTTCGTCATGGTATACAGAGTCATTCTCTGTTCATAGACATCTCATTTGTCAAATCTCACGAAATCACCTTAATTGGGCGTGCGACATCAGTATTTTTCTTTTTTTTTATAAAAGCATTTTTATTTATTTTTTAACTTGAATATAAACTACCAGCTTTCAAGTTTCTTTTAAATCTATAAAATACAATAGTTTTCAAGTAATTATTTCTCGAAATGGTTTTTGTAGTTTCCCATGAGAATGAGTCTTATTTCTGTACTAAAAACGTCCTATGTGTTGACCCAAGTAGGGGAGAAGTGGCATGAAAGGGACGTTTTAGTTCTAAGCGTTCGAGTAAATAAACGAGATAACAAATTGAATATGTATGAACGGAATCAGAAACTTCAGTTATCTTACTCTTGAAATAAAATCCAATAATAAACATTTCTTTGTTATTAGTGGTAATTTTTCTCAGTTTTTAAAAAAGTGCATTTTGTCCCTTTCGTCAATAGACTGTATTGAAAGAAACATGATAATTTATGAAAGGGACAATACTAAATATCATTAATGTTGTTCAAATTTCAACCTTATGCACATAAGACATACGGTTCATACTATTGCGCAAGTGATCTTACTGAACTTACATATTAATAAATTTGATTCAATAATGAAAATAACCAAATGATTTCAGTAATCGATGATTATTATTTGCGTGGTTTTAGTAATCGATAATTAAAATTATTGTTTTTTATTTGATTATTTTTGTTCGAAATTTTTAAACAAGAAGAAAGTTTAAAAAAATTAATTATCAACTCTAAAAAAACACGATAATAGAGAAAAAATTCTTACATGTGGATATTTAAATAAAACTAATTCGAAATTATTAGTCTTAAAGGTAGTCCCTTTCATAACTTGTTTGCTCTGTCCCTTTCATAAATATCACACCCAAATTAAAAATTTTTAAGGCCATGTGCATAAACTGCTACTAAATATTGCTATTAGTCGCTACTAGCAAGTAGAACATAGTTGTACTATTAAATAATTGATGTGCATAAAAATTTTTTATTCCTACTACTAGCTGTTACTAGGGTAATAGCAATTTAAATTTGGCAACACGTTATTTAAAGATAAAAAATAAATAAAAAGAGTTTTATTTTCACCGTTTATTATTATTTTTATAGTTTTCTTTTAATAATCAGATGGGTATGAGTGTGAAATTTGGTTAAATTTTGAAAATGTTAAACAATATTAATGATAAATGTCAATTTTATATTTTGACGTTCATGACAAATGTCAATTTTATATTTTGAGTTTTATGACAAATGTCAATTTTATATTTTGAATTTCTTTTTGTTTTGTTTTTAATGCATCTATTTCGTATTTGGTATTTATTTCGAAGAATAAAATGGATAATCTTTAACAAGTTTAATAAATTTAATAAATATATGAATACTACTTTTTAAACGCTATAAATATTTTAGAATGGATCAAAAATAAATAAATAAAAATGAAATAAAAAAAGTTTGTCTTCGTTTAATTTATTTAATGAGTTAATTCTAAGTATGTAACGATTCCAATTTCGATACCATTATAATCGGCAAGCCGATTAGAATACAACCGATATCACACAGTTCGAAAAGTTGAAAAGTTTTCAACCGCAAGCCTCATACAAAATGATTTGCGTAACAGATTATTTGCAAATAATTTGAAAAAATTTTGCTTTCTTACAAAAATCTGCCAAAAGATGTATCAATTTATTACTCTATGTAATGAAATTTACTTTACTAACTTTCTTAATTACCACTTTGGTTGATAATAATAATTGTAATAAATATTTTCTTTGAGTTTTGATCTGACATTTTTTTACACTTCCCACAAGGTCAAGTCTCTGTTAAATATGTGTATAGGTAAGTTTTATGCATATAAAGACATACAAACGCCCAAGGTACATATAATTTGATTTATTATCTACTAAGGCATTGATATCGGTATTGGTATCGTCGATTATTAACTACAATAATCGGCAGCGATATCGTATCGGCAAATTTAGGTAGCGTTATATCCCTAGTCAATTCTTTTGTTGTAAATTTTCCTGTTATGTAACTTGCGAATATCGTTCATTTCTCGAATATCTCTCAATGCTCTATCCATCTAATAATAAATTATTACAATTTTCGAATTTAAGTACATAGGTAAAAAAATATTACTGAAATTTTAGTAAAAAATATTTATTAAATAAATTTTTATTGGACGGTTATTTTACTTGAGAAGTTCAAAACACACTACTTTTTATATTTAATAGCAGCCGTGCCCGCTACTAAAATTTCACTACTAAATTTCAGTGGAAGTGTAGTAGTGCCTAATAGCATTGCTAAAATTTCACTACTAACTTTAGTAGTAGTTTATGCACATGGCCCTTAATCTTTAAATCTACAATTTTATTGAAAAGATATCTGATCTGTTGTTTTCCTCTAGTTGAAAGAATAACTGCAGTATATATGCTATATTTGTTATATAATTGCAAACATTTAAAAAAATACTTACAGTGTACCACAAAACGTTCCGAAAAATTTTTTAAAAAATTACTTTGGAACATTAAAAAAATTTACAAGCACAGCATTACCACATTTTAAATGACAGTAGTTTGAAGTCAGGAACAAACATACCTGCATTGTTGCTGCCACACAACACCAATACGTTTGATTTGGCGGGATTTGTATTTAGTGCATAATTTGAATTGTCCCTTTCAATACGTGTCCCTTTCATACCACTTCTCCCCTAGTAAATTATCGCCACATCGAATATTATCATAATCCGTCCAGTAAATTCTTACGTGATGAGTAGACAGAGAAATATACAAATAGCCAAAAAATTCACGCGAACGCTTTCAACGATAACACGGTCTCGTTACAGTTTTATTACAAATATAGATATAAAAACTAGATATTTTAATTAAATTTTTAGTCAGGATTATAATGCTATACTTAGCTTTTTAAATTTTTAATGATAATATGGCAGGGTGCGTAGTATATGGTGGGGATAATTAAATCGATTGCAGCGTGAGTAGTGGAGAAAATAGGCAATAATACATGCTCATATGTGCTTATAATGTAATAAAAAATATTAAATAAAAATATAATACATTGATCCACTTTGATTATAAACGCAATTGCCACTAATCTGTCGTTCCTTATTTATCTGTCAACGTATTAACGTCTACACGTCAATCCATAAATACAGAATTAAAAATATTTGAGATATTTTAAACTCACATGCAATGATGTTTCATAAGAAGTTATTGATGTTTGCTTTATGTATGACTGTACATTCAGCTAAATGACTTATGTCAGCATTTCTTAATTTTCGAATTTCCCTGACGTGCTTCACCATCACCAGCAACTTTTTCCTCTGCATAGTCCGGGGTTGGAAGGAAATACTGTCTTGATAATTATATCCATGTTAACGTCGAAAATTGTTTAAATACTTTATTAATACAATTATTATACTTCATCCAGTATTTTATACCTCAAATTGTCCAAATTTATTTATAAAAAAAAAATAATTGTAAATAACAAATATTTGTATTCAGATTTTACGGTTTTTTTTGAAAATATTTTAAATTTATTTCCACGGTTACCATTATTTAATAGCATGAAAAAATGTATATTATAGATGTCGTTGGCAAAATGCACCCAGCCAATACCTACCTACTATCACAAACGCTTGTTATAATCAATTTTTTTGTGCACTTTTACTTGGGAGGCAGAAATTACTGTTATTAGTGGTATGATCTTTTCACCTAATACCATTTGGTTATATACCCCCGTGTTTCTTCATTACCCGGTGACAAAACAAAATATAAATATTAAAATTAATTTACAACACGACTCTTAGCTCAACTCAACTGCTCTAGCTGGTATGGTGTTAGGTTAAAAGAGAAAAGAATACAATATTATACCGAGACGCGACAACCAGAGAACAGGGATCAAACATTGAATCGGTCGGTATAATAGAAATGAACGAGTTATATCTACCGCTACTACCCAGCATCCGGTAATGTGGTATGTACACACAGCCCGGTCGTACATACATACATATTATACCTACACCCTATTTAATTAAAATGATCCCGTTTTCATCATCCTTCCATCGTCTTGAACGTCCTTATCGTCTCACGTAACGTACGTATTCGTCTTCATCATCATCATCGTCACCATCCTACTCCTCCACATCATTCACGTCACCGTATTCCGGTTTTTGCCGGTTTCAAATTTATATATTTATACATAGGTACAGCAGTACAGGACTACAGAATATATTTACAATTTTAAATCTTATTATATTAAATTTTCTACAATTATTATTAATTTATTTATTTTATTATTTTATTATTTTATATAACAAATATAATGTACTTTCATATATATATGCTGCTCTATAACAAAATAAAATACAAGTTGTGTAATTTAATACATTATCACAAAATGAAATGTAATTAAAATAAGAAAAACCATTTTCTAGGTTATTTAATTTAATATATGTATACAAACAATAAAATGCATACAGAAGTAATTGTGTGCATAATTATAAGAGATTATTTTATTTTCAATGATTTGCCATATTATGATTTGAATTGCATATTAATGAATCGCAATTAAATTAAAATCAAATAAGCGAGTGAGTTTATCAAAAGCTCTATAAATGAAAGTTCCGTGACTCTATAAACCCGAAAATATGATATAACAAATACGTATAACAAGCAAATTTTTTAATACTACAGTAACTGGTAAATCTGTGACAAAATGCCCCAGCATTTTAAATAATAACCAGTACTACCACTATATTAAAAAAAAAAAAAAATCAGAAAAATACCAGGTTTTTAGGACGCTAAATGTGAACAGCTTTTAATGCCAGTTTAGATGAAGTCAAAAATAATAATCGTCGAAAACGTATATTGATGTATATGCTGTTTAAGTGGACTTTCCAGTCTAGAGAGCAAAAATTTCGGCTTTCTTTAGGAATTAATAAAAAGAACTATTAATATTTTTACTGTCCATTTTTTTACGATCTTACAAATTGTTATTTTAAGAAGAATTTATTTAAAATGATATATGCTGGTTGACATGATTTTGAGGTTTGTGTTCCTCTGAAATGGAAAAAAAGATTTTGGTCTGTCATTCTGGCAGAAACATGAATGAAAAAAATTACAAAAATCTAAAGGTGACGATTTTTTAAAAAAAAAAAAACTCTTCTTTTGTTTTTTTTTTCAAAACTTTTTATTTTTTAAAAATACTAACAATTAAAATTTCACAATATTTGTAGCTCTTACCAGAAAGCAACATGTATTGACAGTGCACGTCAAATTTGAAGTCGATTGGATAAATAGAACTCGAGATATGATGTCGACCATCTTGGAAAATGAATTTCAAGAAAAATGTATTTAAACTTTTGAATTAGGTACAACACCTGACACCGCAACCTCCCGTATTAAAAAAGCTATAACTTTATGAATTTTCAAAATTTGTAAATTTCTTATTAAAGACACATTTTTAAAGGTCTATAAAACTTTCAGAAAACGCAACAAAAAAGAAATCTAATTTTAAAAAATTCCAGACTAGAATACCCTTAAATAATAAATATTTGTAAAAACAGCCCATGAAAATATTGTGTTCAAATACTTCGACAGTATCTATAATTTGATCTAATAGCCGATCCGCACTACATAAATTTTTGTTTGTACAAACTGTTTGCAGAAACAAGATGCGTGGACGTGAAGTTTATACAATATGTCTTGTGCAAACTTCACGTCCACACATCTCGTTTGCACAAACTTATGTTTGTGCAATGTGGACCGACTATAAAAATATTAACCGACATTATTTTAGTAAAGAGCTTAAAAATATTCATTTCAAAATAGTTCAATTAAAGAGAATCGAGAATAGGGAAAAATAAATCTTTATCAATTAATTTAATGTATTTTTGTTTCGTGCATTTAAACAAAATAAAAACTGTATAGAGGTTACATTATACTGATCCAATGAAATACCCTTTCTATTTTAACCTCGTATTTCCAAATAAACTACAACTTCCAATATTATACAAAAGACATTAAATAATTCAGTTTCATCACCATAAATTTGAGGTTTATATATTATATGCTACACTTTTTGATATTCGTTAAAAATCGATACCTATTCGATATTTTCAAATAATTCTTTTACATTTAACTGAATAGTTATTTTTTAATTAATTATTTCTTAATTTCTATAAAGAGCTAAAAACTCACATACGGAATAGGGACAGAAAATAATCAATATAGTTATATATTTACATATAGTAAGACACTGATAAGATAAGAAAAAAAAAAAACAGGTAAATTAGGTTCTAGTCAATCAAAAATAGTCTGTCGGGACGTATATACGCTTCTTAAACATATAAAACACGACACACATAAATCAATCAATTTTTGTATTTTATTAGTATTAAAGTTTAATATTTGCAAAAATATAGGTTAACGACAATTATTGGATAGTCTACCATTTAAAATAAAATTAATATCTATATTACAATATATTAATACCCTTGAGTACAATAGCAACGAGTTATCCAGGGCTAGCATATGTTTATTTTGATATACATACATAAGCTTACACACACGGGATTATTAGGAAGAATTTCACTTTGTCCTACTATAAGAGGATTATAGATTAATAATTATTATTCATAACTATACATTAAAATATACCAAAATATGTACAGAACGTCCCAATTTAAATAGTTTTTTAGGCAAATTACATTAGAGGGTGCAGTTATTGCGTGCACCGGGTATACTTGGCAGAGATGCACTTGGTTATTTCCGCTATTTCCTCTAACAGGTCCAACCTCAGTTCTTTTATTTCTCCTTCGAAACATAGTCTTGTATGTCGTACGTGTTTCATAGAGCCAATCGATTCAACTATTGTACTTACAGAAAATAAAAAATATCAAAGTTTTAGTGAAGTTTCTTATACTCAGGTAACCACAAATCAGTTTCAAAAAAATCGTCAATTTCCTTTGAAAATGAACTGCTGAATTTATATAAAGGTGGTTTTCAGTTTGCAGAAAGTGTCATACAAATCCAAAATTTGATTCAATTTTTTTAAAAATGAATTGCTAAAGAGACCCCGAGCTGGTCTAGTGGTTAGCAGCTCCGCTCTTGACTGATAAGATCGTGAGTTCGGAACCGGCCGGGGGAGATACATCATCATCATCAAACTACCATACCGCACCAATCATCTATAAGCATATCAAGATAAAAAAGCAATAGTACAACATATACCAAACGATGCATATCACCTTAGTTGTGGCCACTTGTAGCGCATCTAAACAATAGAAATTACTAAAGTGGTAAAATTATTTGACCACCTAAACAATACAAAAATACATTCTACAATAATTCTGAAAAAACATCATGTAAGTACTTTTATTAAAAATATCTTAATTTAAATTCGAAGAAGATCGATCTTCGATCCTATGAATTTTTCACAATCTCTGTATCAACCTGGTCTCTAAAAAATCGATTCAAAAAACCGAATATCGCCTCTCCAAAAATTGATTTTCAATAAGATCATATTATCGTAATCGGAAACCCTACAATAAATAATATATCATGTAAAAATTTTAACTGATCTTCTGTTTGTTTCTGCAAAAAAAAAAAAAAAAATAAAATAAAATAAAATAAAACAAAATAAAATAAAATAAAATAAAAATAAAAAATAAAAAATGCAAGGGACACAAATTTCAAGAAACACTGATCTCGGAAAAAGGAACAGATAGCAGTTATTACTATACAGTTTACATAATATACAATAAGTTTTTTTGGTAAGCACTGTAAAATATGTACGCGTAAAAGAGATATTTTGCAAACTGTGTTTTACTATAAAATTATTTCGCATAAAAGATAATTACAACTATGTTGTGTTCATGTATTGTTTATTTATATATGAATAAAGCCATGAAATGCTTTATTCAGTCACACAGTCAATATTCACCGAATAATATATTAAAATTTATTTGATGTTGAAAGCTTTTGTAGAATTTGATCGTTTTATGTATGTAAATTATGTACGAGTTTGTCCCATACCGATGTATGCACATACATATATTATAATTGAAGGGTACAGGAGAAAAACGATCAGAGTCACAAAAAGTAAAAAATGCCAAAATCTATGCAGTTATGTTGGCAGTATGCAGAATATTGACCCCGTGCTAACATTACACGTGAAAATCGAACATAGTCCGTGATATGCAGGGGAAGAACCAATTTTTTTTGCTGAAAAATGCGCATATAATACATAATTCGATGTCAAATTTCGCGAAAACGGCTAGCCGTCTATTTTTTGCTGGCATGGCGTTTTCTAGCTTACTATACTACTAGCAATAACCACCGAAAGTTTGAACCAGATCCTATGCGTGATTTTCAGACAAAAAAATTTTATGTTGAAAATGCGCCTATAATACATGATTCACACTTTAAAATTTAAAAACGCTCCCCTGAAAAATTTACTTTTTGTGACTCTGATCGTTTTTCCCCTGTACCCTTCAATTGTGTACATCTGTATACGGCTATTTCTCTACTAATTGGAAAATCGCTGTCACAGGTAGATTTTATATAATAGATCTTATTATTGTTGAGTTTTATGTATTAAGAACGACAATATATTAGCTATTCTTGGTACGCCGTAACCCATTTAGTAATATAATATTGTAATATTCAATTTACAGTCAGTTCACAGTCCCCTGTCGTGTCCCATTTCCAGAATTAGAGATATTATTACAAATATTTATTTTCAGTACCATTAAGGTCTGAGAAAAAAATGTGAATAATACTAGAATACTGTAAGTATCATTGTAAAACGCAATTATATTTTTAAAATAAAAATTTCATTAAAAAACCAGTAACCATGTTGGCCTCAAATTTTTTGAACAGTCCCCTGTTACAATTTGAAAATGGTACTGAAATCACACCGTGCATTGGCGCGATCGTTTATGACATGAAACGGAACGCAGTCGGTGTGAAGTTCGTTCGGTTGCAGAGCTAAGTGGGCTAACATCATTTTGTTCACTCTCACCGCTGCATTTGTAAGTAAACTACACGTCTGGGTCGCTAGTTGTAACACTCCCCTGATAAACAATTTTTCTATTGTTTTAAGTGATTAAGTTACAACAAATTTATAAAATAATTACTTAGCGAATATATTATCACGCCTATCCCTTAAAATTCAATAGATTTAAAATGATTTTATGATAGGAAACTTTCTATGTAAAATATCAGTGTCCTGACAAACAGTCTCCTGTTATTTCATAGCGAAATAAGTTAGTAGAAGGTAATATTTTTCTTGTTCTAATATTAATTTTATAATATATAATTTTATAACTTTAGAGGGCGATTCTCGCGTGACGCACGGGACATTTTTACAACAAAAACATTTAAAAAAAAATGAAATTAATAACAAACAAAACAAAAAGTTTATAACACGGGGCAACTGGATTAAGATTTTTTGAGCATATTTTAATTTACATCTGAAATGCAGTACTCCAAATATAAGACATAAACTTCGTTTCGTACGATGTCCCGTGCGTCACGTGAGTTTATGCCTTATATCTTGAGTACTGGATTGCAGATAAAAATTTGAATATGCTCAAAAAAATTTAATTTATTTTCTGCGTATTACAGACTTTCTGTTTTGTTTAGTATTAATTGCATATTTTATAAAACATTGTTTTTGTTGCAAAAATGTCCCGTGCGTCACGCGAGAATCGCCCTAGAGTTATAAGTTCAGCTATTTAAAAAGGCAATTTAGCCAAAAATTTGATTTTAATGACAAGCGTCCTATAGCATTAAGAAAATTCATTATAATGTTTAAAACGTTATAATTTACTTAGAAATTTTTTATTTAATCGTACGTAATATAAATTCTAAGAGCTATAATAAATAAAAACAACGATTTTGATTGCTTCTATTCAACGAAAATATGTTTTTTCTTCCCCTGAAACAGTCCCCTGTCGCGATTTTTTATAAAATCGTCTATAATTCACAAACAAAGAGGATAATATTTAATAACCTTTCTTAAGAAACAGATTTCTTTTATTAATGCCTTTCATTGTATTTGCGTATTTTCTTAATATTTAAGAAAAATTTGCTTGGGACAGTTTTGCATGAAAATTGTCCAATTTGTAGAGAAATGGCCATACATATTTATTTACATGTACACGTATACTAAAGCATTAGGCAGGTACGTAAGTGGACCTTGTTAGTTCAGGGTTGTATATTATTATTGTTTTATAATTGGTCGAATTTTCCCTTGTAAAATTAGACTTATACAGCCTATACGATAAGAACGGCGAGAGGTGAGAGTATGGACGCTATTTGTTTTCGGACCCGTAGAACACGATTCTCTAGAAAAAAATGTCTAATATATATTAATATATATATATATATATATATATATATATATATATATATATATATATATATATATATATATATATATATATATATATATATATATATATATATATACAGTTAGGTGCAAAACTGAACCAACCTCATAATATTTCGAAATTATTTGGAAAGTAAATTTTAATAATAATCCTTTTTGAAAAAGTTTAGTTATTTTTAATAACTATAATAGACTGCCAGCTACTTAACAGATATTAATTTGTATACATATCTATTTATTTTGAATGTGCGTTAATCGTTTTTCTTTGACTCAGTTTTGCACCACATTTCTATTTGTGCTGACACAGAGTGTTCTACGCGATAAAAACATGTCCATACAGATTGAGTGTAGTCTAAACAAAGAATACAGCATCGACTTATTCTCAGTTTAAGTTAGCGTGCCATAGCTAATGAATAAAGCTACATTTATTTTTAATTTACAAATAATGTATCTGATATCGAAATCTACTAAGAAATTAGTGATTGAATTATTAAAAAGTAGACAATCTACAAGATATATCGCTCGGAAAATTCATATTAGCCAATCGACAGTACAAAAAATTCGAAAAAAATGTAACTTACTAATAGAGAAAAATGTTGGTGGTCGGAAAAAAAACTATCAGGAGAGGATGTTAGAAGAGTTATACGATATTTGGCTACCGGTGAAGCATCTTCGGCTTCTGAGGCAACCAAACTTTTACAGAAAGACGTTAGCAAGTCAGTAAGTAAGTGGACAGTTCATCGGGCATTACATTCCGCAAAGTTCCGAGCTGTCGAAAGAAAAAAGAGACCACTTCTCACTAAAAAAATATTAAAGGCAGAAAATTTCTTTATAAAACAATATATAAAATGGGATGATGACGACTGAATGAAGGTGATTTGGTCAGATGCGACTAAAATTAATAGATACAGTACAGATGGTCGCCGGTGGAATTGGAAAAGAACTAAAGAATCATGACAACCAAAGGATTACATTAAAACGATAAAGCATGGTGGTGGTAACATCAAGTTGTGAGGCTGTTTTTCAGCATTTGCTGCAGGGCTAATTCATAGGATTGATGGTAATATGAACAGAAAAATGTACTATAATATTCCCAGGATATATTTAACAGAAACAGTCGAAAACATACCCTATCCAGAAGATCAAATAATATTTCAATATGACAACGATCCGAAACATACCTCGAAATTAATAAAAAATTGGTTAAGTAAACAAAAATACAAAGTCCTGATGTGGTCACCACAAAGTCCTGATCTCAATCCTCTTGAAAAATTGTGGTCATATCTAAAGAATCAACTTTTGAACGAATATGAATCACCTCCGTCAAATTTAGATGTTTTATGAGAAGATATACAGGAACAGTGGTACAAAGTCTCACCTGATTACTGCGAAAAAACTTGTTAGAAGTTAAAAAAACGATCATATGCTGTTAGAAAGGCAAAAGGTCTGTGGACATAATATTAAAGTTTAATTATTTGATGCTCGCTACAAGTGATGCAAAAGTGAACCAAAGGTCATTATGATTATTTTATTTTAAAATAGGCTTTTAAGCTAAACTAAGTTTATAACTTTGTGTATCAATAAATGTACTTTGCAGTTATATAAATATTGTTTTGATTATAAGGTTTATAATATATTCAAGAAGTACAAATATCCAAAACTTATATTGGTTGACTCAGTTTTGCACCTAACTGTATATATATATATATATATATATATATATATATATATATATATATATATATATATATATATATATATATATATATATATATATATATGTAATATAAACTCGGCAAAAGTTGATGTTAAAAAAAGAATTTTATTTAACAAAATACAAGAATACAATTTTTTACAATACAATTTGAAACAAAATAATAATTTACTTTATCACTGCGCGGTGATCGAGTCAATTATCCGGCGAAGTAGTTGACTTCGGTAAGGTTATGTGATGAACGACTGTTGTTTGCGCCATCTGTGTCTTGACTTATATACAGTTGAATTTCCTGTTACTTTCTGGAATGACATTGGTCGTGTCTCCTGCGGATATACTTAATGAATTTAGGTCAGAAGTTGGATTTTTTTCACTTGAAATTGTACTTTTTTTCACTTGAAATTGTACTTGTTGTTTGTCACGTACGCTAATGTTGAATTTAATGTAATGTGAAGATATTATTAAATGGCTATATTGTAGTTCATAACTTATATATATATTTCCGCTACATGGAAGTTAAGAGCTGAAATTTGGTAAGTGGGGCTCATTTCCGATGCACCTCATACTGTCACAGTAGGGTCAAATTTTGGGCAAATTTTGGATCCGACCCAAACTTTAGGGGGTGGTGGGGGCAACAAAACAATAAAAATTTTCCAAACCGGTTGAAAATAATGTTTCGGTCGATTATCTACAACATATCAAAAATTCAGTTTCCTAGGATGATTTGGAGGGAGTAGAGGGGGAAAAAGGATTTTGGCTGGATCTAACACGCCCACAGCCCCCCAGAATTAACATAGAGGGTTGAAATTTGGTGTGTTGATAAAGTTTGTACCTAGGAGGTGCTTTTTGGAGGCTTTAATATCTTACCCCCGCCCCACCATTTTTAAGCCACAATTTCATGCTTTTTCGACGTTTTCGAAGTTTGTACCACTCGCGAAGGTCACCCAAATAAACCTAGAGGACTGAAATTTTGTATTCGGTTTGAGTTAGTATCAAGGGGGTGCGTTTTGGTGGTCTCAACTTTTAACCCTTGCCCCCACAATCTCTATACCAAAAATAACATGATTTTTCTTGTTTTTGGCAGTTTTGTTCGGGTCAAAATCTCCCCAAATAAACTTAGAGGGCTGAAATTTTGTGCATAGGTTAAGCTAATAGCCAGCCACTGCCTTTTGGAGGTTTCAACTTTTAACTCTTACCCCCACGATTTTTATGCCAATATTTCTTTGATTTTTTGCCTTTTCTCTAACATGCCTAGAGACTCTCTGAGTAAACGTAGAGGGCTGAAATTTTGTACATGTTTGAGTTAGTATCTAGTTTGTGCCTTTTAGGGATTCCACATTACTTTCCCCCCCCCCCCACTTTTCCCATTTCACATCGGAATTCAATGCTATTGTTAAATGTATTTAAAATACTTTATATTTATACTATAAGACAAGTAGGCGAATAGTAAATTAAAAAAAAAATGAACTTACTTTTATAACAAATGCAATACATACGTATTGAGTAATTTAAAAATGTTATTAATGTTTATTTATAAAGTAGGAATTTTGGATTTTTATTTATAAAATAGAAATTTTTGATTTTTTTCAAAGAAAAAGTAGCTTCATAAAGGCCTTCCAGTTTACTATTTAAGGTCCTTTTCTAATATTTAAAAATAAAACGCAAAGGCAAGTGGCGGATAAGCACGGGTAGGAATGCCCTCGTACGAATTGTGTTGGCTTCTTTCGTGCTAACTGCTATCGGCACCAAATTGAAATTTACTGAGATTCAGCCCTTAAAAACTTAAAACCTTTTTTTAAAACCCCGATCAGCCGGACACTCATTATCAGTTTTGAAACTACCAGAATGGCAAATCGCTTGTAGACTTTTAGTCACATTTCGTTTGTAGACATTCAATACTGAAAATGAAAGAAAAAATTCGACTTCCGTGATGGGGCCCCGCTGCTCACGGCGTTTTTGAATTATAAATTAATAATTGTACTGTGTCAGAGAAACTAATATGAATTATTGGGATATTTTATGGTTCATTGAATATTAAGGTAAAATACCCACTACTTGAAAACTGTCGAAAATGGGACCAATCTAGAACAATTTTGTAAAATTTGTATAATTGAGAAATTCTAGGTCTATGTTTAAACATACTTTTATTGTTAAGTCACAGCTACATTTAGATATTTTTAACTTTTAAGCTTAAATTATAATAATTTTATTAATATATGAGTGAATAGCTTTATAGTATTGTCAACGACTGAATGCTATGTAATTTTTATTTATATTAATAATGCTCAGAGATAATAAGATAAAATTATTCGATCGGTAATAATAAGATAAAATTATTCGATCGGTTTCGATCCTATTACAGCACCATCTTCAGGAAAAAAATCATTAAGAGGACTCACTATGAGTCAAGAATATTGCAAAAAGCAAAGAAAAATATCAATGTATTAAATGTCTGAATTTCTTTCCTGCAAGTAAAAAGCTAAGAACTGACAACAATGAGAAAATTGCCATTTAAAAGAAAAGAAAATTATATGAACTTAAAGGGTCAATGAGGTAATAAAGGTCAATTAATACATTAAAATTTTTAAGATACAGTAAAATGAAAATATCTGAAAAATGTAAAAGCCTATCATCAATCAGTTATTTTTTAGACATTGAAAAACTGATCAAAAATTTAATTTGAAAGATTCAATTATACTAAATAAAAAAGGCTGAAATTGAATTGGAATTTAATTTCCAAGTGGTCAGAAAACGACATTTCGTATTACACGACCAGATGCCATTCCAACAAATGGCGGAATGATTCCATGCTACACGAATTGCATTTAAAATACAATTCCTTCTAAACATTTCTTCAATGTTTAAAAAAGTGTCGGTATGTATCTGAATTACATGGTCAACCAATTGGTCAGGAAACAACATTTCAATTTACACGACTAAATGTCATTCCATATAATGGCCGGAATGATTGCATGCTACAAAGATTCCATTTAAAATACAAGAATTTCTTTTAAACATTTCTCTAAAGCTTAAAAATGTGCAGCGCCGGATAAAGGTGCGGGCAAGCCCGGCGACCGCCCGAGGCGTCAAATTTTGAGGGACGCCGACAGGGCCGGGGCACGGGTCCCAGGAAGCAGGTTTTGAAGGCGCCAAAATTACGTATGTGACGTTTTTTTTTTTGCTCTTCACTTGCTTTATGAGAGGGAAAAAGAAATCTTTTTTTCTACAGGGGCGCCATTTTTTACCCTGCCCGGGGCGGCACTTAGGCTAGGTCCGGCCCTGAAAATGTGTCGATAATTATTTGAATTACATAGTTAACTAACTGGATGGGCAACGACATTTCATATTACACGACCTAATATTATATCAATTAATGGCGAAAATGATTCCAGGCTACAAGAATCCCATTTAAAATACAATAACTGCTTTTAAACATTCCTCTAATGCTTAGAAAAGTGTCCGTGTGTATTTGAATAACATGGCTGACCAAGTGGTCGGAAAACAACATTTCATTTTACACGACAAAATGCCATTCCAGCTAATGGCCGAAACTAATTTGAGCGAATGAGCGCACTCACTGTGATCGTGCGCTCAGCTTTGCTCTCGTGAGCAATCGACAACTTCCGGTATTTACTGCACAATATACTATTAATTCACAGACACGTATTTTATAGACCTAATTTTATTTCTCCAATTACGTTAGTAAATTAAACATTTCATACTATGAAATATGTTCAAGAATTGGGTATTTCATCTTATAAATATGCAGATATCTATATCTGCATACATAACGAACGGGTGTTTATTTGTTTATGAATGCTTTTGAACCAAATGAAAACCAGAGACTAACAGTGTCTAACAGACGATAATAAACAATATAGTTTAATATATTATGTATATTTAAATACAAATAGACAAAAGCTCGTATGTTTAGTGTTATTAAGACCATAGACAGGTGTTATTTTGGTGGCCTCGGATTCAGTTTAAGAATACGAGGTTGAAAGCCAAAAATTCTTAAACATCCATAGCCACAAAAATAAATTTACGGGTGAAGTATGAGAAAATTACTTTTTCAACCGAAAAAAAGTTATGATTAAATTGAAAAAAATGAATTAAAAGTAATAAAATTCATCGAAAATGAAATTTTAATAAGAATAAATAGTAGGTGTCTATAAAAAAACATTTCTATAGAAAAATCTATTTACTGTTGACGGTACGCGACTACTTACGTTCCTAGGAAGGTAAATGTTGCCAACGCCACAAACTACCTACTATATAAACGCCAACAAACAATTAATAATAATTCGATACGTTGAAAAAAATATTTTGTTAATGTTTGAAAAATATACCAACAACATAACTGGACAACCCCAATCTCATAAGGAATATTCAATATTTTCCAAAGTAATTTTTTGCAAATATTTCAAACTAAATTGACTTTTCAATAAAAAAAGTATTATTAAATTTATTGCTAATAAATTTAAAGTGATACTTGCATTCAAATACCTTATTTTGCATTAATTTGTCAATTTTGGACAAATAAATATTTTTAAAATGATACATGAGAAAAGCAATCACATGTTTTTTGAACACTTATATTATGTAAAAAATTTCAACATAGCCTTTTGTATTAGAAAAAATAAGATTTTTCCAGATATTTACAAAAAATTTTCTTTAGCAATTTTACATAAGTTACGGAATTAGAATGAGACTGAAGTTTTTCAATTATATTATAAACCATGTTCAATCATATATCTACAAAATGTTTGATTCAAAATATCAACCAATAGAAAGCTTTTGGAATAAAATGCAAGATAATTTTCGTTTTAATATAAATAGGTAAGTATTATGAATCTTAGAAAATCACCTGAATAAAATCAAATTAAAGAATAGGTACTTTAGATTTAGTAGGTCATTGCACATCTTAGATAACATCACAGAACTTTACAAGAAGGGAAAATCAAACCATCAAGTACAAGTTGGACTTACGTAAATAGTTTCGTATAAATTGTTGTTACCATGGATTTTATGTAACAGCACGGATTCTCAATTTCAAAACAATTTTACCTTTACCTTAACTTGTTTACGCTTACATAATAATAAAGTTTTTTCCCGTAAGGACCCACAAAAAATATAAAATATAAAATATTCGCTACGCTTGTTAACGCTTACTTATAATATCTAAATTTTCCTTTTGGAAATACGTTAATATGTACAACTTAAAAATAAAGGAAGAGCCTTACCTAGAAAATCTGTTTGTCTGTGTAACATCTTTTAAGTTTATTGACATAAAAAAGCACCACAAGAACTTGGCTAGCGTATTTATTTTTGATTCTTTTTCAAGTTATAAGAAATCGTGAATTGATAATACATAGTAATAAAAACGCCGTGAGCAGCGGGGCCCCATCACGGTAGTCGAATTTTCCCCTTCATCTTCGGTATTGAATGTTTACAAGCGAAATGTGATTGAAAGTCTACAACCGAATTGTCATTTTGTTGGTTTCAAAACTGGCGATGAGTGTTCGGCTGATCGAGGCTTTAAAAAAAGGTTTTAAGTATTTAAGGGCTGTATCTCAGTAAATTTCAATTTTGTGCCGAAAACAGGTAGCAGAAAAAAAACCAACAAAATTCGTACGAGGGCATTCCTGCCCATGTTTATCCGCTAATTGCCTTTATGTTTTAGTTTTAAATATTAAAAAAGGACCTTAAATAGTAAACTGGAAGGCCTTTATAAAGATATTTTTTCTTTCAAAAAAAAAAAAATAAAAAATAAAAAAAATAAAAAAAAAAATTATTTCTTCGGTATTGAGTGTCTACAAGCGAAATATAATTGAAAGTCCACAAGCGATTTGTAATTTTGGTGGTTTCAAAACTGATAATGAGTGTCCGGTTGATCGGGGCTTTATAAAAAGATTTTAAGTTTTTAAGGGCTGAATCTCAGTAAATTTCAATTTTGTGCCGATAGAAGTTAACAGGGAGAAAAAGCCAACACAATTCGTACGAGGGCATTTCTATCCATGCTTATCCGCCAATTGCCTTTGTGTTTTACTTTTAAATATTAAAATAAAAAAGGAACTTAAATAGTAAACTGGAAGGCTTTTATGAAGATATTTTTTCTTTCCAAAAAAATCCAAAATTTCTATTTTATAAATAATAAAAATTCAAAATTCTAATAATAATTAAATTAATAAATAAACAGTGACTTTAATAACATTTGCAAATTACTTAATATGTATGTATTTCATTTGTTAAAAAATTGTATTCACTTTTTTTTAAATTTTTTAAAATTACTATTCGCCTACTTGTATTTAGAATAAACATAATGCTTTTAAAACACATTTAACAATAGCATTCAATTCCGATGTAAAAATGGGAGAAGTGGGGGGAAAAGTGATGTGGACTCCCTACAAGGTACTAGCTGGATACTAACTGAATACACGTACAAAATTTCAGCCCTCTAGGTTTCCTTATGGAGTCTCTAGACGTGTTAGAAAACAAGCAAAAAAATTAAGGAAATATTGGCGTAAAAATCGTGGGGGTAAGGGTTAAAAGTTGAAACCTCCAAAAAACAGTGTCTGGCTATTAGCTTAACCTGTACACCAAATTTCAGCCCTCTAGGTTTATTTGGGGAGATTTTGACCCGAACGAAACTGTTAAAAAACAAGAAAAATCATGTTCTTTTGGGTATAAAAATGGTGGGGGTAGGGGTTAAAAGTCGAGACCCCCAAAAGTCACCCCCTTGATACTAACTCAATCCGAATACAAAATTTCAGCCCTCTAGGTTTATTCGGGTGACCTGTGCGAGTGGTACAAACTTCGAAAACGTCGAAAATGCATGAAATTGTAGCTTAAAAATGAGGGGGGTGGGGGTAAAATATTAAAACCTCCAACAAGCACAACCTAGGTACGAACTTTATCAACACACCAAATTTCAACCCTCTACGTTAATTCTGGGGGGCTGGGGGCCTGTTAGATCCAGCGAAAATCGTTTTTCCCCCCTCTACTCCCACCATATCATCCTAGCAAGCTGAATTTTGGATATGTTGTAGATAATTAACCGAAACATTATTTAAAACCGGTTTGAAAGAGTTTTATTGCTTTTCCGCCCCCCACCACCCCCTTAAAGGTCGGGTCAGAAAAAAAATTTGCCCAAAATTTGACCCCACTTTGATAGTATGAGGTGCCTCGAAAATGAGCCCCATTTACCAAATTTCATCTCTTAACTTCCATAGGGGGGCCCTACACAAATTAAAAGGTGGCGGGAAAATATATATATATATATATATATATATATATATATATATATATATATATATATATATATATATATATATCAGACATTTTTTTCTACATATTCGTGTTCTACGGGTCCGAAAACGGATAGCGCCCCTACTCTCGCCTCTCGCAGCTCTTATCGTATAGACTGTATAAGTCTAATTTTTCGGAGAAAATTCAACTAAAAATTGACAATCAGGGTCAGCATGACTAAAAGCGGACTCAAGTACAAAGTTAACTTGCAGGGTTTTGAAACAAATTTCGTACAACAAAATATTACATTGCTACTTTTGCATTAGGACAATCAGGTATAAAAAGTTTTGTATATATAGACAAGGTCCGATATATAGCTATTTAGCCGCCCCGGGCAAAAATAATATTTGCCGCCCTTTACAATGACACCTTATAAGTCATAAGCATGTTATTCCAGTATGATGGTGCAATTTTTAACCGACTTAACAAAAAGAGGCTGTCAATTCGATCCGTATGTATATAATATTATTGAAATTATATAATAATCGCGTATGTTAATCTACTATAGGGTTTCTAAACGAGCACCGTAAAGCATACTGAATCGAGACAGAATGGTAAACAGGGACAAAAAAAATATGATTTTCATGAACTTGGTTTAAAAACAGTGGACGTAAAGGTGAACATATAGGTATACCCTTCTTAAATTATAGTTCATTGTTTCGGGTAACAATAGTGATAAAGCTTAAAACTGGATAAAAAATATTATAAAATCCAGACTGACGTCCTCAAACAGTGCTATTTTCTGTTTCTTAAAACTATCTAAAAAAAATTAGTTTTAGTGTTCTTATAAATAGGTAAGTTGTTGTTTAATCGAATTTTTAGTTATTTTGAAGCATATCATGTGAGAAAAGAAAAAACTACAAATTTTTATTTATTTTTATTAACTTCCCATTGGAAGTTATTGAAATGGATCCGATCTTACAAATCGCTAATTTGGACATATCTCCACGATTCAAGATCACTAGAATCCGAATCTATCGTTTTTAGCGTTATGTTTGTGTGTACGTTCGTTAGCTCGTTCGTTAGTTCGTGAATTTTTTATAAAATTAAAAAATAAACACCGAATAAAGTTTTCAGCAAATTCGGATTAGCGGTGTGTTTTTTATAATAAAAAAAAACGAAATTAAAAACTTTTTGTGAAATATTATTGTCTCTGATATATGGAGGATAAATCATATCATTTGTCTAATGAGGGGTGGACTCCCCGACGAGATACAGGGCGTGAAGTCCTTCCAGCGGGGTGCAAGGGGCAAAGAGTCAGTCGGGGGTTCTGGGAATGAAGGAAATGAAAAAAGAATTATTTATGTACAGTAGTCTCTAGACTTTAAGAACACCCAATGAGAAATTGACGGTTTGGATAGACCTGTCCCCCCAAATATTTTATTTATCTTTTTAAAAGAAAATCATGAGGCTTTGATATTTGGGTTAAGTTGGAGGTTAATTGGGAAGGAAAAGAAATGAACAGATACTACAGTACCTACATGAGATAATAATAGTGGCGGATTTAGGTTCGATGCCGCCCTAGCCCCTTGCTACTGTGATAAATCGGATTAATAATTAACCTGTTAACTGGGTATAACGAAATATTTCGTCATACATAAAAGCCTACTGCAATGGGCATGACGACATTTTTCCCCATTCTGAAATGTCCCCAAAGTCCTCATTCTGAAACGAGTTGAGCAATAGCTAATTCCCCGGTTAACAGGTTAATATACATGTACCTAGTGACATCTATCGACAATAGTGTAATTAGGTCTGATTGCGTTACTTAATTTAAGAAAAGAGAGATCTAAGTACAGTCGGTGTTTGCGGGGTGTATATCAACCTAATTAACGATCTTGAGTAAGAGAGGTCGCTATATATACCGCTGGTCGCCAAATCAACGTGCATGTCTACAGAGATGCAAAAATTTGCAAAGGCTGCAAAAATGCGGCAACGCACAAGTAACGCGATTAAAAATTTGTTGAGATGTACACGGGGAGTTGGGACCGAAAGTTGAAGTAGTGAGGTTGAGAACGGGTGGTTGCATGTTAGAGTCGGGAGTGTGGAAATGTGTGAACAGAAAGAGTCGGGGTTGAGAATGTAAGAAGTGAAGGTGTGTTGAAGGAGGTTTGGGGGGTAGTTATTGTAAGAATAGTAAAGTGTGGAAGAAAGTGTGGAAACAACCGGGAAGTCGAAAGTAGCAGAGGAACGAAAAGAAGAGAGGCTCGACGATTAACGGTAGATCAGAGACGAATCGATGAGCAAAAATTTATATCGTAGGATTTCTCATTTTTCTTGGAATATAGTTAACTAAGCTATTGAAAATAGATTCAAAGAAATAATAACAATATTCGTTTAGGGCGTAGAAAGTAATATGGTGTTTTGTTCTTAAAATAATTATTAGATGTGTCTGAGTCGCTTAATTATCTTTCATTTGCCATTATAAATAATCTTGAAGTAAGGGCATTTTACATACTATGTAGAATATAACCAGTTTTGGGTATAAGAAAAGAAAAAAAAAATAATAATCTTTGTGCACGAAAGATAATATGATCAGATATTGGATGTAGCTGAAGTCCGTATATATTTTGCTTAATTAATGTACCTTAGAATGTTTAGTTTTTTTTTTTAACTTTTTAATTATAATTTTACTTGAACTTTCAATAAATTTATATTTTAAGTTTTTTTTGTTTTACTAAGAGGAATTTCGAAGCAGTCTTATTTCACTTTTTTTTTTAAACAATCATCCTGCCCTACTTCCTCCCCTCTTTCCCCGTGGACACCTATATGGTGGGCTCCCGGAGCGAGTGCCAGTCTCGTACGAACTAACCCATGCTAAGTACCTGGTTCGGGCAACCGCTCGACCGAGCTAGGACCGGTCACCACATCGGAGACCGGGTTTTCTATGTGTCTTCGTCACACTACTGTGCCGCTCTTTTTTTTTATGTAAAAGTGGAGTTGCATAGAACAATAATTTTTGTATAATACATCCACATATTCAAAATGGTTTTTATATTTTCCCGAGGGAAGGAGACATTTCATCGTAATAAAAAGTATCTTTTATATTGACCCAGGTAATATTTCATAAAAATGCGTTCAACCACACTAAATTTCATAAAAATGCGTTCAATAGTTTTCGCGTGATGTCTGTACACGTTCAAAACGGTTTTTCTATTTTTCCGTGGGAATAAGACATTTTCCTGGAGTAAAAAGGATCTTATATGTTGATCCAGGTAATAAGATATCACCGCACCAAATTTCATCAAAATTCGTCCAGTAGTTTTTGCGTGATGTGTGAACAGACAGACAGACAGACAAAAATTTTAAAAATCACTGTTTTGATATCTACATCGATAACTATTTACAGTACCGGTACAATTTTCAAAAAATATTCCATATACAGAAACGGTCTCGTTACAATTTTACTATACAGTGGCCATCCAATGGTACGTACTCCGATTTTACGTAGTGACGTCAGCGATTTAGTGGGGTTCTCATCTCACAGATATGTTGTTGTTTGTCTGTGTTAGTGAAAATTTATATACCAAGCAAGAGTCAGGGCCGTAGGTAATACTGTCTTAGGGTCTCATAGCCTTTAAAAATTTTAAAATTTCACTGAAGATATATATGCACATATTCTGTATACGTAATATGCAAAATGCAAATGCAAAATGAGTAACGTAAAATTCTAGAATATTCTAATCGTCAACTAGCAGAGATATCAAAAAACAGACTTCACCGTTAAATTGGTCATTAAAAATGAGATTAAACAGTGTAATTTGACAAAAATTCTAGAATGTTCTATTTGTCAACTAGCAAAGATATTGAAAAATAAATTGTACCATTTAATTGTCCATTAAAAAACAGGTCAAATTACACATTTTGACAAATGTTCTGGAATATTCTATTCGTCAGCTAGCAAAGATATTAAAAAACAGACGTCGCCATTGAATTGGCTACCAAAAAAGAGACAAAATAACACATTTTGAGAAATGTTCTAGAATATTCTATTTGTCAACTAACAAAGATATTGGAAAATCTACTGCACCACTTAATTGTCCAACAGAAATTAAACTAATATAAACCAAATGTCCGATTTTGACAAACAATTTTTGCTATTTGACGAATAGAATATTCTAGAACATCTATCAAAACGTGCTATTCCGTCTTTTATTCGATGACCAATTAAATGGTGCAATCGATTTTTCGATATCTTTGTTAGTTGACGAATAGAACATTCTAGAATTTTTGTCAAAATGCGCTGCTTAATCTAATTTTTAGTGCCTAATTTAATAGTGAAGTTTGTTTTTTGGTATCTTTGCTAGTTTACGAGTAGAATATTCTAGAACTTTTGCAGCTTCCGCTATTTGGCGTCTTTTACGCTGATGAATGCGATAGTGAAGTTGATTTTTCGACAATTTTCTAAAAGTTGTCACTCATATTCATTAGTATAACATCCGATTTTCTTTGTTTACACAACCGAATTTTAGGTGTAAATTGTCTCTTAAGATAATTTTGTTTTAAGTAAATTCAGATAAATAATATTTACCAATCCCCGAAACAAAAGTTAACCGACGCCCCTGATCTTCCGATTTTACGTACTTCCCCTTAAATTTGTGCCGACCACTACGTAAAATTGGATTTGTGGTGTATGTAGGTATAGATTTTTGCGTCTTCAAAATTCAGTCGTTCTTGAGTTTTTGTCGTCCCTAAAATTTTGCTACTGTCAGCCCGGGCCTCACGGACCTAGGCGTAGATCCATCACTGGATAATAGAGACGCTATATCAGGTATAAAGGGATGAATATGGAGTAACTGCGGACGGATAAAGGACATATAACAGAGCACTTTCAACTTTATTAAGTCATTCTAGATTTTTATAAACACATTAAGATAAACAACACTTAATAATAATAATAATAATATTTATTTATTGTGTAGACCCAAGAAATAGGATACAATACGTCATTAGGTTTTATGTTTATTTCTACATAAAATCGTGGGGTTTAAGGTTTTATGTTAATTTCTACATAAAATCGTGAAGTATTATTCCTTTTTTGGATGTATAAATACAGAAAATTTGAAATTATATTATATTTCAATTTTAATGTTCGTCAGCCCTACGAATCATCTCCACATCCTTTTACCGACCTCAATTTATCACAGAGGAGAAATAATTACATGATTTTTGGTATTTTTTCAAAAACCAAGGATATTTTCAAAAATTTTTGATTGCTATGATAAAGTGACCATCCTTGCATAAATTTTTAATATATTAAAGATCGGTTTTGTCGGTAGAATGGATGTCTTAACGGTAGAAAAACCGAAAAATCGGTGAGTAGGCTATTTGATTAATACATATATCGAAATAATTGTGTAGGATATTAATAGATTTGAGCGTTACTTTATGGTATTCCATATTTGTAAATAATAAACAAATATTTTACTTCGCAAAAATACCACTTTTATTTTGAAACTGTGACAATATTGTCACAGTTTTAAAATAAAAGTGGTATTTTTGCGAAGTAAAATATTTGTATATTATTGTGTAGGCTTTCATCAATTGCAAAATTCATAACAATTACTTTTTTAGGAGCCGCCAACCGTCCTCAATTTTGCCGCTTTGGGCATTTGCCTGGCTTGTTCCGCCCTAGAACGGGCCCTGTATATAGACATTAAAGGGTAGGATGAATTATGGAGACAATTTATTAATTTTTAAAATGTCATTATGCGACTGTAGCGATTCACCAAAATTATAGAGATAATATAGGTATTTTCGACATATCAAAAATGGTGTGATAAAAAATTTCAGTTAAAAAAATAAATAAATAACACGTTTTCTTCTATTATAAAGTTACAATAGCAACAATTGATCGCATATTAATATAAAGTTTTTACTTAGTCTTGCAAATACTTGCTTTATTTTTTATTCTAATAGGAAAATTACACTTACTATATTTCAAAAATAAATGTTGCAAGGCAATTTCATAAAGACAAAAGTGTCATTTAACAAAATAATTTCATATACGTATACCTAGGTATATATAATTTTTAAACTGCATATAAAAAAGACTTATTTATTTCGCGTCGCGTTGTAAGGATCGAGCTAAAAGAAAAAATGACATTATAACATCAGTCAGTCCGTTAAAATTTAAGTTACGATCTTTAATTAAAAAGATTTTATTGCTTGTGAAAAATCTGCAACTTTTTAATTATAGCAATTTGATGACTGACTGACATAGGTTCCTATATACGGACTTGTTTAAATTGAAGTGTGCATCGAGCTCAAGTTTAAAGCTACGAACGAGGCAGTAATATTTTTATTATGATTGTAATAAAAAGGTGAAGCATTAAATGTTTAAATGTTCCTTCTACCGTTCACTTTTTGAGACAAGATAAACTACTCGTGAGCATTTCAATTTCAACGACGATTTTATACTCACTTTGTACGTACTACGAATATTACCACTTTTTTTTCCTATGTGATGTAATTTACTGTGTGCTCCAAAAAAGTTTATGTATATATTATTATTTCTTATCAAAAAGTTTTGAGATGCTTCTCACTCATTCTTGAATGATTAAAGAATAGCCAAAACCTTAATTTCGTCACATGTTAACTACAAGAGCTGTAACTTGAACCGTAAGTAAACTTATTAGAGCTGGCCACCTGCTAAAGGCATTTATTACTATATACAATAAGCATCTTTACTGTACGCTGGTATCGCTGATGGCCTATATCCATCATTGGAGAAAACAAAGTTTCTCAAAGCCCTAAAATTCATTTTACAAACTTATTGCTTCTAAGCCCAAGCAATATAAGCTCGTTACGATTAAAATTGCTCCCTGCCTTACATCAAAGCTTATTTAATAAGTTTTAAAAAAGGAAAAATAATTAACAGCTTTAAGGCCTATTTAGAGCCATTATGCAAATTTATCAAAATTTCTCAAAGGTGGCTAGCAATATTATTTACTAATCTAGCTATAAACTATATTTACAAACTTACTTGTATAGGAATAATTTCGGAACTGTTGTATTTCTCTAACTACTTTGATTTGGTCTACGGAAATTATACATATAAAGTAGATGATATAGTTACTGTAGCGATAATATAGTTACATATACGACTTTCTATTGGGGGCAGTTCCCCTATGTCTGACTAGATAGACCCTTTTATCGATCTTCCCTGATTTTTTCGAAAACTATAGGATATAGAAAAAAAACACCTGATTAGACACAACACTTTATTTTTAAAGAGCTTTCGATTAACATATTTAATTCCGAGGTCGGGCCTACTGTAGGGGCTGTTCGACAAGTTAGGTGTGAAAGATGTTTTTTATTATTATGTTGTATCCCTTGTGTATTACTGTATTTTTTTGGAAGTAATCACTCAATAGATACACCAATAAAATGACATTGAATCGAATTTTATCCATGTTATTATCCTTAATAACGAGGACTAAGAAATAGATGTTTGATATTCTCGATATTTTGTATGTTTAATATTCTCGAGAGTATCTGCCTTCATGTGGATTTGAAATTATTTTCCTACGTTGGGTAGTCACCGAGAAAAAAATTTTTGAAAAAAGAAGTCATTTTTGGATATTTTTTTAGTTATTTCCGTAACTACATATTCGATTTTGGCCGGAAAAGCCGTAGATATCAGTTACTTATAACCTCGCCGGCAGGTCCGTGAAGTTGCCGCCTCCCTCATTCCAGCACTAATGATGAAAATTTTGTAGTCGTTAGTGCTACGTTAGTGATGCTTAGTGCTCAAATTTTAGCGTTAGTGCTCTGTCGGTTCAGCTTTTATAGCATATAATTTGCGGGGAGGGAAACTTCACGGAAGTTCCCCCCCCCACCTGAGCTACAATGGTGAAAATGATATCGTTGGTTAGGGCTACGTTAATGCTGGTTAGTGCTCGGGTTGTAGCGCTAATGCTCAATTCGTTCGGATCTTAGAGACGAAAATGTTTTAAACACACAATTCAACAATTACTTTTGCCCAGCAAATTTAAAATTATTTGTTTTAGCGCGAAAAATTTAAATTAGTGCACGATTGAACTTTCTAAAATTAGACAAGATTTTAAACGATTTTTAATGAGCTTAGTCGGCGCGTTACTCTAAATTTACAAAAATACTTAATTTTCACGCTGAAACAATACAAGTTGTTTCCACGTGGACAATTTAAAATAATTCTGAGGCGCATCTCATTAATTATCGTTTAAATTTATAGATCCATGAAGTTTGCGCCCTGATTTCAGCATTAAAGACGGAATTTTTATAGTCGTTAGTGCTATTTTAACGCTGGTTATTACCTATACGAAAAGTTTTATTTTAAATTTTTATATTTAATGTTTACTTTAAATAGTTCCCGTTCTTTACATATAAAGAAGTTCCATTTCTTTACAATATACCTATATTACTTTATGTAATACTTATATTTCCTTCGAAGCTTGATAACCTAATTTTTACGCAGAAAATTTGAAATAATAGAGACTGTGTAAACCATCAAGAAATTTTTTTAAGTCTATTTAGAACTAGTACCTACTAGGCTTGCCACGGATGCTATTTGAAAATATAACATGAATTTAAATACGTGTAGAGCATCGAATTTTAATATCTCTTCAAAAAAAAAGCATTCTTCAAAGTAGTGACATGGATACTGAACTTAATGTCGCTATTGAGAATTGTTATTTTTAGGGCTTCGTACCTTAAAAGGAAAAACGGAATCTTTATATGATCACTCTCGTGTCCGTCCATCTATCTGTCATGGACGTTTTCCTCGGATGTCCTATGTAACATAGAAATTTAAAGTTTAGTATGTTAGGTTTTGTGGATGCGCACCTACATCGCCAGCCAACAAGTAGAATGAAAATTTTTTGGGATTAAAATGAACGGTCAGTTTCGTTCAAAGAAAAAAAGTTTGAACTAATATCTTATTTAAAATAGCTACCTGCAAAGATTCTAAATGACTATAATATACAGTAGTCACTATGAAACTGTGTACTACCAAAGTGTTACACAACCACCATTTGTGTACGACAAACACAATCAAACAACGCACGTCAGTACATACAGAATCATGCGGAGTTCACTTAAATTAGAACGTACGTATGTCCGTGTTCATCCTTTTCCCCTTGGCAGCTGGTCCCCGCAAAGTTTAAGATCTCTAATATCTAATTTTAGCGCTATCTATTCGAAATTGACAAAATATGCTCGCTTGCGTTTTAAAAAAAAAGTATACACAAGTACACATGGCCACATGCGCCACATGTTTAAGATTTTTTGGTTATATACATACCTACAAGTAGGTTATGCATGCAGTATAAATTATGAAAATAAAGGCTGAAAATAAAATTCTTCCGATTTTTTACCTAACTGAAATAAGTGTTAAAAAAGAGTTAATAATTTTAAAAGAAATTCACTTTTTTTACTTAAGTCTTAATCGTCAAAATACGTAGGTAAGTTATAAAGAAATTTCTTGTGTTTATTTTCATTTAAATTAGTAATTTTTAGTCGAATTTTCTCCGAAAAATTAGACTTAAATACAGTCTATACGATAAAAGTTGCGAGAGGCGAGAGTAGGGGCGCTATCCGTTTTCGGACCCGTAGAACACGAATATGTAGAAAAAAAAATGTCTGATATATATATATATATATATATATATATATATATATATATATATATATATATATATATATATATATATATATATATTTTTTTTTTTTTCCCGCCACCTTTTAATTTGTGTAGGGCCCCCCTATGGAAGTTAAGAGATGAAATTTGGTAAATGGGGCTCATTTTCGCGGCACCTCATACTATCAAAGTGGGGTCAAATTTTGGGCAAATTTTTTATCTGACCCGACCTTTAAGGGGGTGGTGGGGGCCGGAAAAGCAATAAAACTTTATCAAACCGGTTTTAAATAATGTTTCGGTCAATTATCTACAACATATCCAAAATTCAGCTTCCTAGGATGATATGGTGGGAGTAGAGGGAGGAAAAACGATTTTCGCTGGATCTAACAGGCCCCCAGCCCCCCAGAATTAACGTAGAGGGTTGAAATTTGGTGTGTTGATAAAGTTCGTACCTAGGTTGTGCTTTTTGGAGGTTTTAATATTTTACCCCCCACCCCCCTCATTTTTAAGCTACAATTTCATGCATTTTCGACGTTTTCGAAGTTTGTACCACTCGCACAGGTCACCCGAATAAACCTAGAGGGCTGAAATTTTGTATTCGGATTGAGTTAGTATCAAGGGGGTGACTTTTGGGGGTCTCGACTTTTAACCCCTACCCCCACCATTTTTATACCCAAAAGAACATGATTTTTCTTGTTTTTTAACAGTTTCGTTCGGGTCAAAATTTCCCCAAATAAACCTAGAGGGCTGAAATTTGGTGTACAGGTTAAGCTAATAGCCAGACACTGTTTTTTGGAGGTTTCAACTTTTAACCCTTACCCCCACGATTTTTACGCCAATATTTCCTTAATTTTTTTGCTTGTTTTCTAACACGTCTAGAGACTCCATAAGGAAACCTAGAGGGCTGAAATTTTGTACGTGTATTCAGTTAGTATCCAGCTAGTACCTTGTAGGGAGTCCGCATCACTTTTCCCCCCACTTCTCCCATTTTTACATCGGAATTGAATGCTATTGTTAAATGTGTTTTAAAAGCATTATGTTTATTCTAAATACAAGTAGGCGAATAGTAATTTTAAAAAATTTAAAAAAAAGTGAACTTACTTTTATGACAAATGAAATACATACATATTAAGTAATTTAAAAATGTTATTAAAGTCACTGTTTACTTATAAATTAGGAATTTTGGATTTTTAGTATTTATAAAATAGAAATTTTGGATTTTTTTCGAAAGAAAAAATATCTTTATAAAGGCCTTCCAGTTTACTATTGAAGGTCCTTTTTTAATATTTAAAACTAAAACATAAAGGCAATTAGCGGATAAACATGGGCAGGAATGTCCTCGTACGAATTGTGTTGGCTTTTTTTCTGCTACCTGTTTTCGGCACAAAATTGAAATTTACTGAGATACAGCCCTTAAATACTTAAAACCTTTTTTTAAAGCCTCGATCAGCCAAACACTCATCACCAGTTTTGAAACCAACAAAATGACAATTCGGTTGTAGACTTTCAATCACATTTCGCTTGTAGACATTCAATACCGAAGATGAAGGGGAAAATTCGACTACCGTGATGGGGCCCCGCTGCTCAAGGCGTTTTTTTTTTATTTTTATAATTTTTATTTAAAATACTGCATGATAAGAATTGTATAAAATAATTTAACCCATATAAATTATTAAAAATTTAATTCAAATGTCGCGATTTTCCTATCTGCCAGAGGTCAAAACTTGACGCCATTTTCTCGTTCTATTACACATTTCAGTATTTTGTGAATTTGTTGTTAATCGTGTCTTTTTGTTTATGTTATATTAAATATAATATAAATATAACGTAAATTTCACTGTGAGTACTGTCAATACAATATTTTAATTTTGAAATTACTGAGCCGATTTATTTGAGTAATAAAAAAAAATTAACGTTCAATGCCTTTATTATACTAATTTTTTTAAATTTTTAAATTTAAGTAAATTTTTTTTTGGCACTTACGCGTTAGAGACACCCACCATTTTTTGTTCAATAATATGCCTCTTAGTACTCTATAACATATATTTTTATGAAAAAATTTTAGTTGGTAGAACATAGTAATATTTCAATACAAATGCATGCCATGTTCGGTACTACATAGATTTCTTATGTATAAAAAGGGCCATAAAGTAAAGCATCTGCCTTATTTCTAAAACACAGTAGAACTTTACGGAGTGCAATAAAATGTTCTGGAGTTGCAATTCTTGCAGTTCATTTGACGGTCTAAAGCAGGGGTGGCTAACCCGCGGCCCGCGAGCCGCATGTGGCCCGCCTGAAATTTTTCTTAGCCCGCGAGATTCACCACACTTACACAAACAATATTTTTCTTTTATAATCATCACGGTAATGAAAAGCAATGTATTAAAAAATACATTACTTGTGCATTCAAAAATTTTAATTACATAATTTTATATGCGGCCCGCGGAGTTATGATACGCTACCAAAGTGGGCCGCAAGATCATTTGGATTGGCCACCCCTGGTCTAAAGTATATATATATATATATATATATATATATATATATATATATATATATATATATATATATTTTGACTTGTTATAAAAAATATGTTTTAACTTGTTAAAAAATAATTTTCAAGGTTAATTTTACCATAAATCTGAGTATTTGAGTGAAATCAATAAAATTATCTAAAAAAGAATAGTTACTAATTAAAATTACATCTATAACTCAACAAAAATTATAAGTTTTAGAAACTTTATTTAAATAAAGATAATCATAATAATAATAATACGTCTTAAGTGTTATATTGTTTTAATAATAATCAACATCAATTTAATAAATTTGAACAAAAACATCAATAATGTGTAGTAATGACAACAGTCCAGCGAAAACCTGTTGTAGTTATAATAAAAAAAAACGCCGTGAGCAGCGGGGCTCCATCACGGTAGTCGAATTTTCCCCTTCATCTTCGGTATTGAATGTCTACAAGCGAAATGTGATTAAAGTCTACAACCGAATTGTCATTTTGTTGGTTTCAAAACTGGTGATGAGTGTTCGGCTGATCGAGGCTTTAAAAAAAGGTTTTAAGTATTTAAGGGCTGTATCTCAGTAAATTTCAATTTTGTGCCGAAAACAGGTAGCAGAAAAAAAGCCAACACAATTCGTACGAGGACATTCCTGCCCATGTTTATCCGCTAATTGCCTTTATGTTTTAGTTTTAAAAATTAAAAAAGGACCTTAAATAGTAAACTGGAAGGCCTTTATAAAGATATTTTTTCTTTCGAAAAAAATCCAAAATTTCTATTTTATAAATACTAAAAATCCAAAATTCCTAATTTATAAATAAACAGTGACTTTAATAACATTTTTAAATTACTTAATATGTATGTATTTCATTTGTCATAAAAGTAAGTTCACTTTTTTTTAAATTTTTTAAAATTACTATTCGCCTACTTGTATTTAGAATAAACATAATGCTTTTAAAACACATTTAACAATAGCATTCAATTCCGATGTAAAAATGGGAGAAGTGTGGGGAAAAGTGATGCGGACTCCCTACAAGGTACTAGCTGGATACTAACTGAATACACGTACAAAATTTCAGCCCTCTAGGTTTCCTTATGGAGTCTCTAGACGTGTTAGAAAACAAGCAAAAAAATTAAGGAAATATTGGCGTAAAAATCGTGGGGGTAAGGGTTAACAGTTGAAACCTCCAAAAAACAGTGTCTGGCTATTAGCTTAACCTGTACACCAAATTTCAGCCCTCTAGGTTTATTTGGGGAGATTTTGACCCGAACGAAACTGTTAAAAAACAAGAAAAATCATGTTCTTTTGGGTATAAAAATGGTGGGGGTAGGGGTTAAAAGTCGAGACCCCCAAAAGGCACCCCCTTGATACTAACTCAATCCGAATACAAAATTTCAGCCCTCTAGGTTTATTCGGGTGACCTGTGCGAGTGGTACAAACTTCGAAAACGTCGAAAATGCATGAAATTGTAGCTTAAAAATGAGGTGGGTGGAGGTAAAATATTAAAACCTCCAAAAAGCACAACCTAGGTACGAACTTTATCAACACACCAAATTTCAACCCTCTACGTTAATTCTGGGGGGCTGGGGGCCTGTTAGATCCAGCGAAAATCGCTTTTCCCCCCTCTACTCCCACCATATCATCCTAGGAAGCTGAATTTTGGATATGTTGTAGATAATTGACCGAAACATTATTTAAAACCGGTTTGGAAAAGTTTTATTGCTTTTCCGCCCCCCACCACCCCCTTAAAGGTCGGGTCAGAAAAAAAATTTGCCCAAAATTTGACCCCACTTTGATAGTATGAGGTGCCTCGAAAATGAGCCCCATTTACCGAATTTCATCTCTTAACTTCCATAGGGGGGCCCTACACAAATTAAAAGGTGGCGGGAAAATATATATATATATATATATATATATATATATATATATATATATATATATATATATATATATATATATCAGACATTTTTTTTTCTACATATTCGTGTTCTACGGGTCCGAAAACGGATAGCGCCCCTACTCTCGCCTCTCGCAGCTCTTATCGTATAGACTGTATAAGTCTAATTTTTCGGAGAAAATTCGACTAAAAATATGTAGGTACATATAACTAACTTGAAGAAACTCGCCCCTCTCACTTGATATTTTTGTTGCACTTCTTAAGGGGGTGCAGAAAGTGAATTTTTTCTGTAATAAAATTACATACATTCATAACTACGACAAACAAGCTTAGACAAACGTCTAGCTTTATCTGCTGTTTGTCTTCTTCTGTTAACACGATGACGGGTCATGGGGAATTATAACGAAATGACGAACTGGTATACCATTTTGACAGCTAATAAACTTTATATGAAATTGTTGACGTCGTAAGACGTGGTGTATGAGCTAACAAAATTTCACTTGACGTCTTACAAAGGAAAAAACTCTAACAAAAGGGAAATCAATATCTATTTTGTTTTATTAATAAAAAAAGACAAACGGCAGATAATGGTGGACTTTTGCAAATTTAAACTAGTTTATCGTAGTTACGAACGTATGTAATTATATTATTTTAGAAATAGAGTAGGTATTTTACTTTATAGTCCTTTTTATACATAAGTAATATATGTAGTACCGAACATGGCATGCATTTATATTGAAATATTACTATGTTCTACCAACAAAAATTTTTTCCATAAAAATATATGTTATAGAGTACTAAGAGACATATTATTGAACAAAAAATAGTGGGTGTCGCTAACCCGTAAGTGCCAAAAAAAATTTATTTAAATTTAAAAATTTAAAAAAATAGTATAATAAAGGGATAATATGACGTTAGTTTTTTTATTACTTTGCCTAAGGTGGGTACACAATATATATTAAACTCAAATAAATCGACTCAGTAATTTCGTCAAAAAAAATTTTTTTCGAAAATTTTTGTCTCTTTGTGTATTCATAAACGATTAGCCTCAGAGGATTGAAATTTGGCAGGAATGCTTCTGGGGCTAAGAAATATTGTTTTCTATAAAAACAATCAATTTTGCGTCAAGGGCCGTTTTCCCTATCTTACCCGGCTATGCCCTTTGAATTAATTCTACCAGTATAGTAGATTATAAAGTAAAAATTATTGTTTAACATACAATTAATGGGAAAATTCCCAGAAAGACTGAAAATCAACACTTAGAATCACAAATTAGCTTAGAATAAATAAATATCTTCTTCCAAAAAAACTTATTTTAAAAAAACTTTAGGAACATTCAAAGAATAAGATCAACAAAAACTTACCAACGATATTTTAGTATGTAATTTAATTTTAAAAACTAAGATATGTATCAAAATTCATGTCAGTCATACTAAATATTAGATGAACGTCCATTTTTAATATATACATAAGACCTTAATAATCCGGCTGAAACGGGCGGCCGGTGGGCCGGATTTGCGGAAAAGCCGGACCATCGAGACGCCATTTAAATTGTAATTAATTTGAGACCCCTTATAGCTCCTCTAAGAAGTTAACAGCAAGCACTGCTGTTCTATGTACTGGGTTTGTAGGCACTTCTCAGAACTGGCATATGTATGCGACAGCACGGCCACCACCACCTCCGATCACTCACACAAAGACAGATCACCGCACAAATACAAAGTAAACCCAGTGCACGTATATACAATTCTATTTTGTACTGTACTAATTGACTAAATATAGAATGTAAATGTGTGTAAAATTGTATTTACTATTTGTTATCAGTTATTCTCTTAAAACTACAACTTTTAGAATCGGGCCGGATTATCGAGGGCCGCATTATCGAAGTTCTACTATATTTGTAATTTGTGAAATGAGTTTTCTCATTGTCAGTGTAAATTTAAAATTAAATTTGACACGTTCATTGCCAATCACGCGATATCGCGTGATACAGCTGCTTTAATATATGGTCAATAACGCGATATCGTGGAACAAATATAAGCACTTACTTTATTTAACATAAAATATTTGGCTATCTCATAAAATCTGTATTTTTAGCTGGGCAATGAACGTGTTGAAAACACAAAATTTAAAAAAAATTTGACAAAAAATAAAGGAAAGCAAATAAGTTTGCAAAACAAAAATTTCATAATTAATCAACTTTAATTTGCGACAATAATTTCGTTGATGAATTTGGGACTTAACAGTTTCTGAATCTCTTTAACTGCGGCAGTCAGTTTAAATTTAAAATACGTATTAAATTTATTTTTAAAAATACGTGATGTTGTTTCTTTAACATAATAATATAATGTTTTTGTTAAATTTTTTTGTCCAAAATTTTGTTTAATATTTAACTATGTATTGAAAATTATCTAGTAAAATATTTTTAGACCAATACTTTTATAATCGATTTTTTTTTTTTAATTTAAATGTAATTATTTTTAAAATTTTTACTAAAATTGATGTAGCTTTGTAACTGGTTGTAAGAAAATTTGAGAAAAATAAAAATAACTTTCTTTTAACATGTTGCATTTTATTTATAGGTAACGTAAAAGCCTATATTATGGAACGCGATCCAATACTAGAACAGTTTTGACATTTACGTGTTCTGAAAGAAACGTCTGATAACAAAAATTATTATTAATAGAATGATTGTTTTCCAATTTAAATTCACCTCGCACTTAATGTTTCCTTACTTAAATAAAGAAATACATACATATATATATATATATATATATATATATATATATATATATATATATATATATATATACATACAGATGTATATATATATATATAGAAATACATATATATATAGAAATACATATATATATATATATATATATATATATATATATATATATATATATATATATATATATATATATATACATACAGATGTATATATATATATATAGAAATACATATATATATAGAAATACATATATATATATATATATATATATATATATATATATATATATATATATATATATATATATATATATATATATATATATGTACACATTCGGGTAATTATTGGGTATTTTCTCAGAAAAATTCCCAAAACCTGTGTAAAAACGATTACTTACAATTAGCTGTACTATTTTACAAATGCGTTTTTAATTTTATACATATATACACCGGTCCCTCAATTTATGTAAATATCCGTTCCACGGGGATTAAGCTTACGCGGATAAAAATCGCCTAAATTGAATCCGTCATTATAAAAGGAAAAATACTGGAAATAAAAGCTACTAACAATTTTACAGAATTTTATAATACAAATTGATAACGAATATGTCGAAAATTACATACTAAAATTTTAGAAATATCGTTATTTTCGATATCGATAATTTTCGATAACGAAAAGTAGGTTTTGATAGTCCTAATATGCTCGGAGTACCCATAACTTGCTTCGCTTAAGCCTTCAAAACTTTTGCTATTTTTGAGCTACAACGCTCCGTTTAGGAGATACTTATGATTAAAGTTTTCGACAGCGAAAGTTAACGAAAAGTAGTTTTTAAAAAAACTGTTCTGTTAGGTCAATGGGACTAACAGAGCCTAAATTAACTAGTTATAACCAATTTATGACAAGTTACGCGGTATCGATAATTTTCGATAACGAAAAGTAGGTTTTGACAGTTGCAATACGTTCGGAATACCCACAATTTGCTTCGCTTAAACCTTCAAAAATTTCACTATTTTTGAGCTACGATGCACCGTTTACGAGATATTTACGATCAAAGTTTACGTTTTCGAAAAGTATTGAAAACGTAATTTTTTTGAAAATATTTTCTTGGTGACAAAATCAATTTGACTAATGGGTCTGAATTAATCATTTATAATTAGTTTAGGATGAGTAACTCAGTATCGATAAATTTCGATAACAAAAAGTAGGTTTTCATAGTCCCAATTTGTTCCGAATATCCACAACTTGCTTCGCTTAAGCCTTCAAAAATTTCGTTATTTTTGAGCTACGATGTACCATTTACAAGATATTTACAATCAAAAGTTTACGTTTTCGAAAAGTATCGAAAACTAATTTTTTGAAAATATTCTATTGCTGACCAGATCAATGGGAGTAATGGAGCATAAATTAAGCCATTATAATCAATTTATAATAATTTGTCAGTAAAAGTAATTAAACATATTTAAATGAAAATATTATGTTACTCTTCTTTTTGTCTTACCTAGCTTATGTAATTATATAGTAACCTTAGTTTAAGGATTATTTATTTACATTTAGCAAATATTCTTTAGTAAGCAATGGTTTTGATAGTTTAAATCCAAAATAATACGCTAAATAGTAAATTAAAATAAATTCCCACTTTTCGGGAATTTTCCCGGGAATATACCCTGTTTTTACCCACTTTGAGAATTTTCCCAGGAAAATTCCGGGTAGAATCTCATCTCTATTCACTTTATACATATCAAAGTGAACTATATTTACTTGATTATACGTGAAAAGATGGCAGAAGATGTATGCTCATGTACGTTTCATACGTGCTCTTTTTTAGGTGTCCGTGCTGATTTTTTAAATGTGTTAATATTTTCTGTCCGTTTTTTTTATAGATGTCAACAAATTATAAAACAAAAATATTAACAAATCAAAATTTTTGGGTTATATTTTCTTAAAAACATACTCATTGGATTAAAAAAACTTGGTTTCATGCTCATTAAGAAAAAAAATGGGTGTTTAATTTATTTATTAATTTTTAGAAGCCAGTTAAATGACGCACCTAAAAATAATGTTCCGGGATAGGGGTTTTTACATTATAAAAATATTAAATTTACGGATTTTAAAAAAAGAGTATAATTATATTATATCCCGTTCCACTCCTTGGCAGCTAGCATTTAAAAAATACGTACCCCGAAAACGTCAACAAGCTTATAATATTAACGTATACGTACTTTTTAAGATCATTGAGTGAGGTATACCTGCACAGAATGTTTGTTTTGTTATTGTCGTAGTACAGGTACATGCAGTAAACCAGCCACTGGCGCTTATATATTTTTTTGCTTATTAAAATTAATAAAACTGAATTTACAAAAAACAAAAAATTAACGTTCTTACAATTGAAGGTCGGTTGAAAATTATTAAAAATACACCATAAATCCAATGGTACGTAGTGATCTGTGCAAATTTGAAGAGAAGTACGTAAAATCGGCAGATCAGGGGCGTCGGCAAACTTTTATGTGAGGGGTTGGCAAAATTATTTATCTGAATTTATTAAAACAAAACTATTCTAAGAAACAATTTACAATCTAAAATTCGGTTGTATAGATAAACGAAATTGAATGTTATACTCATGAATAGCGAAAAACCAACTTCATCATCGAATTTATCAGCGTGAAAGGCGCCAAATAGTGAAAGCTGATAAAAATTCTAGAATATTCTATTCGTCAACTAGCAAAGATATCAAAAAATAGACTTCATTATTGAACTGGTTACTAAAAATTAGATTAAGCAGCGTAATTTGACAAAAATTCTAGAATGTTCTATTCGTAAACTAACAAAGATATTGAAAAACCGGTTACACCATTTAATTGATCATCGGAAGGAAGATGAAATATCACAGTCTGATAAATGTTCTAGAATATTCTATTCTGGCTGACGAATAGATCATCCTAGAATGTTTGCCAAAATGGAACATTTAGTTTATATTAGTTTAATTTTGGTTGAACAATTAAATGGTGCAATCGATTTTTAATATATTTGCTAGTTGACAAATAGAATATTTTACATAGAACATTTGCCAAAATGTGCTATTTGATCTCATTTTAGGGGACCAATTCAATGACGACGTCTATTTTTGGATATCTTTGCTAGTTGACGAATAGAATATTCCAGAACATTTGTCAAGATATGCTATTTGGCCTCTTTTTCAATGACCAATTAAATGCTGTGATTTTTTTTCGATATCTTTGTTAGTTGACAAATAAAGCATTCTAGAATTTTTGTCAAACTGTGCTGCTTAATTTCATTTTTAATTACCAATTCAATAGTGAAGTCTGTTTTTGATATCTCTGCTAGAATATTCTAGAATTTTACGTTACTTATTTTGCATATTACTTATGCAGACAGAATATGTGTATATTATTTGCAATGAAATTTTGAAATGGTTAGAGGTTACAAGACCATTAGACAATATTACCTATGGTCCTGACTCTGGCTTGGTACATAAATTTTCACCAACACAGACAAACAACAACGTATCTGTGAGAGAAAAACCCAACTAAATCGCTGACGTCACTACATAAAATCGGAATACGTACCACTGGATATTCAATGTATTTATAAATTTCTTAAATGTGTAATCAAAATTTTACTTTGGTTTCTATCTCACAATGAAACTGTTATTTTAGTTCCGTGCTATAAAACTTTCATGGTGCCAACTGTATTTCTTTTTTTTATAATTTTTGGTCCAGTGGTTTTAATAATATAGCTCAAAAGGGTGTAGCAGACTTACCATATGAAAATTGCACTGACGTCATTGAACATAGTTTAACCTTTTAAATATTGTTTCTTTGCCCAAAGTACTGATACCCGTGATTTTAGATCTCTGCTCTCACTTATAAGGGAGATATGGGGGTAACAACCCCTAACGATATTTTCTTTTTTCTCAGAATATATGATAGATATTTGAATGAATCGAACGTCAAAAAATAGATATCAATCAGCTCTATATTTAGTATTTTTTTTTTATATTTTTGATTAATTTTCAGAAGTGTAAAACACTATTTATTATTTAAGGGTGGTTTTTTATATGAACCACTGGAGATACACCAACCAAATAAATATTATATAATCATCTGAGAGTCTGATCTAACATATTATATATACAAAAGTTTGCATTTGGTGAAACATGGTTAAAAATAACAACGAATATAATATGTAACTGATATTATATTTTTATCACCTTATTACATCTAATATATCCAAATTATACATATGGGGCATTCTCTCTGAACGGGAGACTCCATGCTGTCCAAAACTGGTGTTACTTAAAATAGGTCTACAATAGCTCAGATTAAAGGTTATGAACCCTACTTTTCAAATATGAATGGCAAAATTGATCTTACACAATAATGCCTTCAATGTGACGGCTAGAAAGTATAAACGCATTTTTTTTTGCGGACAATAAACGTTCTGTAACGTTTTAATATATTTTTCATAAAACTTTTTTTAGTTAAAAATGTCAAGTTTTGCTTAACGTTTTGAAGACAATTTCAAAATATATACAGAGTGATCTGTTTAACTTGGAACTTTGTATATCTCGAAAAATAAGCTTGTAGGAAAACTTGGCCTGACAAAAAGATAATATTTCTCTAGACAGAAAGATGCCCTCTAGAAATTTTAGTTTGGAAAATTACTTCTATTAATCATAACCTTTCGAGAAAATTTAATCTTGTAACGTAACTTACCTCGGAGATTGAGGCGACGGAGAATTTGAATAAAGTTTAAATATACATATATACATAAATAAATATAGTTTAGTTTGGTATAATGACTGCTCACTGTACGGGACCCTAATTGTGCAAGCCCGACTCGCCCTTGACCGATATTTTCTTAGGAGTTTTGTAACAGAAATAAAATTTCTCCCTAGGGCAAAGGAGGTTATGTATACCACCTAGCCCTTAAGTTTTCTCAGGGAAAAATTTCAAATCTACTGGTTAAGTGTTCGTGCACATAGAAAGCGAGTAACAGTAGGGCGATGGCGAACGAGTACATGCTATTTTTTTTTAAACATGCATTTTAATGTAAATGTTCAAACACATGGCCAATTCAAACCGTTGCGTTGCCGAGCGATGCGATGTGAGTCCGGACCGAGCTGATTTGCTAATGTCAAACAAGTTTGATATTTTTCAAGCGTTTTGAAGCTGATTTCGTTTGTTGTGCTTTCTGTTGTGTGTTTTGTCGTTTTTATCGTTTTTATCGTTTTATATATATATATATATATATATATATATATATATATATATATATATATATATATATATATATATATATATATGTGTGTGTGTGTGTGTTTCATTTTTCCAAAAATATGGTTTTCATATGACTTTGCTTACGCCCCAAGTCTCAGTGATGTAAAAGACATATATGCCAAATTTCAAGAAAATTGGATAATATTTAGGGGTTGCACACATTAATCACTTTTTCCTCTAACTAATGAAATTGCTAATATTGCAGTACTTTGTACTAATGGAATTCTCATGTACTAATATATAAATAATATTGAAAGGAGTGTCTGAGAAGAGTGCTGTAGCATAGAATCAAGTGGTCCTAACTTTTGGGAAGATCCAATGTATGTGGGCTTCATTTGACAAGGAGTCATATACGACAATGCTGGATCAGGAAAATCGCATTCAAGGTTTTCTAGAAGAATAACAAGTCGAAATGTTTAATTACATTCAAAATGTCTTAAAAAATGGAAATTATCCAAAAGAAGACTACAAAAAATTATTACAACTCTCACTTCTGTGCCTCGGTGCTGGTCTAAAAACGACTTCAGTTTCAGGATCCCAGTGGCTCTACATCAAGCATGGTGGATGGGAAAGGCTAACTATGCACTTAAAATTGTCCTCTTCACGAAACTTCATTCAATTTCCAAAAAGCTGAATATTCTTTCATAATAATTAACCCTTTCGCGATGTGCTATTTTTCTATTAAATATGCCCATAAGACGGGCAGTTTTCGAGGTTTGCGGAATCGTACGGTCTTGTAAAGTGCAATATAAATTTGGGAATTATATATACTTGTAAAAAAATACTTTTTGAAAAAAAAAACTTCTTTATTATAAGTCGGATAAATACGGTCTTCGACTATTTGTCACATTTTTTTATCACGGGAATATACGGTTTTCGGCGCGAAAAAGTTAAAGGAATGAAACGTGTTTGACATTTTGTCAGTTTCATATAGGTTCACTTTGGGCACGAGGCAATTGTGAGTCAATGGGCTGCAAATAATGATTTGGATACGCTAGTCTCTGAGCACTTACTCAGATGTAGATATTAGTAAGTGCTCTCATATTTGCTAATTACCTAAAGCATCTTTCGTATTTGCTAGAAACAAACGTAAGATTGTCTTTTGGATTTTTTGGACCGACGTTTTACTCAGACTGATAAGTAAAATATAACTAAAAATTTAGAAACCAAATCTACAAAGAAAAAGGAAATGAAACCATTAGAGCCATGTGAGGGTCTAATCGGTCAGGGACGAACAACAAAAACAATTCTTTACAATACTTTTACAAAACTGATCAATGTGTGCAACCTCTAAATATTAGCCAATCTTCTTGAAATTTGGCATATATATTTTTTATATCACTGAGACTCGGGGCATAAGCAGTCTTCAAAAATTTTACATTTCATTTTTTTCCTTACAAAATGAAACCCTCTAATATATATATATATATATATATATATATATATATATATATATATATATATATATATATATATATATATATATATATATATATATATATAATATTTCTATTGTATTATTTATATAAACATAGGAATTACCAGAACCGAGATTTTGTTGCCAGATTATGGCAGTATATTTCAAAAAAATTAAATTTAGATGGTTTAATAATTAAATTAAAATATAATCAAAGGTACTAGAAGTCATTGTTAAAGTACCTTCAAAATTTTTTATGGACCTTGTTGCTGAGGTAAAAGATGATAAAATTCACCACGTTCGTACCCCTTTTATTTATTTCATGGACCCAGTGCGATGAACGTAACCTTATATTACTTTCCAAAAAATAAGTATATAAAATAAAATTGTTCATTTTAAATAATTTGCCCTATTACAGAAACGTTTGTATGCCAAAAATTATTCAATATGATAAAATTCCGATGTGTATAATAATGTATAAATAATAAGTATGAAAAATAAATTGACAATTGCAGTAATCTGTCAAATTCTGCAAATCATAAACAGTCCAAAACAGCAAGCAGTATGAACACTAACTAGATTGGTAGTACGACTGGAAAGTGATAGGATCAAATGAATTATATCCTAAGAAAAATATAAAATTTATTGATAAATAGTAACCTAAAGATAAAAAGTATTTGTGAATTTATTAAAGTGAAGGGAACAGTTATCAAGAAAGTCATAATATCGGTTCCAAATCAATATATATCTTTAAAAAAAAAAAAGGAATTAAAAATTTATAATAACCTTAAAAAAATCTATACATGTTGGTACACCTTAATTGTAAAAAAAAAAAAATAACCTTTAATTAATTATATAAATCAGTGTGGCTCATAAAAATAAAATATAAACAAACAAATACTTAGTAAATATTAAAATAGTTATTGTATTTAGTGAATAAATTAATTATTAGAGTGGTTATCGTATCTGTAATTGTGTAAATGTGTACAATGGAACAGAAAATAGATCAAATACTAGAAAAAATGAACAAGTCAGAAAAAGAAATGGAAGAAGTTAAAAGTTTATGCCAGCAAATGTTAAACGAAAATAAACAAATGAAAGAAAAAATAGTACAACAAGAAAAAACAATAAATTATTTAAAATGTATTGTAAATCAAAGAAATTTGGTAATACACGGAATTGATGAAAATGAAGTTAATGAAATGGACCTGCAACAAAATATATTAAAAATAATTAATGAAAAGTTAGAGGTGAAATGTAATAATGACGATATTGATACCATATTTCGCATCGGAAAAAAAAATAAAAAATCTCGTCCAATTAAAGTTATCATGTACTCAGTTAAAAAGAAAGAAGAAATTTATAATGCAAGAAGAAAGTTAAAAGGAACCAATACTTACATAAACAGAGATTTACCAATAGATATAAGACAAGAACAAAAGGAAAAGAGGTTACGTCGAAAGAAAGAAATAGAAAAAACATCAAGCAAGAGAATATTTACTCAATCGTCGGAAGAATATGAGGAAATACAGACTGATAAGATACTACAAGAAAATAAAAAAAAGTGTGAAATGGGTGCTGGACGAATAGATTTAAACCAACGCAAAAAAAGAATGTGATACAAACTTAAAAATTAAATTTTGGAACTGTCATGGCATTAAAAATGCGATTGAATTATGTAATCAATATACCGAGTATGATATTATAGGGTTAACGGAGACATGGGTAAATAATTTTACATTAAATTTAGAAAATATATTTTCTGATTTTGTTTGTGTTTATAGTAATGCAATAAAAACTCATAATAAGGGGCGAGCGTCAGGGGGGATACTACTGTTAGTTAAAAAACAAAGAACACTGTCTGTTAAGGTAATAACACAAACGGATATATGTTTAATAGTAGAAGTTAAAATTAATCAGGATAAAATGATTATTGGTGTTATTTATTTAGCACAACAAGAAAAGTTTGATAAATATTTAGATGAACTGGAAAACATATTACAAGATGAGATTTTTTCTAATGGTAATATGGTAATTTTGGGAGGAGATATGAATTGTTATATAGGCAATCTCAATACATGGGATAATGATATTATCGAAACAGACAGTGTTTTTGCAAATAGATTAACATTAGATAGCAAAATTAATAAACAAGGTAAAAATTTAGTAGAATTAATGGAAAAAAGAGGTTTTATAGTATTAAATGGACGTACAAAAGGTGACAGGCCGGCGTCATTCACATATGCAGGACCGTGTGGTAAGAGCATTATTGATCTTATTTGGGTTAATTGGGACTACGTACATCTAATTAATAAAATGCACATAGATTATAATGTAAATAACTCGGATCATTTTCCATGTATAGTTGAGCTTAGAAATATAGGTAATAAAAATACTAATAATTCAGAAATAAAAACACCCTATTCAATTTTGCAGATATATAAATGGATTGATGAAAAGAAAATAGAGTATCAAGAAATTATAAAAACCGAAATGAAGCATGACTGCGATTCCTATCCTGAATTTGAAACTATTATAAAGAGTGCAATCGATACTACTGGGATGTCACGTACTATTCAAATGAACTCGGCAAACTTAATAAAGAAAAATAAACCCTGGTTTGACATATTATGTAAGGAATACAAAATTAAGGTAAAAAACGCATTAAAAATATGTAGGAGTAACGGTTTCGATACTGATACACTAGATATATATATAAAAGAAAAAAAGGAATATTATAAAGTAATACGGACTGCAAAGGATGTATATTATAGGGAACTGAGAGATAGGTTGGCTAGTGTGAGAAATTCTGGAGAATTCTGGGATGCTTTAAAATATTTTAAAGGTAAACGGAAATATATTAATAAGGTAAATATAGTAGAATGGGAAAAATATTTAATAGAAATGTATGAAAAAGAAATATTATCTAGTGAAATTAGATTCCAAGACTGTATACATCCTTTTTTTGATAAGAAAATTCAATGGGAAGAATTAAATGATACTATAAAAAAATTAAAAAATGGGAAAAGTCCCGGTACTGATTTAATTAAAAATGAATTTTGGAAAAATTTACCAAACATTGGCTTTCAATGTTTGTTAAATATATTTAATAATATTTTAGAAAATGAAAAAATACCGGAAGGATGGGGGAAATCCCTATTATTTATGATACATAAAAAAGGAAACCCGGAAAACCCAGATAACTACAGAGGGATCACACTAGCTAATACTATACTGAAACTTTTCACTTCTGTTATTTACAGTCGAATGCAATACTATATAGAAATTAATAAATTATTACCGGAAGAACAAAATGGCTTTAGGAAGTATCGAGGTTGTAGAGATAATATATTTGTATTATACTCAGTTATCAATCAGCAGTTAAGATTACCAAAATCAAAACTATTTGCAACTTTTGTGGACTATAAACGTGCATTCGACTCAATTAACAGAGAGATTCTATGGAAGAAACTATTCAATATAGGAGTAAGTAGTAAAATTATAAGAATAATAAAAAATATTTATGAAGGTATAGCGATGTGTATTAAAAAAGACAATGAATATACAAAATATGTCAAACCAGGGTTGGGTTTAATGCAGGGGGATAGCTTAAGCGCACTGCTATTTGCTATATACATAGCGGACTTGGGAGAGGAATTGCAGTTGGCGAATTGTAATGGCGTTGATGTCGATGCTTATAATATGCTATATTACTTAGGATACGCGGATGACTTGGTGCTCCTATCCACTACACATTATAATGCACAAAAGCAATTACTAGCACTCGAAAAATTTAATGATAAAAATTGTTTAAAACTAAATGTAGAAAAAACTAAGATTCTTATCTTTCATAAAGGAAAATTACGAGAGAAATCTTATCATTTTACATACAAACAAACAGAAATAGAGATCGTCAAAAACTTCACTTATTTAGGTATCAAGTTCAGTTCAACAGGAGCATCTTCGGTGATGGCTAATGATGTGGTGGAGAGGAGCAACAGGGCAGCCAGTGCTATTCGGAGTATTATTAAAAAAATTGATTCATGGGAAGGCAGAATAAAAGTTTATCAAGCAATGATAATGTCAGTTCTACTATACACAACGGAAACATGGGCTTTTCAATGTGCTAGCCTACTCGAAAAAGTACAATTAACATTTTTTAAATTATTATTTTCATGGCCGAAAAATACACCAAATTATCTGGTAAGATATGAAATAGGGATTGATAATATTGAACTGAGTCTGTTTAAAAGAAGTTTTAAATATTGGATGCAAATATTAGAAATGGAGGAGAATCGATGGCCACGAATATGCTATAAAAAACAACTTGAATTGGATAGGAACTTATTAGCAACAAAAATGAAGTTTAACTGGGTAACTTATTTTAAAAATTATTTCATTAGCAGTGACTATATTAGTATATGGGAACAACAAAATGTTGATCTTGCTCGACTAAATTTTAAAAAAATATTAGATGAGTATAAAAACAAATTAGTTGATCAGGATCTAGATAGAATATATAATTCTAATTATAATACCATGTATAAAGAAATCATAATGAACAACAGTACAGTGTCACGTATGACATTACTTAATAATATTGAAAAGTACAAATTAATCAGTCAAATTAGAATATCGAGTGACGACTTCATAAATATCTATACAAAAGAGCTCCAAGTTAAAATATTTACAAAAGATACTTGCATCTTATGTAATTATGGCCAAAAGGAAACAGTGCAGCATATTATTACAGAATGTCCTGCATATGATGAAATACGCAATCAATACTTCTATGATAATAATATACAACCATCTATATACCTATTGGACGTCCATAACACAGAACAATTAAACAGGCTGTATAAATTTATAAAGGAATGTCTAAATATAAGACAAAAAATTACAAATTATTAATTTGCATATAGAACCCCAATGTCTCTGTTGTAACTATGTTTACCATACAAATTAAAACCTACTGTATAGGAATTATATTTTTAGATTGTTTATAAAATATTGATTGTTTATGAAAATAATAACAAAAACATAATCAAAATAATTTGAAATATTGTAGCTAATTGTAATTTATCTACTATTTACGTAGTAATTATAATTAAATTATGTATTATGGACTTATGGTACTACCAATCTGTAGAAAAAGATTGTATGAATATGTATTATTCAAAACAATAAACTATTATCTATCTATCTATCACTAACTAGATTCAGACTCGCTCGGCACGGTAACGCTCGGTCCAGTATCACACGCAGTGTGGACGACTACTTAGTTGTTGAAGCAATAAATAAACAAAAAACAAAGAAACATACAAACTCACTTTCGGATTTATAATATTTCTTATAGCATTAACAGCAAATAATTTACTGTTATATTTTGAAATCTAAACTCTGTCCCTAATTTTTATTTTTTCGTCTGCACCAAGAAAACATATTATTTAAGTTATATTATGATATACAGACAATACAGTGATTAAAATTACGCTTATTGTTAGTAAAAACTAATGTTAAATTGAAATCCCATTTATTGTTAATACTTTCTCAAAATATTGCATTTTTAGATAATCGTAAGATATCGTAATCGATTTAAAATAATTGCAAAAGTAAAATCGAAGTAAAAACAAAAAAAAATATGACTAACAAAGACATTTGTATTCTAGAAGCATTTCGAAAAGAATTCAGTAATTATTAATTATTACGCTAAGCGATGTACGACATGAAAATTTAAAACAAATTGTTTCATACTATAAAAATTCCGTCTTTAATGCTGAAATGGGTGCGAAAATTTCATGGATCTATAAATTTAAACGATAATTGCGCCTCCATTATTTTAAATTGTCCATGCGGAAACAACTTGTATTGTTTCAGCGTGAAAAATAAGTATTTTTGTAAATTTAGAGTAACGCGCAGACGCAGCTCATTAAAGATCGTTTAAAATCCTTTCTAATTTTAGAAAGTTGAATCGTGCACTAATTTAAAGTTTTCGCGTAAAACAAATAATTTTAAAATTTGCCACGCAAAAGTAATTGTTGAATTGTGTGTTTAAAATATTTTCGCCTCTAAGATTCGAACGAATTGAGCATTAGCGCTACAACCCGAGCACTAACCAGCACTAACGTAGCCCGAACCAACGATATCATTTTCATCATTATAGCTCAGGAGGGGGGGACAACTTCCGTGAAGTTGCCTCCCCCCATAAATTTTATGCAATAAAAGCTGAACTGACAGAACACTAACGCTAAAATTTGAGCACTAAGCGTCACTAACGTAGCACTGACGACTATAAAATTTTCATCGTTTGTGCTAGAATGGGGGGGGGAGGTAACTTCACGGACCTCTCACCGGCTATACCCTTATTACTTTTCGGAATTAATTTACTTTTAGTAGATACGTGTTAATAATTTTAAAATACACTTATGAGCAATTCATTCCAAAGATATGATTATTTTTATGCTGTAATTGCATTTATACGTTTTAATTGAGCTTTTCTAAAATGTAAAATATTAAAATTAAGATATGCCGACAAAAAACTTCAAGAAAACAACTCAACTTATTAATAAAAAGATTAGTTTTAAATATTATTATTATCTCTTATACTTTTGCGGCAACAATTAATTATGTGATGCCATCATATTCTTAATTACAAAATAATTCATTACAATTTAACAAATATAATTAATTAATATGTATATCCGCCGCTGTTAGTGTTCATTCTACTGCAGATAACTTAATAGAGGTGAGTAGGCAATATTTATGTATATTTATACGATAATTTTAATAACAATGTGTCATAGTGAGAACAGTCTAAAAATGCGTCTTTTCATTTAAAATTGTAATTAATTATCAAATTTTAAAGTAAAATAATTTGTTTTGGAAACTTATGTTTAGGATTTTTAAATGACTACTTATTTTGAAAATTAAAAGTGGGAAAACGGCATAAGTCGATAACATATGCTATTTTCTAAATTTCTACCAGCTCTCTAATTACTGTAAAAATTTTTAAAATGATCGTTACGTTACAATACTAATTTAGAAACGCATGCGCCCAAAGGCGCTCAATTACGCTTACAAGGAATGTTACGGAAGTGTTATCCAGCGATTTCGTTAATTTTAAGATATATTGTGGTACTTGACAAAGTAACAAACATATTTTATTTGTACGTACCCAATCCCATATTTAGGCGGTAAAACACCCCTTCAAACATTTGCTGAAAAATCATATTTTGGTTTTTCTCTCATACTTGCTCTTAAGCAATTTTGATGAAAAATGGTCAAAAGATTTAGGCCGAAGTTAAATTACTATAGAATTTTTTGGGGCTCACTTAATTTCTAAAGGGTTAAACACCCCTAAGAGTGGGTTTATTAAAATTTTTTTAGGGAAATCATACCTCAAATGCTTTAAAATTCTGTAAAATGGCTACGAGTTATTAGTTAATAAATAATACCTGTTACCCACTGTAATGGCGCGGCGTAACTTGGGGTTTTGGGGGGCTGTATATAAGAACAAAATTTTTAACACAAAGTAAATATTTAAGATATTTAAAATTTATAAAATATAGGAAATATACTGCCAATGGGGTGTGGCACACAGCTTCCTTGTACTTGTAAAAGACTTTAAAACAGCATTCTACCAAATATATATACCGTGAAATTATACATTCGCCTTAAAGTTCATAAAAAATTGTTGTAACTCAACATACTTAAAGGTTAAATTATAAAATAATAGAAAAAATATTTTAAAAACTAACCTTCAAAATACCCTAAAAATTTGAGCGAAATGGGACTAGCAGTAAGTAAGATATTGACATTCAACGGGATTTCATGGTAGCGGCGTAGCTACCGTTACTCCGATTTCGATTAAATTCATAGGGAATCATCTAAGAACCAAATTACATAATTTCTGAAAATTTCATAAAAAAGAATTTAATAGTTCAGACGTTATGCCACTTGGTGCAATTTTGGAATGACATGGTAGCGGCGTTGCTACCGTTACTCCGATTTTGATTGAATTCATAAGGGAACATCTAGGAACCAAACTGCATGAGTAGAATAGCTGTACGGGTTCTGGGCCACCGCAAAACGGAGTAACTTGAACACCTTTGACGATGTTTGAAAGCGTGTGACTTACGGTCCTATTGTACCCATTTTACGGTACTACACATTCCGAACTGATGAGTCATCAAACTGTATCGATGTGCAAACCTTGACCTTTGACCTGGCACGTACTGAGTACATGTATTTAAAATTTGTTGTTGACATTTGACCCCAACACTCGCTTATACTGTTAGCCTTGAAATTCCTAAGAGGTGAGTCAATACCAGCGACCAAATTAATTTATGTTAACCCATTATGCATCATCACAATTTACTTATAACAATTTCATTTTGTGTTAACCCATTACCAGCCAAACCTAACGCATGCGCAGACTGAATTTAAGTACACGACGCATGCGCAGACTGAATTTTAGGTTACAATTTGATAGATGGGGCACACTACCGCGTCTAAAATGTTGGGGAATACCCTAACTCGGGGGTGGCCCCAAATTTTTGACACCGTACTGTACTTAAATTTTTGGTACACTACCGTGTCAAAAGTGTGGACCCCCCTGGTCAAAAAGGTATCCGATCACTTTTTGAAACGTACTGTACGTGCAAACCTTGGCCCCAACACGCGCTTGCCTTAAGTACGTCATCTTAAACGAACTATCACGTCAAAAAATGTGGGGAATACCCTAACTCGGGGGTGGCCCCAAATTTTTGACGCCGTACTGTACTTAAATTTTTGGTACACTACCGTGTCAAAAGTGCGGGCCCCCCTGACCAAAAAGGTATCCGACCACTTTTTGAAGCGTACTGTACGTGCAAACCTTGACCCCAACACGCGCTTGCCTTAATTGCGTCATCTTAACCGAACTACCAAGTCAAAAATGTGGGGAATACCCTAACCCACGGGGTGGCCGCTAAATTTTGTGGGGGCACTGTACCATGCGCTAGCCGCAATCATGACTTCAGACTCCAGACTCCAGACTCCAGATTTCTGACCGGTTGTATATTAAGAATATGTTATGTATACACTCTGTATATCGCTATTTAATTTTAATTTTATAAATACATACTAGTAAATGATTGTAGTCTTTATGTCAACAAAATCTAACTAAAATAATTTATCACTTTTATCAGCATTGGAAAAATATTTGCTTAATTAGCAAAAAAGTAATATGTTTGCAAATAAATTCGTATATATTACTGTACAATAAATACCTGGATTATTTCTTAATATGTATACTATAATTTAACTATGTTGTTTAATATAAAAATTATAACAGCATTAAGATTTGCTAAATTTTTTTATAAATTAGTAGTTTTGGGGTAAAAAATTTATAGAATATCATCTTAAAACTTACATCACATATACATAATATAATTATTATATACAAATGCATGTATACATAGCTGCAGGTATAAATGCACGTATGCAGGAGTGTATTCTTATACAGGGTGTATCATGAAATATGCTTTTCAATAAGAATAAAAAAATTTTATAAGATTTTTTTCAATACTTTTATAGGTTAATGAAAGTAACTTCTTTCTGTAAAAAATAGGGGAATTCAGGGTAACTATTAAATAAAACGCACATAATTTTTTTTTTTTTAAATTTTTATTTATAGAATAAATGTATACAAAAAATTAAATTGCTTAAATCTATATATTACTTAAAATCTATTTATTTTCCATATAAAAATTTTTTAAAAGAATACAATTTTCTAATGAACAAATTTTATCTGAATGAAGCATACAGCGTCTTGAATAATATTCATCTCGCAGAATAGAAATCTTCGGTACATCAAATATTTCTTCCAAATTCAGAATCCACGGCTGGTTTTCGGTTCCATCAAACAAACTTGATATCCATTTCTTCTTTTCACCGCCCTTGACATATATAACATCATACTTCTTTAATATAGGTTTCAATATGGTATGAAGTTTTTTGTACGGAATAAATCCATACGACCAAGGTATCCCATGCCAATTTCGGCAAAGCCAACGGGCTACTCGTTGATATTTCTTCGGCAACTCGTTGAAATCAAACGGTGCGTCGAATATAAGATGTAATATATCATCTGAATTTTCTGCAGCAATACCAACTTCTTTAAAATAAAATTCGTTGTTAGCTCCTTGATAGCCTTGTATGTCAAGAAACGCCATTTTTTACCGCCGCCGTAGAACTGAAATTATTCACACAATCCACAACTTTATATAGAATAATAAAAAGTGGTGGGGGTAATTAGGTATACTTTTTAACCAGGTTAGTTAGTGGAATGTATTCGAAAATGACATCATGAACTAAAATGGCTATTGCTGTCGTACCAGCCGGAATATCTTTATTACATTTAAATTCTCTGAATCAACTGAACCGCTTTTCAGTGACTCATTTTGATGTGAGCAATCTATAAAAACTATCGGAGCTATAGTTTTAAAATTTTCCCAATTTAAGAGCGGTTCATTGGAACGATGATAGTATGAGGATTGAAAGCGGGTATACATATCATAAAGTATTGCATACTGATTAATATCAAATTTAATATTCAAATCATCATAAGGGTACACTTGTGAATTTAGGTAAACTTTGAAATTATTTAAATCACAATGATCAAACTTAGAAACATTTTTATCCTTTTTCTGTAAAGCGAAAATGATATATCGCGGTTTTTCTAGCTGTGTAGTTGTTTTTACAACCCAAGTGTTTTGTTGTGTAGTGGGTAATGCAGGTTGAATATAAGTTTCCCACGCTCTAAAACTAATCTGTATAGGTTCAGCTTTTTCAACATATTTTAGCAGTGATAATTTAATTTCATCTGATACAGTTACATGTGGAACACGCCATTCGAGTTTATTTATTTCAAATTTTAACGAATCCGATTCTGAAACAATTACATCGTTGTCAGTTCGTGCACGAATAAGAATTAATTCATGCTTTGCGTTTAACATAATTTTTCCGTAATCCTCAGCGAATCCCAATAATTTTCTAAGCGGAATGCAAAAGTTAAAGTTGGCTTGTGGTAATTTTATTGTACAATCATTATCAATCGACCAACCAGCATTTAGTAATTGTTTACTCTCATCATCGTTTAACGATAAATAATTTTTCAATGTCGATGTTAGACCAACATACCTAACACGTTCAAGTTCAACCCCATTTAATTCATATCTAATTTCATCGAATAGAAAGGCAATACAATTATTAACCAATTTTATATCTGGAACGGCATTTTCATTATTTAAAATTTTCCCCTCAATGTAAATAAAACTTTCACTAGGTAAAATGTACAAGTCCTGGTTTTGAATTAATATTCTAACTTCGTCATTATTCTTAAAGGATCGTAAAAAGGGCGCATATGTATGATATTCAAAGTTCGTAATGCTATCATCAATTTGTGAGCCACCAGGAATATTTAATACGTCGCTGTATACCATTTTCTTTTAACTTTGTGACCCAATGCTTCAAGAAATGCTAAACGTTCAGGTGAAATACGCTGTTGCTTAAATGCTTTACGTTTAGTGGTATTCAACTGAATGAGCTCAGGCTGTAAAAACGCTCTATTATATAGCCTAGCGGCGGGTTGCTCCAGATTGTAAATTAACATGGTTTCAAATGCAAACGTACTGTGATTGTTTCACCGCGAAAGTCAACCAAATCACCGTCTTGATCGACAATTTTCAACGAAAGAGATGTTAACTCTCTAACGGTTACTGGTGAATAGATTATATTTCGCGGTACCTCAACTATTTTATACCCTGGCGCAACAAGAGGTGAAAATTCATGAAGTGTGTGAGCTAGCATACCATTCATATAAGCATTACTCGTAATATTAGATTCAATGCGTATTGCATTCACCTTCATAATACTAACAGGCTCATTAGATGAGTGAAGTTTGTTTGGTTCCAATATCCGTTTAGTAAACCCTAAAAGTGAACCAATTGTATTAGGTTTAGTGAAATCAATAGCTTTATTGCTAATTATTTCGCATTTGAGTGTGTTATTATTAGCCCTTAGATGTATGTATGGTTTATCATTTTCGTTGTTATATATTATATTACCATACTTGTTGTAAATAGTTTTGTTTATATATGTAGCTAAATCATCTATTTCAAAGGTGCCAGTAGGAAATGATATTACATCATTATCACCGTAATGTAATAAATTATTTTTAGCAGTTACGTTAGGAATTGAATTGTATACTTGGAAATCTAATAGAGCACACTCATATTGATTTCTAAGTTGAATTGCCGGAAAATAGTGTGCAGTGAGTATAGAAGTATTTCCCGACAAAGTTAATGTGAACGCCATGACTTCGTCTTTCGAAATGACAAACATACGTGAGCGTTGATTTCTTTTATAAATATTTATCACCATCACCGTAATATTTATTATAAAGAAACTCCAAACATAAATGACCACATTTATAGGAATTGTAATCTTGATATTTATTATAATTGTATGTAATATTGTTTCCACTGAGGTAGCGAGCCACTTCAAGCGGTGGTTTTAAATTACCAAAACTATCAAAATAATCTACCTGATTACCATTTTTCCAGTAACAGGTCCAATGAGTACCAGGTCCGGTAGAACTATCTAAATTTAAAATACCGCATTCATTATACCACGGTCCACGTTTGGGTAAATTATCACGCATAAATACACCACGAAAATGGGGTAAATATTTCGCATATTTACGTAAATCTCTATCTGTTAGTGCCCGCTCGGGCAATTTCATTATAAGTTTTTTGGATACGGTTGCAAGTATAATCCTAATCCTTTTCTATATGGTTTTATATACAAACCCTGGCCATTACGTATAGCAATAGCCTCCATCGTTCGGTTATGGCGTTCACTTTCATTCAACTGTTTTTGTGCCGCTTTAGCATCATTAATAGCTTTCGCAATTCCTGATGCACCCCCGGCTAGCGCACCGGCTGCCGAAAGTGCCGCAAAAATTGGTAAAAGTGGTAGAACACCACCCGTTTTAGGTATTGGAATAATACGTGGTGTTTTAATTTTTTTACCCCTAGCTGCAACTTTAGCCGCTTTAAGAGCAAGCTTTACAGCATTATTAATTGGTTCACGTTTTAATTTTTTAACGGTACCGCGTACACTTCGTCGCACTTGACCGAGTGTAGCCTTTTTGTTCACACCCATACCAAGTTTTACTTTAGCTTTCATTGCGTTTGTTACGGCCCACGCAGCAGCTTTTTCACCAAATTTTGCGTCTGAAGATTTAACTCGATCCCAGGCTGCGTTTGCTAAAATTAAATCTGCCTTATGTCGATCAGGGAGATTTTTACTTTGCGAGTAAGCGATATCGTGTGCCTTACAAGCTTCGTCTAATTTATTGATCCCCGGATCACCTCTTGCTAATCTTTCTTGTAATTTTGTACCCGGTCCACAATACTGATAGCCAGGTATGTGAAGTTCAAATGGCAATTTGTTAATTAATGAATTAACAAGTCCACGACCACTTCGTTGTTGTTGCCGGTTGTGACGTAACATTAGAACTGAATGCTAATAAAATTTGATTCGAGCTATTTATAGATTCATGAAAAATTGAAATGAATCAATTTCATGAACAGCTAATTTACAATTTTGATCACTTTCAATCAAATAAATCCTCTTTTTACAACAATTAGAAATTATAATACATAGATGCATAATATCATCCTTTTCAATATGATTAAAAGTTATTGACAACAATGGTTCATCAGAATCGTTAAACCATTTAATTTCATTGTTGTCGGTAACTTGTGGATCACTGCAACAATTAAATTCATTGTTGACGAGTATACATTCAAGACCTAAGGTGCGCCAATCCACGCTGTAGTGATTCATGATGACTACTGCGCGTAAGTATATAAGGGGCTGAGCGCTTATATAATAAATCAGTAGCGTTAAAAATGCGTTTCGTAAAACAAGATGTTGAACTGCCAATCAAAAATATGGATTTTGTATCAATCACACTAGCTGAAAAAAAGCATGGCCCCTTATTACCGAATAGTATAAGATGTATAATCTCTGGTCCTTCGGGGTGTGGCAAGACTAGCATTTTATTAAATTTATTAGAACATCCGAATGGATTAAGTTTTGAAAATATTTATCTCTATTCAAAATCACTCTGTCAACCAAAGTATGAGTATTTGAAACGCGTTCTCAAACCGATAAGGGGTTTAGGATATTTTACTTTTTCTAATAATGATGATGTTATAGCACCAGAAGATGTAAAAAATAATTCAATTTTTATATTTGACGATGTTGCAACGGATAAACAAAATAATATTAGAGCATATTTCAGTATGGGGCGTCATAAAGATGTTTCAGTCTTCTATCTTTGTCAGACGTACAGTTTCATACCAAAACAATTACTTAGGGATAATGCTAATTTAATAGTTTTATTTAAACAAGATTTGACTAATATCAAACACGTTTTCCAAGAACATGTAGGTAGTGACATGTCATTCGATCAGTTCAAAGAAATTTGCAATGAATGTTGGCGTGAAAGGTTCAACTTTTTGGTTATAGATAAAGACAGTGAGTTGAATAGCGGAAGGTATCGTAAAAATTTCGATATCTTTATTCAAATTAAAAACTGATCTATAACATATAGATTATTTCTATATGAAATACCATTGTGTTTCGAACCGAAATAGACTAACTCATTTTACCATTTACATATAGTTCATTGCTAGATGATACTATACTTACTCAGCATCAATATTCAGATACTTGCCCCTGAATATAGGCAATTACACTGCGTTGCCAAGTGGCCCCATACCTACTGATGCAGTGCGGTTGGACCGAAATAGTGTGCGGTTCAACCAAAAACGTGTGCGGTTGGACCGAAATAGTGTGCGGTTGGACCGAAAATGTGTGCGGTTCGACCGAAATAGTGTGCGGTTCGACCGAAATAGTGTGCGGTTCGACCGAAAATGTGTGCGGTTGGACCGAAATAGTGTGCGGTTGAACCGAAAATGTGTGCGGTTCGACCGAAAATGTGTGCGGTTCGACCGAAATAGTGTGCGGTTCGACCGAAATAGTGTGCGGTTCGACCGAAAATGTGTGCGGTTGGACCGAAATAGTGTGCGGTTGAACCGAAAATGTGTGCGGTTCGACCGAAAATGTGTGCGGTTCGACCGAAATAGTGTGCGGTTGGACCGAAATAGTGTGCGGTTGAACCGAAAATGTGTGCGGTTCGACCGAAAATGTGTGCGGTTCGACCGAAATAGTGTGCGGTTCGACCGAAATAGTGTGCGGTTCGACCGAAATAGTGTGCGGTTCGACCGAAATAGTGTGCGGTTCGACCGAAATCTCTGTTCAGTTCATCAATTCGGTTCGAAAAAGCTATAAAATGGCTGTGTACACGTTCACACTGCACATTTGCTAGTAAACTGTAATAGCATAAGCACGCACACACTATGGATAGCGAACGGGAGCTAAAACGAAAAATCATCAATGCTACAAAATCTATACGCGCCAAATACCGTGCGCTCAAAGATAGTCAGTTTAAACGAGAGAAAAATTTACAAGAATCATTTAAGCCAATAACGGAGCCACTTAAGGAACTAGCTGCTGAAATAAGAAATGAACCAATAAAAAGTTTCTTGCTTAAAGATGAAAAACCTAAAATTAAAAAAGCACGTTTTTCAACCGATTCTGATGTCGATATAAAGTCACATTTTCTTAGTAATGATGATGATACTGAGATATTTAGGTCAACGCTTATGGAACAAAGTAGTCAACCTACAGCAACACCTTATGTGATGGAACAAAGTAGTCAACCTACAGCAAAACCCTATGTTGGTGCACTAGCTGAAAAATATCTCACGTTGGCAACCACACGTAGAGCTAAAAGAACCCTTGATCGTACCTATGGACCGCGTATAGATGAGCGAACAAATAAATGGATGATTGGTAATTCTGAATTGGATATAATTGATGATAATTTTATTATTAACAACATCGTTTACCCCGGTACTGAAGGTCTCTTTGAGTTAATGTTTAAAAAATATCCAAATCATCATGTATACACAGAGTCGGATTTAGATACTTATAAGACCATTTTAAAAAGTACTAATGCGCATAAAAGAAGTTATAATATTAATGCACCAGTTAATTCAAATCAAAGTTATAAGTATAGAATAATTATAAAAAAACTTTTTCCATCGTCACCAAGGTACACGTCAACACCCAAACGACAACCAACCGGTTCCGGTTTAATGCATTATGATGCTAATCAAACGATTGATTATCGTTATTGGAATGATATAGACGAACTTATCGATAGACTAATATTATTAGTTGCATCACAGCAAGCTGGACACACCAATCATCAAAATGAGATACAAGCCATTTTAGAGGAATTGCGCGAGGCTGATGTAATAGAATAAATACAGGTGATCAACCTGATTAGATAGTCATTTCAAACATGAGCGTTGACAAATTCGGTCGATTCAGCAGTGGCGGAAAGGCCGCTTCCATTAATTTAACAACGAATGGTGATTACGATATGAAAGGTAAACGTCTGACAAACGTTCGCACACCTAAACATAAAGCTGATGCTGTTAACTTGGCTTTTCTTAATGAAGCGCTTGCTAAAATTTCGGACGGTATGACAACACTTGAAAATTCACATAAACAATTTGAATCAATTGTGACCGCAAAACTTAGTCATTTGGAGAACATGGATAATGAGTTGAAAATGGTAATGGAAACTATTGCAAATGCAGTATTTAAAGAGGAATTTCACGTTAAATTTAAGCAATTAGAAAATAAAATACAATTTATTTCGAACCTATATAAGCAACTCACTGTAAATACCATGCCAACAGTTCAAGATGAGTAAAGTTAAAGAACAAGTTGTAAGCGAATTACACAAACCGGCTCGTAAAAATTTCAAAAGGCGTCGTGTTATAACTAAGGGTATCGATGATTTATGGCAAGCTGATCTTGTTGAAATGGGTGCTTATGCGAAAGAAAATCATGGATATAGGTACCTGTTGACAGCTATTGACACATTTTCGAAGTATGCTTGGACTGTACCGGTAAAAGATAAATCTGGAGTGCTTGTTACTGCTGCCATGGAATCAATATTCAAACAGAGCAAGCGCACACCGATGCACCTTCAAACAGACGACGGCCGAGAATTTTTTAATAGTAACTTTAAGGCGTTAATGGAAAAACATAATATTAATCATTATTCTACATATAGTACGTTAAAAGCTTCAATCGTTGAACGTTTTAATCGTACCATTAAGAATAAACTTTGGCGTGCTTTTTCTCTAAACGGTAATTATAAATGGTTGCAATTAATTAACGATTTAGTTGATGAATATAATAGAACAAAGCATCGTACAATCAAAATGGCTCCACGAGATGTCACTGCTGATAATGAAGCATATTTATTATCTAATGTATACAGTAATATAAAAATTGCTGGTGCAGCCAAGTATAAAGTTAACGACTTTGTTCGAATTAGCAAATTTAAATCAATCTTTGAAAAAGGCTACACACCGAATTGGTCTACGGAAATTTTTAAAATCGTCAAAGTTCAACATACAAATCCGGTCACATATCTACTTGAAGATATCAATCAACGGCCTATCCGAGGCAGCTTTTACGAGTATGAACTACAGAAAGTTAAATATCCTGATGTGTACCTCGTGGAACGAATTCTGAAGAGACGTGATGGGAAAGTATTGGTCAAGTGGCTTGGTTTCCCATCGGATAACAACAGCTGGATTCAAGAATCTGATATTGTTTAAACAATCTAATTTTTAATAATCTGTAAGATAAAAAGGTTTTTTTCAAATAAATAACACATATATGTAAATAATTATTGTTCTTTATTTTTAAAATATAAGTATGAATACAAAATATTTTCACAATAAATGTATATGTAATATTTTTTACAATAAATGTTTTGTATATGAAATATTTTTTTACAATAAATGTATATGAATTATTTTTTACAATAAATAAATATTAAAAATTGTATGATTTGTTTATATATTCAATAACACCCGAACGTAATTGTTTCATGTTTTCAGGTAACTGATCCCATACTTGACAAATTCGTTGTGCATATTCGGGTATCATATATGCATACAGATGTTGCACCCAAATATCATATTTCAATAGTTGTTTTGTTAAGTATAATAACATATCGAAATTTCTGACTTTTGTATACAAATAAGGATGAGTCAGAAATATGTCTTCAACGTGTGAAATCCGTGTTGCAAATGTCAATGGTTCACCAACAGGCGGTTGAAAGTTTTCCTCCATTTTCACACCATTCTTGCACATTTCACAGCGAATTTTCAAACCAGGTGGTCCATCAATATGATCTTGTTGCCATGGTCGATTATAATGTTCAAAACATGGTTCACATTCTTGAAACATGGCTCGATAATCGGATGGTAACCAAATCCAGGCGCGTTGTATGATTTTCGCACCATAACTTTTCAACACATTCAAACTGATCCACTTGTAGATTTGAAGAAATGTTTCCAAAGTCAGTTCGTTCAGCAGCATTGGTTCACGTTCGAAAAATTCACCAATTGAAACATCCATTTTATCCCACTCCATTGATTCCGGTTCAGACAATTTCAAATTTTGCATTTTTACAATAGCATCAATTGTTTTTTCGTAGGTATCAACCCGTTTACGTAGTTTATCCAGTTCACTTGAAAATATTTGTAGCCGTTTCCAGTAAGCCGATGATGACGATGCCATTTCCACTTGCGTACTAATTTAATGAGTAATGTCCCCAAGCTAAAGTATCCGTTTCCCCCTCCACAATATGTCGTTTCGTATCGTACGGGCTGAGCGCCACCTTGTTCTGAGTTACACTATACACGTTATGTTTTTTCGATTGTATCAGGTTTTGTTGTCGGTTTATGATTGTATTGTGTTTTAGACAGTCCACGTAATCGTTGAAAGTTATCGTTTTCTTAACCACAGAGTTCTTTACACCTTTCGCTTTCTTCGTGTGATCCTCGCCATCCACTTGACAACTATACATTTTTGATCTTAAGCCCACAAATTTTGTAAAGATTCGTCCATTTAGCTCATCCTTCATTAACCCGGGTATTTTCTTATTGACTCTTGGCATGTTATATTGATTATCCGCGCTGTAATCCGACGTATCAAAGTATTGAATATCTCGTTTCATTATTTCGTAAATATCTGGGCATTTTATCTCGTAAATCAATGAATCCGTGTCTGTGTAGAGTAATTTGCTGTTGTTCCCGAACGTTGGCTGTATGTAGTTGTAATGAAAATCGTAGACACATGTTTTCGAAATATCCAGAATTGCTTGCCCGACGTATATTGGTTTGTTCATAAACACTTCCGTTTTTCGTAGTTCCACTGCAATAAGATTCTCGTCAAATATGGTGCGGCTGTGGAAATTCGGTTTCGCTATCATAACTTCCGCACCATATCGTCCATACCATTTCGTTAACAATTTCACAATCGAGTGTTTCCATACATTTTCCATCGTTTTCCCGAAGACCGCGTTGTTGAGTAGCTTGTAGAGATTTTTCTCGAATTCGTTTCCCGCCGTTTGTCGCAAAGCTGTGTTTAAATCTATGTAGGATTTGAGCCAAGGTGATTGATCGAATTGTAGCACTCTATGTATTTTCTTTAATTTCATCCCGTGTTGTAGACATTGTTTCAGGTTCCGATAGTGTATCACGTATTTCTGTTTGTTGTATAGCGTTGCCAGTAACATTTCCTGTTTAGTACCGGGTGCACACATTCTCTCTGGACATAATGGTAAATCGTTGTGTTTATCGTGCAGCTCTCTCGGGTATTCCAAATCCACTTCAAGTATGTATCCTGTAGGTGACTCGTCGCTTATTTCTCGAACATCTATCTCGGTATTATCCATCCATTTGAAATTTCCCGTTGGTAAGTATTGTGACATTGCCCATCCATATAAGTTGTTCACATCATAGTACATCAGGTATTTTGATTCCTCATCCGGATCGTAGGTGTTCATATATTTATTGTTTGCTGTTGCGTATCGGTTACTACACTGGCTCAATCCACCTCGAATACCACGTTCAATGAATAATAATTGGTCCACATCAGATATCAGTTCTAACTCTACTTTTGTATATTTTAAGGCTGCATCCCACGTAAGTCCCGGCGTCGTGTAGTAATGAGCTGGATCCAATCCGTGTGTGCGCATGCATGTATCCCGAAAATTCTCGAAAACATCCGCGAGTAGTAGTATGTCCGTTTTCATATATAAATCCGAGTATTCTCCAAGCGTCTGTATGTTGAATGTATCCCAAACTTTTTGTGCGTGTGTATAGTCATCCATGGTGATATCGTTGTCGTTGAGTTTATTGTAGAATTTCTCCCGTGATGGTAAACATGTTTCTTCCAATTTATCCCAGCCTGATATGTAGTCGTACGGAAAAACACCTTTGCGCGTAAGTAATTTGTAGTCGGTATCCGGAAATTGTGATTTAACTATGTTGAACTCGTTGAGATATGAAGATAATTTATCCAAACTTGATGCCATAAATCGGAAAGAGTCGATGAATCTAAATGTAATTTCGCTGCCCGTAACATGTTTAGTGAATGCAATATATCGTTCCTTGTTGATTGGTAGTAAGTCGACACGTCCCTCGAATGCTGTTGCTATATCCTTTATTACGAAATGTGCATCATAACCACTCAAGTTGTGGAATACAACAGGAATCATATGAAAATCCTTATAATTCAAGTTGCATCCTTTGTGCGCAGGTCCATTGTATTCGCCGGTGAAGTGGTTATGATCACGAACCACAATATCCTCAGGTTTGAATGGTTTCTCGCAGATGTGGCACCCGGTACTTCGTTGTTTAAGTTGCTGTTGTTCCTCTGGTGTTAACTCGTTCATTGGTATTATGTTGTCGTATATGGGTTCCAAGATATTTTCACGTAACGTTGCCAATTCTTCCGCGAACCATTTTTCGCAATTTGGTCCGCGGTATGATCGATAGTAGCTTAGTTGGTTGTTGTAGGAGCAGTGAAAGTAGTAACCGATACTGTATGCCCGATGTTGTTGGTACGTTGTCGTGTTTTTCCGATTTTCGTTATCAGTCACAGGTTGTAGGAATGATTCGACGTCCGCGTAAATTATAAATGGAACACGTTTCTTGTTGCTATAGTTCTTGAACGATATGTATTTGCTTTTCCCTTCCGGCATTATCACCCGACAGTTGTTCATGTTCACGCAGTCTTCTGTATGTTTTATCAGTTTATCCTCCGTATGAAAATAATTTAAGCATCGATCACAGATGTATTTTTTACTCTTGGTGTTTGCTAGTTGTCTTGACACAAGTCGCGATAAGTCCTTAATCCAACAGAAATGGTAGCGTAAATCTTGATCGTTGTCGTTATCCTGTTCGTTATCCTCATCCTCGTAATACTCGTTCTGGATCATTAGTAGATTTATGTGGTTTTGTTTCTTCTCTCTCGTTAGCGCAGCAGGTACGGTTTCGAAATGTCCATTTTGTTTTTTTAGTATAAACACGTTGACTGATATTGTTGGATTCTGTTTCTCGAATTTGCTCACTTGCTGAATTGTCATTGGAAATTGTATCCCGTCTAAATTTAGCACCGTTGAGTAGTGTGGGTAAGAGCTGGTTCGATATGGATGATTACCCCGTGTAGCTGGGTAAAGTGCAGATACCACTGCCCACGCGAAACAGGCGTCATCGTTGAAGTTTTGGATGTTGATACATGCTTTTTTCGTTTTTATTTCTTGAGGTAATTCGATGTAGCTTGATCCACGGAAAGGTGTATACTTGTTGATGTTCACAGCTAGGTTGATTATGCTTGATAAAGCCCATCCGCTCCCCGACTCGGTAAACTCGCTCAATTTTCTCAAAATTGGTTCCCGTACATGTTCCATGTAGCACTGTTTTAGGTTTGTTCCACGATCTATTATGATATTCGGTGTATTGAAATGTTTCATGTCGTATTTATCCTCGTCACCATCAGTTTTCACAAATAACCCGCAAAACGTTGTGTTGACTTTTATCGTTAAGTATTTTTTTAACATATTTTGTATTCGCCGAGTGAACATCGATGTAGCGTCGTCTAAAAAGTCCTTTGGCTCTATGTGTGTTATGTTGGTAACCACTCCCGTTCGTATTCGACTTGCAAATGCGGATTCCACGTCAGCCCATTGAATTCTATCAGATCTTTTACGTTGATTTCGATTCATGCCGGCACCTGAAACAATCAACATAAAAAAATAATTTATCAAATTTATAAAAAATCATTAAAAAAAAAATTTTATTTAAAAAACTTACCATGTTGATATATCAAAATTATAAAAAAATCATTAAAAAATAAATTTATATTTGAAAAAAAACTTACCATGTTTTCGTAGCGCCTTCATTCTAATTCGAAATCCTTTCATTTTTCCCGCACATGATTCAAAATGTTTGCGTTGTCCCAAATTTTCCGCTCCACGTATAGCCTTGTTGATTAGTCGTATGTTGGTATTCGTATGTTTCATCCATTTTTCCAATTCATCTGCATCCCGGGTATCCATTTCCAGTAATGATAGCGCGTTTCGTACATTTTCCACCATTCTAGTTGCCACGTCGTTTAATGAAGCCATTGTTGTATTTTAATTTTAAAAAAATCTCGATACAAATTCTTGCAACAATAACAATATTAACTGCTTGAAGTTTGCTGAAGAAGTGATTTGAGGGGGCACGCAGACCTCAATTTATACGATTTTGACTGCTCGAAAAATTCTGGAGGGGAATCACAAAAAATGCTGGCTCAGAATTTTTACAACGCAAATAACCGAAGGTCAAATGTCAAATTCTGAGAAATTTATTTCGCATTTGAAACCTAATAAAAGAATTGCTGACTAATTTTAAATAAACATTTTTTAAAATTAAAACTTATATAAACAAATTGAAAAACCCCCGATTATTATCAGGCCATATTTTAAAAATTCCGAGAAAACTATTTCGTATTTGAAATCAAACAAAGAAATTGCTGTGTTGTCAAAATCTTAAATAAACATTTTTTAAACTAAAACTTATATAAATAAACAAATTAAAAAAATATCTGAGTATGAGTCAGCAAAATCTTAAATAAACATAATAAAATTAATGATTTACGATGACATTAATGTAAACAAATTCCTGGAACTGACAAGTTGTGACTTGCTTTTAAATAAAATTGCCCTCTGGCTATGATGCAAACATATCATGAAATTACATCATCCTAAGTCAGCTAAAAAAATCTTAAATAAACAAACTCAAACCATATAAAGTCACGAGTTTTTATTAAATAAACATCTTATAAAGTGCTGACTCATATACAAAAAAACCTCAAGTACAATTGACACCCAAATTTCCGGCAGTACAGTAGCGGTCTGAAATTTGGAGTCTGGAATCTGGAGTCTGAAGTCATGATTGCGGCTAGCGCTTGGTAGAGTGCCCCCCACAAAATTTAGCGGCCACCCCGTGGGTTAGGGTATTCCCCACATTTTTGACTTGGTAGTTCGGTTAAGATGACGCAATTAAGGCAAGCGCGTGTTGGGGTCAAGGTTTGCACGTACAGTACGCTTCAAAAAGTGGTCGGATACCTTTTTGGTCAGGGGGGCCCGCACTTTTGACACGGTAGTGTACCAAAAATTTAAGTACAGTACGGCGTCAAAAATTTGGGGCCACCCCCGAGTTAGGGTATTCCCCACATTTTTTGACGTGATAGTTCGTTTAAGATGACGTACTTAAGGCAAGCGCGTGTTGGGGCCAAGGTTTGCACGTACAGTACGTTTCAAAAAGTGATCGGATACCTTTTTGACCAGGGGGGTCCACACTTTTGACACGGTAGTGTACCAAAAATTTAAGTACAGTACGGTGTCAAAAATTTGGGGCCACCCCCGAGTTAGGGTATTCCCCAACATTTTAGACGCGGTAGTGTGCCCCATCTATCAAATTGTAACCTAAAATTCAGTCTGCGCATGCGTCGTGTACTTAAATTCAGTCTGCGCATGCGTTAGGTTTGGCTGGTAATGGGTTAACACAAAATGAAATTGTTATAAGTAAATTGTGATGATGCATAATGGGTTAACATAAATTAATTTGGTCGCTGGTATTGACTCACCTCTTAGGAATTTCAAGGCTAACAGTATAAGCGAGTGTTGGGGTCAAATGTCAACAACAAATTTTAAATACATGTACTCAGTACGTGCCAGGTCAAAGGTCAAGGTTTGCACATCGATACAGTTTGATGACTCATCAGTTCGGAATGTGTAGTACCGTAAAATGGGTACAATAGGACCGTAAGTCACACGCTTTCAAACATCGTCAAAGGTGTTCAAGTTACTCCGTTTTGCGGTGGCCCAGAACCCGTACAGCTATTCTACTTGCATGATTTCTGAAAATTTCATTAAAAACATCAGAAGTTATGCCACTTGGTGTAAACTAGCGACACACATACGGACAGACAGACAGACACTAAACCAAAATTGTTCAGGAAGCTCTAAAACGTAAAATGTGCATAAAAAATTTTATTTTAGAGGGAAAAATTTTTTTATTTTTCAAAAGTGATCACAATGCTTCCGCTACTTCAGTAGTCTCGGAAGCAAAATGAAGTTTATTAGTAATTCCTTCACTTGAAAGATAGTTTTGAAATATTGAACTCTTTATGAGAAAAACTCTAAGATTGCAGTTTGTAATTAAGTGTCATGTATTATATTATCAAATAGCGAAGGAACAAAAAATATTTTATAATAGGTGCCATTTAATTACAAACTGCAATTCTAAAATTTATTCTCAGAAAGCTACTTCACTGTTTCAAAACTATTTATTTCGAGTCAAGGAATTGACAATTAACTAGATTTTTCCTATATTTTATAAATTTTATAATGGAGAAAATCCTAAAAATATTTAATTTTTGTTAAAAATTTCGTTTTATATACAGCTCCCCATAACTCCTCAGTTTCGCCACACCGTTACCGTGGGTAATACGTATTATTTATTAACTAATAACTTGTAGCCTTTTTACAGAATTTTAAAGAATTTGAGCTATGATCTCCTTAAAAGAGAATTAATAAACTTACTCTTAAGGGGGTTTAACTCCGTAGAAATTAAGTGACCACAATGAAAAAAATTCTATAGTAATGTAATCTCGGTCTAAATCTTTTGACCATTTTTCATCAAAATTGCTTAAGGGCTAGTATGAGAAGAATAGGTACCAAAATATGATTTTCCAGCAAATTTTTGAAGGGGTGTTTTACCCCCTAGATATGGGATTGGGCGCGTACAATTAAAATATATTTGTTACTTGTCAAGTACTACAATATGTCCAACAAAGAACGAAGTCGCAGGGGAACACTTCCGTAACAGTCCTTGTTAGATATCTTAAAGATATTGAAGATGATGAAAAAATTCGACTCGAGTAATGGGTTCTGCTGCTCACGGGTTTTTTCTTTAGTAATTCATTTTATTACTTCTTTTAAAAATGTCTTTTTTAAGTGGCCACATCTATCATAACTTGAGGACGTAACAAAGGCATTTAAAATTACAAAAAGTACTTTTATATCAAACGACATTCTAATTTTATTACCAAAATAATCCAATCTGTTTTTGTAGTATATAGTTACATTTTTTTTTGGGCAATTTGAAATTTATGGAACCAATTGTAATTATTGAGTCGAGTAATATGTATTTAGTTTCAGATTTGATTGCCAGCATCTACTATATTTTTTTTTTAAAATGAATTTCACTAAAAATATACCTATTCAGTATTTTGCCAGGTAAATTTTTAATGTCGATATAAAATAGTAAAATAATAACAATATCAACTGACTGGAACGTAATTTGGCACAATAAATAATATTTAATTAACTGCTAGTCCGTTAGTACATGCGGGACTATTTCAAATAAATTTTAATAATGGAAATGAATTAAATTTTAATTATTCCAAATTTAATTGTTCTCTGATTTATTTTGTTCAAATATTTCAATTTAACATTATTTTTCCACCCTTTTTATTATCGGATGGATATGCAGGCACTCACACAAACACATACGTTAATATGTATATATACCTACCTCACGTAGTAGCAAAAACGTTAAAACAATAAAATTTAAACGCAGGTGAGACAGAATACGGGCTATATCTAGATTTTATATGGCATTTTTTATTTTATTTTTCAAAATATATCGAATATGATGTTTTCCGGTAATTTAAAAGTTAATTAAAGTGCTATGGTATTACGTGAATTATCAAAAGTGAACATGCGGAAAGAATTCTCTGAATTAATCATGATTACTGCGGTAGAGCAGTTTGTTAGTAATAACTGGACCGTTTCTCTGAAATCCTTCAGGGTAATACTTATATACATAAACACTCAATGTACAAAAGTTAATTTTCGGTAAAAAAACATTCGCGTTACATGTTTTATTATCTTTTACGTTAAAGTACCTAGGTTAAGTAACAGCGTATGGCGTTTTACTTGTCAGTCTAAAGGCAGAAAATGTCGGAAACACTTGAATACGGAAATAAATTTTAATGCTGAAATATTTTTATTGATTTCCGATTTCTACAAGTCTATACACGGAGAGCAAAAATATTGAATATTTAGTGTGCCGCACATTAAAATGTTTACAGACCAAATACCTACTCTAAAATTATTGTTGACTTACACAGTAAAGATTAGAATGCCAACACTAAAAATTAATCTTTACTGTGTAAGTCAACAATAATTTTGAGAATATTTGATCCATGGCCACTTTAATGTGCTGCACACTAAATATTCGATATTATTTCTCTTAATAATTTTATAAATTGTTTATGGTAAAAATAAAATTTAAAAATATCACTTTTGTGTAGTACATAATGTAAAGCGCGGTATTATTTGAATGTAAAGCCGTTTGATATTCTTAATTTTAGGTAGTAGTTTTGAAATGAGTAAAATTTCTTTAGCGCTTCTGATTCTCTAGGGCCAAAGAATTTCCTTGTTGCAGTATTGAAATGATAATTATATTTTTCAACTAAAGTGAAACGTTGTGGATTAAGAATGTTTAATGTAAAATAAAATTAACGAAAAGTTTGTCAGTGGCCATATAAGTCGAAACATGCCACAGACTTTCTGACGTAAATAAAGCTGTAACTGCCAAGTGAAATTGTGTTTTATTTTTCAGAATTAAATATCGTAAAATAACACTAAAATCCATTAAATGTTCAACATAACATGCTTATAGAACGTCTACGAACTACAAGCATTTTTCAAGAATAAGATAGACAATGAGAGGTGAAAGATGAAGACTCTATGTAGCTGCCATGAAATAAATAGTATTTATAAAGCAAAAAGCGTAAATTGGGCAGATGCATAAACGTAATTTTTAAATCTAGGAATAAATTTATGTTTTATTATTTATGTTAAAGTGTACATAAAACATAATAAAATTGTATTATTTGATTACCTAACGAATATACGAAATTGTACAATTATTCTCTTGTGGGTCCCAACTCCTGCAGATGGTTTCATCTCTTACAAAAATTTTCCATAGATAAAACAAATATAGGGCTTTTAGATTTTCATGAAGAATAACATATTTGAAATTTAGCAAAATTATCACATTCATATTGACCAACAACATTCATATTTACACATTTGAAAATACAGCTATCACCATACCCTCTGATTACATTGTATTTACTCAAGAATAAATTATTATTTAAAAAAAAAGTAGTTGATGAAAGAATTACAAAGTTGTTCATTTTTCGGAAAGAAAGTATGAATATGCATAAAATTAACAGTAATATTGTAGTACTTATATTCGTAAGCTACCAGGTAAGAGTTGACGGCCACTGGATTTTAACTGCAGTTTAAAAACGTTTCGTTTTTTGTGCAAAATCTTTTGTTTTTAATGCAAATTTCTGTATACTTTATCACCAAACGGAAAATCGTTAATTCTGCTTATCTATATTATACTTTTATTTCCAGTAAAATGAAGTGTTTTTCAATTTGCAATTTCGATCGTATTGAAAATATTACACATTCCCAACTACCAGCATTATTTAGTATAAAAGTCAATATTTATTTTATATTTTATTTATATTCCTGTAAAGCTAATGGATATTGATATTGTGATTTTCTCTACGATAGAAAGTCGAACATTTCTTAATTAGCTTCCAACAATAAATGATGTCATGCATACGTAGCCAAATGTCTAGCCTAAATTTGCAAATTATTATACACACACAATATATATATATATATATATATATATATATATATATATATATATATATATATATATATAGGTATATATAAATGAATATTTATATACATAATATGTAGGTACATACTGGGCCAAATGTCTAGCCTAAATTTGCAAATTATTATACACACACAATATATATATATATATATATATATATATATATATATATATATATATATATATATATATATATATATATATAGGTATATATAAATGAATATTTATATACATAATATGTAGGTACATACTGGGGTAACTGCCACTGTTTATAACCCATCAAATAATGCCATTTAAAATAATAATAAAAACTCACTTCATTTCACAACCATTATTTCATATTAAATATATTTATATACTTATTAATTGTTAGTGTATTATATACAACAATATGCAAATAGAGTCAGTCGTGCAACAGAACTACAATCGTAAAATGTTAAAAATTATTAATATAACTACTATATTACGTAGCTACGTAGGTACAGAAGTACATCTATTGTAGAATTGTAAATAAAATAAATAGTAATAAATAAATAACAAAACACACTAAATAACAAATATGGCACATACCTAGGGGAGACTGGGGCTAAATGATAAATTTTTGGCAAATATTCTTTTTGAGGCATTAAGTCCTTAAACATATATATATATATGAACACAATTATCTTGTAGAGAAATTAGTCCTCAACAACTTTTTAAGATGAAGTTTGTGATGTTTCTACGAAACGTGCATGTATTTTCCTTTTTTCTAAACTTAAATTTTTTTAATATTTAGCCCCATGGTGGGGCTAAATGTTAAATGAGAGAAACTGAATGTTTCAACATATTTCTAGCCTACTGAAACCACTTTTTGAGTTGTATAACGAAGTAAATATATAATAGGATATCAAAACGATGAATGATGTAAAGAAAAACGTCCATTTATTAAAAAGTACTACTCTTATAAGAAGGAAAATGAAAAATTATCAGTTTGACTTATTTTTTCTAAAAACAAAAGCTACTAAAATTTTTAGAAAATTTTATAGTACAACTGATAACGAATATGTAGAAACTTAGATACTTAAATTTTGAAAATATCGGTTTTTTCGATATCGATAATTTTCAATAACGAAAAGTAGGTTTTGACACTTCAAATATATTCGGAATACCCACAACTTGCTTCGCTTAAGCCTTCAAAAATTTCGTTTTTTTGAGCTACGATGCACCGTTTACGAGATATTTACGATTTAAAATTCACGTTTACAAAAAGTATCGAAAACTAATTTTTTTTTGAAAATATTCTATGGCTGACCAGATTTGTGGGACTAATAGAGTATAAATTAAACCACTACCATCAATTTATGAAAAATAACTCGATGTCGATAATTTTCGATAACGAAAAGTAGGTTTTAACAGTTGCAGTATGTTTGGAGTACCTACAATTTGCTTCGCTTAAGCCTTCATAAATTTCATTACTTTTTCGCTGCGACCCACTGTTTAGAAGATATTTACGATCAAATTTTTCAATAACGTGAAGTATCATTTATAAACAAACATAACAAAAAACAGGTACACTTTATGATAGACTGAAATCAGAATACCTATACATAAATATTTGCAATAAGAAATAGAGACACTTTATTGGACATATAAACCGACAAATAAGAAGAGCAAATAGAAGAAAATAAAAAAAAAAAAACAAAACGTTTAACATTTAGCCCCACCAGTGATTTAACACTTAGCCCCAGCGCTGCCGTGTCACACTAATCTCACGTATCTCAGAAATGATAGTTTTGAGAAAACTTGATTTGAATAAAATATCGTATTATCTTAATTCGCTCAAATATTATTAAATATCTAAGATAATTGATTTTTATTATGCGTTATTGATTCAATGTTGCAGTATTGATTTAATAACGTATAAATATACTATTTGAAAATATAAGAAATAAGGAATGTGATACAATCAAAATAAAAATTTAAAAATACAATAGATTAATTATTATATTATTATTAACAAATTAATTAATTTTATTGTCAATATATATACTAGAGATTGGATAGAATCCTTTAAACGTTGTCACGCGAAATTGCTGTATCTAAAGATACATGACATTCGTGTGACACGGCAGAGCGTACGTTTTGAGCTTTGACAACGATCACACAAATGACATAAATTAAGTAATATACTTAGTTTGATGGAGGATATGTCCGAAAAAACTCCGTTTCGGATGAAAAGTATGGCAATAAAAAAATTACTTCAGCATTATCGAAACACATTTAAGGATATGTACACCATAAGGCTCAGATGAACTTCACATTACTAACGTCGGTTGCTTTATAGTCAAGAAGGCCCTCTAAGGTCAAAATTTCAGCTTTGTTGACATTCAAAAGATGACATGGTTGACATGGTTATGAAAATTTACCATTTAGCCCCAGTCTCCCCCACGTATAAAACGTCAATAAATTACAAAATAAAATTGACAAATTGCAATATCGCAAAATTAACTTTCAGTCTCTCATCATAATCATCATCTTTTCGATTACGTGTTCCAATGTATGTACATACTCGTATGTATACTGTTGTACGCGTATGCATATCTAGATAGTACTGTGAATGTATGTATAATATATACATAGTAACGCGATTTAAATTAATTTTGTTAATAAATTAAATTTTTCAATAAATGGTATTGGCAAGAGATGTATTATGTATGTATGCGAATGTTACAACAAAAATCAGAAATTTGGTAAAATTAGAATGGGTAGAATGGAAACATTATTTGAGATTGAATTTTGTTTCCCAACAATTATATTATGGGCGCAAGCCAAAAAGAACTTTTTTACCTACATTTGCATTGATCTTTGTCTATCATATTAATAAATATTCGTTTATTCGCTCGCTCATTTAAAAACATGATTACTTTGTTTGGTTGGTAACTATGTAAATAATACAATTTGTGTTCCTCTCACCTCAGTTTCTGGAGGTCTTTTGAGCTCGCGTTCATAATATTTAAGTGACGTATTGTTTTTTCGTTTTAAAAAAACTAAAGAACCGTTTTTATAAACCAACGCACCTTAAGACTTTAACTAAAGTAACCATAAACTTTTATCTTCAATTTAGAAGAGACCACTAATGTGACCGCCTGAAAAAAGGTGATTTTTGGGAATTTTTTTAAAGAAAACTACTATATGGAATGTTTTAATATTTTGAGAATATATTCGTTGATACATATTAAATTCGTGATAAAATTTTTGGACCAAAAAATTGAAAATTCAGTGAGTTATTCGCGATCTCCCATAAGGATCCAAAAGAAAATTCCCCCACTGCTGCAGTGATAACGACCTTCACAGTGCCTCAAATCAAAAAAAACCAAGAAGCCTATTAAACTAGAAGTTACTGCCCGTGCCATGAACCTCAGTCAAAAAAAAAGTTATGTTTAACCAAATGGCGGAGTTTTTAGAAAAGAGTTTCAAATTTTGCGCGAAAATTCGATGATTTTTGGCCTGCAAAAATTACATTTTTTATTCGATCGAAAAATTAGAGGTGAATGACACGAAGATTAACATATATAAGAAAAGCTGCAATAAAAATCAAATCGATCGGATGATTTGTCTTCGAGTTATAACTGCAGCAAATTTGAAAAATGTAGTTTTTCTTTACTTTATCTTTTAGTTTTAATCACTGAGAATTTTTACTAAAATTATTTACGATGTATTCACTTTAACGTCATAGTAAAATTAAATACGTCGTTTAAATATGCCAGGGTCTCGTTTCTCCACAACAAGTGACTGGCAGCCAGGTCCAGAAACTCCCGAACTATCAACCTTCATACATTTCTCAATACCTCAAAGTTAACAATGAAAATCGAATCCACTCTTCGGATAGCTGTAACTCAAAAACTGTTTGAGATATGCACTTGAAATTTTAGTATGTTATTTCTAAAGGTATAGACTATCGAAAAATGCAATTTCCAATTTTGTCAAAATGTCACACTAGTGCTCCCCACCTAAAAGTAATTCATTTTTATAATAAATTTGATATGATAATTCATTTGATATTCAAGTTATAAACTTAACACTGTACAATCCGCACGTCTACACAGTAAACTTTCCCAACTTACTTTGGCGCAACGCTCTACTACGTCAACAATTCCGTATCAAGTATACACCAATAAAGTAGACAAACATGGCTCGTTCTCTGTATAGTTACTAGGGGTAACGGAATGGCACGATGTGATCTATAATACATTATGTATTGTGCAGCAGGCGTTTTGTAGCTACTGCACCTATTACATAATTATATTATGTTATTAATTTATAATGTTTACAGAAATCATTACTACACTAAAAGTGTGTGACCGGTAAATACCCGTCAGCGGTAGCATCACACACACATGTGTGACCACTTCAGAAACTAGAAGTCAAGTTATAGCAAGCAATCCCTTAGCGAACATAGTAACAAATTCACTGGCAACGGGCCAAGCAAAATAATAACGTGCGCCATTCAGAAAAACCTGTAAAAAATATTTAAAGATCTAATGCAGCTAGCGTACTTAATTGATTGTCGTACGTAAGATGCGAAGTGAATTGGAGTAAACTTCTTGCCTCACAATAGAATAGCCCTACGTTCGAAACCGATTCTGTTCAACAAAACTTTTTCTATATTATTTATTTTTTTTTATCAACAAAAATCGATCCGATGACCGATCACTATTTTTAGCTGTATCATTAAATTAGCTTTAAAAAATTAAAAAATAAACAAAACACCCATTTTTTTTTCTTAATAAGTATGAAACCAAGTTTTTTTAATCAAATGGATATGTTTTTAAGAAAATATAACCCAAAGATTTTGATTTATTAATGATTTTGTTTTATAATTTGTTGACGTCGTTTTGTAATTTGTTGACAGAAAATATTAACCTGCTTTGAAAGATCAATACACTGACCCCTATGAACAATCAGTAAATCAGTACAGTAGTAAATCTTATACTATCGAATATTTGAACCATTCTCTTTCAGTCACTTTAACACTCTATCCACTACAAGAGGTCAGTCTGTGTCATAGAGTATCACAGAATGACACCTTGTGAAACATAGCAGCAATGACAGAAGGGTTTAAATATTCGATAAAATAAACCACTAAAATACTGTATTTTCTTTCGCCATCTAATTTTGCTTTAAAAAACATTGTGTACATTCTGACATGATTCTAACTTATCTATACGCCATTGTGAATTTTTAAACAGTTAAATTGACGATAGATGACGTATACATATATTTATATATCGTTTCAAATCTAAATGACGTTTTTATTTCAATTTCGAAGTTTTAATTCAATATTAATTATTTTTCAATTGATTTTACGTTCTGAAATAAATAAAATATTAAAGTGAAATTATAAAAACGGTTAGTTAAGTGTTTTAAACCCAAAAATTAATTAAAAATGTTTATAAAAGAGATATGCAATATATAATTCTCAAAATGCCGTACCTAACTCTATAACTTTGATCCCAAGAAGGATCAGTCATACAAATAATATTTAACACATATAAAATTTAATTTAGCTATCCTAATCTCTTAAGTGGACTAATAACAATTATTTGTATACTTTTATTATGCTAATAACTTTAAAAATTCGGTGAAAAATGTTACAATTTATAACCCATGTGTTTTGAATAATGATCATCCACCATATTAAAAATTCATGAATTCAACAAAAATTGTTATATATATATATATATATATATATATATATATATATATATATATATATATATATATATATATATATATATATTTCTTAAATTAAGTGAGGAGACATTAAATGTGATGTGAATTTAAATTGAAAAATAATCATTCTATTAACAATAATTTTTTTTATCAAAGGTTTCTTTCAGAAATAACTTCATTAAAATATAAATGTCAAAACTGATCGGACTTATAACCCCGATCGACAATGGGGTCTTTTACCCTACAAAACATTAAAAGTTTTTCCCAATAAAAATATGATTGTATTACGAAAGATTGTAAAAATATATATCAATAAATTGTAAATAAAAAGTACTGAAAAAACTGAAGTCATAATGATTTTGTATTTAAAGATTTTTTACAAATACATAGTTTAAATAAAATATTTTATAAATAAATAAATAAGATTTTTGTATAAAAAAAAAAAAATAAAATAAAAAAATAAAAAGAAAAACTAATACAGAAAATATTTTATTGAAAAGGGTCGGTTTGGAACGTAGGACCATTCTATTGTGAGGTAAGAAGCTTACCTCCAATCCACTTCGCATCTTACGTACGACAATCTTTTTTAAGTTTATTAAGTACGCTAGCTGCATTAGATCTTTAAATATTTTTTTACAGGTTTTTCTGAATAGTGAGCGCTATTACAGCACGGAGCCTAAACAGGGAAAGGTAAACAACAGCTTTCCTTAAATAATGTCTTATATACAGAGTGTGTAAAAATATTAATTACTGTAATTTTATGTGTATTTTTCTGAATAGGATTGTAGTCGACAAAAAGTATATTTTTAATGCGTAATCAATCAATAAAGTACAAAATCTAATGAATTTGAAAGTATTAAATTACTTCTTTAGTAATATTAAATATAATAAACATCTGTAATATGTACATATTTTGTGTATTTGTAACCCAAATTGTCCTATTTCTATTAAAAAAAAAAGTGTTTTGTCTTACTATTACGGACAGTTGTTGCATCCGCAAGAGATACCTACAATGCACGTAGATTGATGTTGTCCTGTGATAGATTGACTATATAGCCATACATATTATGTATGTATGTATGTACTTACTACCTATGTACGTGTGAGAAAATGGTTTATGTATGAAGAATACATGAGACAAGACAGTGTTCTGTTGTGGTTCTGTGGACAAGACCATACAAGCCACGCCGAACGTGCCACAGATAATAGCTACGTAATACATACGTATATCTGCAAATATAAGCGATTAAAATTTACACAAAAGTTGACAAAAGATATTTCAAATTACTTTATATAATACACATTATATCTAATTAAAATTAAATACATATTAATTAATTGATTTTTCGCCTGAATATTAAAATTTTTTAGAAAGAATTCTCATTTAAAATAAATATATTAAAATATTATTAAATTTCTTTAATCTGTCACACCCTTTATATTACAAAAATGTTAAATATGTTGATTAAAAAATGTTTATTTTTGTTATGTTTTGTTTACATAAAGAATAAAAAGTTGCGTATGTATTAATCTGTGTGAATACCTTTCCTTATATTAGGCTTTCCCTAAAGAGGCTCCGTGCTGTATTTTAGGATATCAAAAAAAAAAAAAATTCACTAAATCGGCGACCCCAAGTCTGTACCGTCCCGTTGTCAGTAAATTTGTTACTATGTTTGCTAAGGGATTGCTTGCTATAATTTGACTTCTATTTTCTGAAGTGGTCACGCATGTGTATGTGATGCTTTTATGCAACAATATTAACACATCAAATTTTAAACTTTTTTTGTTTTACCGCTTTTGCTACCAGATTACGGTTTCATGTTTTTATAATTTCATTATTGTAGCTGTTTTTTGTTTCCAATTTTAATTCACGTGTACATAGGGCACTTATTAGTACATTTTACGAATAGAAAATCAAAATTAATTATGACTGTGGAAAGATTTTAAAAATCACCTTAACCCGATGTCTAAAACGACTTTAAACGTTTAAAATTTCCGTTTCGCTGCGCGTAGCATTTTGGAGTTTCACAGTTTTGTCAGTATTTTTTTTTCATTATATTTGCATTACAGGTTTGTTATATTTCCATAATTGATTCACAGATGGCGTTAGTAATATGTATAAATCATAGAACACTAGAAGCAAACTAAAATTAAAAAAATTCGTTAAGTGCGTCTTTTTGACATGCACTAAGTAATGTCACCTCAGTGAAAGTGTTAATTTATGATTTTTTGTTAACTCTATAGTTGTTAACTCTACAGTTCTCTTGCGTTTATTCAATATGGATGTACAACTCTATAATTATTCAATATGGATATACAACTCTATAATAATGTTTCCCTCACTATGATCACACAACGATATTAATATGTCATCCTTCGATGACATAAAAAGTATAGCTCTCTTGGAGTCATTTGTTGGTCTGTCACAGCTTAGGTGATTCAGTCGTCCGCACCAGTTGTAGCGGTGCAGACATGCGGACATTGCTTGTTGGTCATTGTTTATCAACCACTTGCAATAATGTAATACACACAAAGCATACATACGTACGCCTCGAATATGTAGAACGTATACCACTCCATACCTCATCCACCTCAAATAGAGTGTGACGTACATAGAACACATATCATACTAATATATTCGCATATTCATGTCCATACATCATGTGTTTTGGTTGTATGTGTGCTGGGTCTACGTCACTCGCTGGCGACAGCGGACACAGTTTGGTAGACATACTAGTTTGGCCCCTTGGTATAAATATATAAAACGATAAATAAGTTTTGATCCTTTACATTCATTTTCATGGAAACCATGTTTTTTAAAATTGTGTGTAAAGTTACTTCAGCATTTTTCATCCGTTTGACTTGAAATTTTACTTGTCGCTTCTTCAATAAATTATCTTAGACGGTAAATAGGATTTTTGAAAACGGTTAACAAATAAATTTTTATAAGCAAACTAAGATTGATGTTTTTATGGATTTTAAAATTTTTTTTTTAAGATTGGTACCATTTAGCGGAAAATGAATGTATTTTAGCAATCTTGCGTATTGCGCTAATAAAACTAATGTAAATGAATTTTTTTTTATTTCAAATGTTATCGAGTGCCTGTGAAACATTATTAATGTATGGCGGACTTTTGTCCGTATTTAAATATATACCAATATTCATATGTTCACTTATTGTTCAGCTTTGGCTGATACTTGAACACTCGATGTACTTTGGCAAATGGCCAATTCATTATGTTAATTAAAATTGACATAGTGTTTGGAAAATTATCAAAGTGGATCGACTGAGTCTCGAACCCGGATCTCTTGGTTGCTAGCCAAGCGCCTTACCAATTAGGCCACCGACCTCTCTTTAATGCGAGACGCAATTTTATATTTTTTTTTTTTATTTCAAATGTTCAAACACTATGTCAGTTTTAATTAATGTAAATGATGAAAAAATTTTGTTCAGCTGTCATTGTTCTAAGCTATTCGCCATGAACTTCTTCGCAAAAAAAGAAAATTGTTTGTTTTGGACCTGCACCCGTGTCATCATTTTATTTTTAAGCTGGGAAGAATTTTTTTTGTGTAAGTACTTCAGTTCACATATAATATACTCCTGCAAGTTTTATATACCTATAGATTACATTTTAGTAGTTGCAGAGAAAAATGTTCTCCAATAGCACTTTCTTTTCGCGCATTTCAAAGTAATGTAAAACGCCTTAACACAGTAATAAAATAAACCAAATTCTGTTACTCACGTAACATTGTCAATACATTATATTTATGTAAATGTTTATTTCAAATGATATATTGTACTTTATAAATTACATACCCCTGCCATTATCAACGCCGCCACCACTGTTTGGTATATTATGTTCATCATACGTTTATACATGTAGGTACGTATCCGTATACACAATACATTTTTCATTTTATGCCTCTCTTCATCATTTTGGACAGTGATAGACAAAATTTATTGTATGGTATAAATTACGTTGCTGAGATTTTATCTATATTAATATATAGTTCATAAGTTCAATTAAGAAATTTTATTTAGTTGAATTAGGATCGAAATTTACAACCTTTGAGTTCTAATATTTTAAACTATAAAGTGTACTTCTTTACAGTAGTACTTCTTTACATGTACTACAAAGTGCACATCTTTAACACGTTGACGACTGAGAACGCTGTACCGCGGCAACAATTCCATATAGAGTGTTATTAGTTGTTAAAATAATGTAGCAGTTTGGTGTTTCGTCATCATAGGTTATGATTGTTAACGTGTTAAGATTAGGTCATGTAAACGTTTGACCCATTCAATAAAGGACTGCTTTATTTTATACAGTTACGCAATCCACGCATTCTATTTTATTTTTAGTTTTGCTAATATGAACACTAATTTATACCTATAATAGTGAAATTATTCCAGACTAGCTGTACCTTAGTTTGAGTACAGCTAAATGGTTTTTCTATTTTCTCGTTGGAATGAGACATTTTCTTGGAGTAAAAAGTATCTTAGATGTTGACCCAAGTAGTAAGTTATCATCACACCAAATTTCATTAAAATCCGTCCAGTAGTTTTTGCGTGCTGCGTGAACAGTCAGACAAAAATTTTAAAAATCGCTGTTTTGATATCTACATCGATAACTATTTACAGTACCAGTACCTACAATTTTTAAAAAAGGGCTTTTTCATTTAAAAGCAGCAAACGTGGAAAAGTCAAAGTTTCAGATTTGTTTCATACTCACGTTATTTTATCTATCGAAAGCCCTGAGTCAGAATATGACACCAATTGGCCCAAATTAATATTCGTTCCTGAGATATTTAGGTCACAAAATTGAAGCAAATAGCATAGTTTTTTGTAACTTTTTTGAAAAAATTGTTATAATTTTAAAACGGCTAGCTGAAATTTCATGAAAATTGGTACGCAAAATGGAGAAATATCGTAGTATAGGTTGAAACCGAAAAAACTTTTTTTTATTGTATAGTTTCACCCATCCACCCCCTCAAAATAGTCCAACTTTGGACAGCCCTAGACCAAAAGTGCCTTAACGTATTTAAGTGATTTTGATCTCATTTTATGCAAAAATTCATGCTCTTTCCAAATATGAAAAGAAACGGGTGGGCTTTTGATGGCTTCATTGTGAAAATCAAGAAAAACTGACAGGTTGTGTTAACGGAGTACTATATAATATGATAAATAATACACTTACTAGAGAAATCTATTAAAAAAAAACCGAAAAAAAATCATTAATGTTTGGATATGTTAATCTTTGTGACAACTTAAATAACAGTTACTGTTTTATTTATCGGGAAATTGTTCAAAAGGGTGTAATCACTCCCTAAAAAATTAAAGTAATAAAATTTCTCAATTTTTTTTTTTAAATTAGTAAAAAATTTGCATTGGCTCTATGTTAATTTTAGGAAATTGTCAACCTTGGTATTGGGTCAACAATGGTAGCAGGGAGTTAAATGTAGCAGGGAGTTAAATAGGGAAGTTCACAAACTAGTCTTCGGTTTCTTAAACCATCCTCAGGTGAACTCTGAATTGGATGGTTTAAGAAACCGAAAACTAGTTTGTGAAAAAGTTATTTTCAATATTTAAGTGAAAATTTGACAAAGTTAAACATTCTTCGCCATATATAAAATTATCAGTTAAAATTAGATAACGTAAATCGTTTACATAATTTTTACCTTCTATTAATTTGAAAATTATTCAAAAATACTTTAAGAAACTTTTTTTGTCATTACATGAAGTTATCTGCATGTGATAAAACCTACCTTTTGTTTATATATGCGTAATCACAAGTCAAAAAGTGAAATAAATTATTGTTTTCAAAATGGGAACATTCTGACAATATAATATTTGGTAAGTAATTTTTTGTTTCTTTTAGGGATCTGCCTCTAAAATCAAAAACTTTAGTTAGGTGTAAGTGTAAGTCTAAAAGAATTTACACTTATCTATTATTGGTGAATAACTAGTAAAAAAATTAAGAAAATAAAAAATGTTGAATAAAATAACTGGGTAGTTTCTACTGGATTGACCCTGTTTTAAGTTTTACTCTTAAAATTTAACTCCCTGCTACCATTGTTGACCCAATACCAAGGTTGACAATTTCCTAAAATTAACATAGAGCCAATGCAAATTTTTTACTAATTTAAAAAAAAAAAATTGAGAAATTTTATTACTTTAATTTTTTAGGGAGTGATTACACCCTTTTGAACAATTTTCCGACAAATAAAACAGTAACTGTTATTTAAGTTGTCACAAAGATTTAAAAAGATCCAAACATTAATGATTTTTTTTCGGTTTTTTTGGTAGATTTCTCTAGTAAGTGTATTATTTATCATATTATATAGTACTCCGTTAACACAACCTGTCAGTTTTTCTTGATTTTCACAATGAAGCCATCAAAAGCCCACCCGTTTCTTTTCATATTTGGAAAGAGCATAAATTGTTGCATAAAATGAGACCAAAATCACTTAAATACGTTAAGGCACTTTTGGTCTAGGGCTGTCCAAAGTTGGACTATTTTGAGGGGGTGGATGGGTGAAACTATACAATGAAAAAAAGTTTTTTCGGTTTCAACCTATACTACGATATTTCTCCATTTTGCGTACCAATTTTCATGAAATTTCAGCTAGCCGTTTTAAAATTATAACAATTTTTTCAAAAAAGTTACAAAAAACTATGCTATTTGCTTCAATTTTTTGACCTAAATATCTCGGGAACGAATGTTCATTTAGGCCAACTGGTGTCATATTCTGACTCAGGGCTTTCGATAGATAAAATAACGTGAGTATGAAACAAATCTGAAACTTTGACTTTTCCACGTTTGCTGCTTTTAAATGAAAAAGCCCAAAAGTATTCCATATACAGAAACGGTCTCGTTACAGTTTTATTATATGTATAGATAATGGCTATGTTTCTTTCTATCATTATATTCCAAAGTTGAATTTCGTGAAAATTTTCACTCGCAACGTTATGAAAACTCAAAAACAATATGCATTATAAATTAACTTTTTTGGCTCTGAAAATCACTAAACCAGGCGTCGCCGTCGGTAGACTATGATCCGCGAACCAAATGTAGCTCATCATAAATGTTTTTATCCGTTCCGAAGTCTACTATCGTTTTTCATGAAAAAAATCTAGTATACGAAAATACCTACACAAAACATTTTCATATTCCAAAATCTATCTGACTGTATAATTGAGAAACTCTCGTTAGGCCTATAACTATAGATGTAATTGATCTGTAAAATACAGCAGAACTTCTGAGAGTGTGAACTTCCCAGAGTGTGACTTCACACATACATACTCACGAGATAACAAATACAATACGTAGTTATTTGCATATGTGTATGTAAGTTTGATGTAAATAACAAAAAACAGTGGCGACTTTAATAATTAAAATTAAAAATATTTTAAAACAAAATAAAATCTTTTTAAACTTTATTTACAGTGGACATGTAATGGTACGTATTCCGACTTAGTAGTGACGTCAGCGACTTAGCGGAGTTCTCCTCTCACAGATATGTTATGGTTTATCTGTGTTGGTGAAAATTTATGTACCAAGCGAAAGTTAGGACCATAGGTACTATTGTCATAAAATTTTAAAATTTTATTGCATATATATAAGCACATATTATTCTGCATACGTAAGATGCAAAATGCAAATACAAATTGAGTAACGTAAAATTCTAGAATATTCTAATCGTCAACTAGCAGAAATGTCAAAAAACAGACTTCACTATTGAATTAGTCACTAAAAATTCGATTGAGCACCACAGTTTGGCAAAAATTCTAGAATATTCTATTTGTCAACTAGCAAAGATATCGAAAAATCAATTACAGCATTTAATTGGTCATTGAAAAAGAGGCCAAATAGCATAACTTGACAACTGTTCTGGAATATTCTATTGGTCAGCTAGCAAAGATACCCAAAACAGTCGTCGCCATTGAATTAGTTACCTAAAAAGAAACCAAATAGCTTATCGGGAAATGTTCTAGAATATTATATTTGTTAACTAACAAAGATATTGAAAAATCGATTGTACCATTTAATTGTCTAACCAAAATTAAACTAATATAAACTAAGTGTCCCATATTCTAGAACATTTATCAAAATGTGATGTTTCGTCTTTTTTCGGATGACCAATTAAATGGTGCAACCGGTTTTTCAATATCTTTGTTAGTTGACGAATAGAACATTCTAGAATTTTTGTCAAATTGCGCTGCTTAATTTAATTTTTAGTAACTAGTTCAACAATGAAGTCTGTTTTTTGATATCTCTGCTAGTTGACGAGTAGAATATTCTAGAATTTTTGCCAGCTCTCACTATTTGGCGTCTCCTACGCTGACGAATTCGATGATGAAGTTGATTTTTCGACATCTTTGCTAGTTTTCTAAAAGTCGTCACTTATATTCATTAATATAACATTCAATTTCGTTTATTTTTACTAAGTGAAATATCGTTATTTTCGATATCGATAATTTTCGATAATGAAAACCACGTTTTAATAGTCGCAATGTGTTCGGAATACCCACAACTTGCTTCGCTTAAGCCTTCAAAAATTTTGTTATTTTTGAGCTACGACGCACCGTTTAGGAGATATTTACGATTAAAGTTTTCGATAGCGAAAGTTAACCAAAAGTAGTTTTTAAAATAATTGTTCTGTTACTGACCAGATCAGTGGGACTAAAAGAGCCTAAATTAACTAGTTATAACCAATTTATGACAAGTTACGCGGTATCGATAATTTTCGATAGCGAAAAGTAGGTTTTGACAGTCGCAATACGTTCGGAATACCCAAAACTTGCTTCGCTTAAGCCTTCAAAAATTTCGTTATTTTTTCGCTGCGACGCACGTTTACGAGATATTTACGATTGAAAGTTTGCAGTTACGAAAATTAGCGAAAATTAATTTTTGGAAAAATTTTCTATTGCTGACTAACTCAATGACACTAATGCAGCCTAAAGTAACCAATTATAATTAATTTATGGAACATAAGTCGGTATCGATAATTTTCGATAATGAAAAATAGGTTTTGACAGTCGTAATGTGTTTGGAATACCCACAACTTGCTTCGCTTAAGCCTTCAAAAATTTCGTTATTTTTTCGCTACGACGCTCCGTTTACGAGATATTTACGATCAAAGTTTTCGATAATTACAAGTATTTATCATTTAAGAGCAAACATAATAAGGTCACCGTTTTTGGAATACATATTTGAAAAATTCTTAAAGAGCGATTTCATTCTTTCCAATCGTTTTTCCGCAGGTATAAAAAATACGTGTCGCTTATTTTTTACTGTTTTACAACATATTCGTTTCAATAGCGAGTAAATCAGTGGATTACAAAGTTAAGTTAACTAATAGTAAACTAAAGTAATGCAAACATAAATTCTAATTAAATGACATTTTTATAATATAGATTTTTGCGAGCCGCCAATGTGTGTCTCGATAAGTGTGACTTTCATGTGTATGTCCGGACTATGTTACACTTTAAGAAGTTCTGGTGTAACGATAAGCCAAAAATGATATTTAACACATAGACCAATGGCCATGGCCATGGATGCTGTGCGGGTTGTTAAGTAAATCTGACTGACTGTGACACAACGCTGTATTACATCAACAATTCCATATAAAGAGTATTAGTCATCAAAATTGACCAACTGGTCGTTTGATCATTATATATTATGACCATCAACATGTTAAAGAAATAAATCCAGGCCAATTTTACAAATACTTTTCGGGAGATATTTACCTACTATTGCCAATTAAAATTCTGTGCACGGAACATTTAACTATATTTAGGTATATGATCATCAGTATCAAACAACTTTTTCGAAAAGGAAGTAGACTGTAAAATTGCAATAAAAATAATTATTAACAGGGGAACATTTGCCAATATGAAGCTATAATTTCGAATTCTAGTAAGTTAGCAAAATATCACTTAGTAATAAAAACAAATTTTGAACAGATTTTCTTGTTACTCTATGATCGGAATTGAAACATCTTAAAGTTTGGTATCTGGTCTACCGAGTTTAAACTTCTTACTTAATAGTTTATCGACCTCTACATTGAGTAGGTATAGTAGGGTATGCCAAAAAAACACTAATATTTTTTTTTTCGCTCTCTGCTCAAAATATTGTAGGATATGTCTAAACAAAAATCTTCACCAAAACGGAGCTCATTTTTAGAGGTGCATCATCGAGCCTAAAGTTTTCCCGTTTAAATTACACAGAAAAGACGATTTTTTGTATTATTTACTCCTGCAAACTATGAAGAAATTTTTTTCCATAAAATCAATCAAAGCTCCTTATTAACCATTAAGTTCTGAACAAAAAAATTCATTGAGTTAAATTTCTATCACCAATATCTCACTTTCTACAGAGCCTTAAAATTTAAATTTTTGGAATTTTGCTTTTATTTACATTTTTAAGCTGAACTATTAAAGACTAGCACTTACCCGCGGCTTCGCTCGCGCGGCAGTAGAAGGACTGAGTGGGTTTTAGCACACACTACGCCCTCAGAAGTATTACTTTCTCGGTGTAAAAACCTATGTTTATCGCTGTAACAAACAGAGTTCGAACAAACTCTAAGGATCTTTTTTTGTTTTATTTAAAATATATTTTTCCACAGAAATAAGATTTCTCACAAGAATAAGATGTTTTCCCAAGGTCGTCTATGTTCTTTTCCAACCTCTCTGTTAAATATTCGAAGTTTGAAACCAAAAATCCGCTTTTTAATAGTCAACTGTCATAATTGTCATAGATTATTCCTCAGGAATGATATATTTTCCCGGGTTAAAAGATGGCTTATAAACGTCTCCGTCTCCCAAGCTATGTCTGTGCAAAGTTTCAAGTTGACTGGTTAAGTCGAAGCGTAAAAGCAAGTCAAACAAACAAACAAACACTCAATTTCACATTTATAATATTAGTTAGAATAAGGATTAGGATTTACACGTTAAACAATGAATTTTTAAGAATTTTAAAATCATCAGTATACCATAGCATATCAGTTTCCACATTTCTAATTGTAAAAGCGACAGACTTCCATTTAAAATTTCTTTCTACATTCAGAAAAAATAATTATTTAGTCTGCTATGTTTTACATCGGAGAGGGGACATACCAGGAGACTAAGAATTTTACATTTTAAGTGTCATTTTTTATAAAAAAAATATATTTCGAAACGGGGTTATTTTGAGTGACCAGTTAGATGCAGTAATGGCTTACAGTTTCCATCTAGAAAGAATGTATTTTTCAAAATATTAATATACAAAATGCGTTGGGCCGTCCAAAATTCCCTCGTTTGAAGAACTACCCATATATAGATAGGACAAAAGTTAAATGACAATTTTGTAGCCCAACTCACGCTTTACAAAAAAGTTCCTTACAAATTGTTCGTATTATACACAGTTACAAAGTTAGAGACCCTCAAAGTTTATTTTACTTATTTTTTAGCGAAGAGCAAATTCAACCCCCTAAGGAATGAACATGTAAAAGCACTGAAACTTTTGTGTTCAAACCAATAACCTAACACCAATTTCCATATTTCTAACTCAAAGAATTGCAAATTTCTATGAAAATTTTCATCCCATATTTTACTCCTTTAGGAGGTGAATTTCCAAAGATCCTTTCTTAGTGCTCACCTACGTTATATAAGAAATCCCAGTTCAAAATTTCACGTTTCTAGGTGACGGACTTCCATTTAAAGTTTTTTCCTCTGTTTCAACCCCATGAATCCTTGAAAGCACTGAAACTTTTCAAACCAGTAACCTAACTAAAATTAACACAAAAGAATTTTTAATATTCATTTTTATTATTAAGCACAATTTATTAAACTATTAAACAATTTATTAATTTTTATTATTAAACAATTTTTATTATTTTTATTATTAAATTTGTAATTATTAAACAATTTATTATTTATTTAATATATTATATATATATATATATATATATATATATATATATATATATATATATATATATATATATATATATTAGTAGTTATATAGTGTATATACCTACGTATTAGAAAAAAATTAAAAAAATAACTAAATAAATAAAAAAATAAAAAAATTACGAATTTATTCTTTATTAAAAAATATTTGAAGTCATTTACGACAGTTTAATACATATTATATATCATATTAGTAGTATATGTATCAGTAGTTATATTAATTATATAGTATATATTATACAGAAAAAAAAATGGGAATTTATTTTTTATTAAAAAATATACGGAGTCATTTATTACAGTATTCTAATAACATTTACCTAATTTATTTACATTATTTAAGTTTAATCCCGTTTTTGGAGCTGCCAGGAAACTGAGACCGAGAGGCTGAGAATTCTTCAATATTCTTTAAAAATCGGTTAAATAATGTTTTATATATAAAAGAAAAAAAAAACAGGTCCGCTATTCTAATACAACATAGTTATTTACAACTCATACAACTGTAAAATTTCCTATATCCACAGTATTTTTCACGAAAATGGTGACCAGGATACTGAGAAATTGACTGGACCAAATACCATCTCACTTACAATGTTAACTGAATTAGTTGATACAACCTCAAATTAAGTAAAACATGTACTTTATTTTATTTATTATATTTCAGTTAATTACTATGACAAACGATGATTTAAATGGAATATAAATTTTTTATATTTTTAAGTGTTTTGGTTTGATAGGAGAATGATGCAAAGTTCGGGAGACAAAATTCAAGATAATATTTTTTAAAGGAAATATAAAGAAATTCAAAAATTATTTATATAATAAAAAAGTACCAATATTATAGATTACTACTGCAGTATAAATTTTTTTTATACATTCAGAAAAAATAATTATTTAGTCTACTATGTTTTACATCGGAGAGGAGACATACCAGGAGACTAAGAATTTTACATTTTAAGTGTCATTTTTTATAAAAAAATATATTTCGAAACCGGGTTATTTTGAGTGACCAGTTAGATGCAGTAATGGCTTATAGTTTCCATCTAGAAAGAACCGTTTTCCGTTTGAAGAGCTACCCATATATAGATAGGACAAAAGTTAAATGACAATTTTGTAGCCCAACTCACGCTTTACAAAAAAGTTCCTTACAAATTGTTCGTATTATAAAATAGTTACAAAGTTAGAGACCCTCAAAGTTTATTTTACTTATTTTTTAGCAAAGAGCAAATTCATCTATTTCAGCGGGTGTCATGAAAGGACCTGAACCCGGGACTATGACGGAAATTTGTTTTGGGACCTCGAGAAACCAAGGATGACCGAAAATTTTCTTTCCTGTGTTATTTAATTGCAATATTTTAGGTTCGATGATGCATCTCTAAAAATTGGAATTATGAGCTCCGCTTTGGTGAGGATGTTTGTTTAGCCATATCCTACGACATTTTGAGTGGAGAGCGAGAAAAAAAATATATAAACGTTTTTTTGGTACACCCTAGTATACACATATTTGTATTTTATTTTTTGAATAATCTACCTATCCTAAAGTATATTTCAATTTTTAATGATAGTGCAAACATGAGTAGGTACATATTATACATAAGTAGGTACAGTATTAGTTAGGAAGGTACACAAAAATTCAGTATTTACCTACCAAAGCTTTGTAAGAACAAAAATGAACAATTATGCACACATATCCAAAAAAGTGCGTGCAACTAAAATTAGATTCAATTTAATAGTAAAATTTTAACAAAAATCATTCAAAATGAAATTACTCTCGTCTCTCTATCCCTCGTCTCTCTCATCTTCGTAACATTTGAAAAATTAATAAAGTTCAATTTTAACCCTAACTAATTAGAATAGCCATTTATTACATTTTTTCTTGGTGATCATAAATTTAAAGCCAATTATAATTTAACTCCTGGTCACATTACAAAATCAATACCATTTAAAAGGATAATTCGAATTACGTTAAATTATTGGTAAATAAATATATCAATTAAAATTCTTTTTTCAAATCAATATGAATTTTATTTTCCAACATTTCAAATCACATAAATCAAGACAAATGGAGAAAATAGATTTAAATGAAAACGAAATTGTAATTTATTGTCTTCATAAATTACAAAAGTTACACACAAAAAATAAAATTTACATTATGTACCGAGGAATGGGGGATTACTGTAAGTAACCAGAAAATACAGATCCTGCAATGGAAATATAAATATAAATCAGAAATTGAATTTTGTGGTAACTGTGCGCTTTCCTTAATTTTGTTAGCTACAATTAATTTGTAAATAAAACCATTTATTCAGCTGTCTTAGCTGTCTTTCATTTTCTTACCCCACATACATGTCCCCAATCAAATATTTATTTTCTTCATATTTCAAACTTCAATTAACGAACCTTATAAATAAATATTTCTAAAAATAATGCAGTCGGATCTTTTTCATAATTGTGCAGCTACCCGAGTAAAAAATAAATAGGGCTAGCCCTAACTCGATCCGGCCCGGATCAGGTTTATCAAGGGCATGCCCTATTAGGTTTATCGAATAAGGTCCGGACCAGAACCCGATCAGGAAAACCCTATTAAGGATTGTCCTACTTGTCTGATTTGGCCCTAATCCCGTTTGCCTTATTAGGGCCCCATTATTATTTTCCCGATTCGGTCCTGATTTTATTTCCTTATTAGGGCCCTATTATGGTCTTCCCGATCCGGCCCCGATTTCATTTCCGTATTAGGGCCTTAACTTTTCCTAACCCGGCCTAGATTTTATCTCTTTATTAGGGCCCTATTATGGTTTTCCCGATCCGGTCCTAATTTTGACTTCTTAATAGACCCCTATTATGGTTTTCCTGATCCGGCCCTAATTTCATTTCCTTATTAGGGCCTTAAATAACTTTTCGTGATCCGGCCCTAATATTATCTCCTTATTAGGGCCCTATTATGGTTTTCCCGATCCGGTGCTGATTTTGTCGCCTTATTAGCTGTCCTCTTATGGTTTTCCCGATCCGGCCCTGATTTCGATTTCCTTATTAGAACCTTGCTAAAACTTTCCTGATCTATTCCGATTTTATTTCCCTATTTTGGACCATATTACAGTTGACCCGATTTGATTTTAATTTTATTCCGTTTAATAAAGTTTACCAAATCTGGCACTAATCGGATTTGTCTTATTCGGAACTTACCATGATTGCTTGATCCGGTCTGGTCCCGTTTGCTTAGTAAAGGATTATTACGGTTTGTCCATTCCGACCCTGACTTTATTTCCTTAGTAGGGTCTTACTGAAGTTTACCTCATCTGGTCCTGTCCTTCTTGGCGTTAGCAGGATTTTAATAATTTGTAACAAAAATTTTTACCTTCGACTACCATAAAATTACTTAAGTAAGTACTTACTGTACAAAGTATTATCTATAGTTATAAGCCATATATTGTATAGAGCTGTACAAAATTTTTTACCTGACACACGACTGTTAATTACCTTATAGGCCAAAAGATTTCAAATTTATCTCACAAAGTTCAGAATGACTATATTTTATTTTTTTTTTAATTAGCTACATCTGTAACATCTTGTAAACAACAAACATTTTGTAAAAAGGAAATTATTCTCACTATAGGTATTATTATCAAACAAATCGAATTAAAAATAATTTTTTTTTAAATTTTCGGCTACAATAGACCAGTTTTTTCTGAACTTCTGTAATAGTTCTACCTCATTCATATGAAATTACTATTTAAAAATCGATTATCTGACAATGAAATTTTGCTAGATCTGAGGAGATTTCCAAATGGCGTTCCAACAGTTCTACAAAAAGGCCTTATTACATTTTCTCGTAAAATGATTATATGTTAAGTTAACGTCACTTTCATTAAAAAAAAATTGTATTTTGGATACAAAATTTTTCTTATGGCTTTAATTTTCTTTTTATTTCTTTTTAAATACTTTAAGTTTTCATTATAGAACTGACATCCTTATACATACTAACAGAGTTCCGATATTTTAAATAGTTTCGATAATTAAGTCTAAGGAATCAGTTTTTTAAATATATCTGTTGTTACTTTTTAATTCAAAATTTGATTGTTGCTATTCTCTATAAACGATTAGTTATGGAAAAAAACATATCCAAATTTTACGTAAAAAGGTATGTTTAGTACCTGGTTAATTTAATAAGAAATCTGAATAGCAATCAAAAAATTCTACAGAAAAATCTTATGCCACTTTCCCTTAAAAGAAGTAATTTTCAAATTAAAATCATTTTTAAATTTTGGTGGCTAAAAAACAATTGGTTTTTAAGTAAAAATTTTTTGTTTCGTGAATTCTGATCGACATGATATGAATTTTTTGTAGAACGCCAAGAGCTTTATAGAAAACTTTTTTTTTTTTTTTTAATTTTTAGAAGTTAATGAATCTGTGAAGTTTTGGCATACCCAATGTTAGAATTTTAAATTTTGTTTAGAGAATTGACATCCTTATGAATAGTTACAAAGTCCCCATTTTTTAAATTGTTTCGAAAATTAAGTCCAAAGAATCAATAATTCTATATGCTATTATTTTTTCATTTACAAATTAATTTTTACATTTCTATGCAAACAATGAATTTTTAAAAATAGCATACTTAAATTTTAGGTAAAAGGTTTGTTTACTAGCCCTGGTTAATTTAATGAGAGATCTGAATAGCAATTAAAAAGTTCTACAGAAAAGTCTTGTACCTTTTTCTCGTAAAAGAATTACACGGGTCTCACAATTTACGCGGATTTTTATTACAAGTATACCTATTCATTTTACGCGGCAAATTGAACTCAATTTAGGCGGAATTTTTTATACACGGATTTGATTTCCGGGATCTTATTATTAAAAAAATTGTCTCTAGCGATGTGTTCAATTTTCGAAGTGCTTCTGAATTCGGTCTATCATAAAGTGAACTTATTTTTTACTATGTTTGCTTATAAATGACACTTTACCTTATTGGGAACGTTGATCGTAAATATGTCCTAAACCATGTGTCATAGCGAAAAAATAATGAAATTTTTGAAGGCTTAAGCGAAGTAAGTTGTGAGTATTCCGAACATATTGGCGCTGTCAGAACCTAACTTTTGTTATCGAAAATTATCGACAACGAGTTATTTCTTATAAATTGACTATAACGGCTTAATTTATGCTCCATTAATCCCATTGATCTAGTCAGTAATAGAATATTCTTAAAAAGATTACTTTTCACGAAAAATTAAGTCCAAAGAATCAAACTTTTTAAATACCATTGTTTCTTAATTCAAAAATTAATTACTATAGCACATCGCTATAGACAATCGCATAAAATTAGCATAGGTCTCCTATGCCTCTCTTAACTCTAAGCTCACCTTTCTCATTAGAATAATCAGCGGACAGAAGGTTGGGCGGATGCGCTTTGCTAAAGACTAATACGAATAGTTGGAAAAAGCTCTAAAATTAAAATATGAATATAAAGCTAATTTAGGTAGAAGAACATATACAGCTTAATCAGCCAATCAGGAGTGAGCTCCCTCGGTTAATAGTTTTAACATAAAAGAGAAAGAAACGAAAGATTGAAATACAAAAAATGAAGCTTAGAAGAAAGTACAGACAGATTTCAAGCTAACAATTTACCGAAAATACCAATTAACTTAAATAAATCAATATGAAGTTAAAAATCAATTTATTTGATATTGTTTAAATTTATCAATATTCTGAATTATAAATGAAGCGAATTTGATGTGTTTTATTTAATTATTATTTATTTTCTCTAGGTGTTGTTTAAATTTCATCAATTCAAATTAATTCATCTACCCACTATATTTGTTTTAAATAAATTCATAAGCAATTACTGAGTAGCCGACTGTAGATATAAATAAACTGAACACCGATGAAATGCATTCGTGTAATCCAAATTTCTATTCCACTAAGTTTATTTAATTACTATGAACACGCAAAAAGTTTAGACTCGAAATAAATTAAATGAATGTCAGCAATCAATGCTTTTGGAAATAGTAATCTGACTTTGTGTCTCTCTTCTTATTAATATTACAAATTTTATTGCTATGATTTCCTTTTTCCCCACATTATGAATTTGGCATATCCAGATCTAATTAATAACTGTAAATTCTTTAGTACTTTAGTACATTTCTGCTAACAAATACGCTCTATCCAAAATATCAGATTCTCTTTAGTAATATGTATACCCTACGTCGAAAAATATAAAAAAAAAATACAAATAAAAAAATACAAACAGTTACACATACACTGGCAAGAGAACAAAAAAACAACAGAATATAAAAACTGGTAGCTAGGGAATAACTTATTATTACCACCAAAACGAACATGACATTTTTTTGTAATTCGTAATAATTAATTAACTCAGATTTTAAAAATATTACAACAACAATTAGTAATCATTTTATTCGACATTTCAAAAATAAAATAAACGTCCATATGTACATTACAATGTTAGTTTAGTTCAACAATTATGTAAATGAAATTTTCGTTCAACATATCGCCAAAGTAAAAAAATATTGAAAATAACCAACAATTTTAACAAATCAGTAAAATCAGTGTAGCATATGTTTCACTGACTGTTTTGAATTGATCAGGAGCTTGTAGTTCTCGATAGTATTAAATTCGTATAATTTTTAGTGGGATGATAATCAACTGAAATCGTCATCTGACGCTAACTGAAATTACTAATCGAAAATAATTACACGAAAAATCTTTCAGCTGCCTCCCTACGATTTTATTCATTTCTTCTTCGAACTCTCGCAATTTAGGTATTGTTTGCGCTCAGGGCCATGGAGAGAAATGGCGAGCCTCGGGGAAAAACGTTTCTCAAAAACATTTTTTGCCCCAAAAATAAGTGGCGAGCAAAAAAAAAACTCTTGTTTACTTTTTCTGTCCGGTTACTCTGTCGTCCTGTCGCCTGTTTACGCCCTTCAAAATGCGGTATACAATTTATTTTTTTTCTACTCCTGTTGAAGAACAATATATATATATATATATATATATATATATATATATATATATATATATATATATATATATATATATATATATATATATATATATATATATATATATATATATATATATATATATAGGGTGTAAGGGAAATAACTCTTATCCTTTTGAGGGGTGACGCGACTGTTAATTCCGAAAAAATTCCTGCGGTTTTAGTGTCTACAGGGTGCTGTGAGTCACCCCACAAAAGTACGGGAGTTATTTGTTTTACAACCTGTATAGATATGTACTAACGACCTCTGCTATAAGTTTAATTTACATTAAAATAACATTATGTATATATTTTACAAGAGAGTCAGAAGTTCACATCGGTATCTAATAACACATAGAATGAAGCAATATGTAGATGTTGTACAAATATTCAAAAAAAGTCGAAACTGGTCCGTATGTGAAATTACAGTTACAACGCTATTGAATTAATTTGTTAATTAATGTATCCCAACATATATGCCAATCACGTGATATCTTGATTAAGCGAAGGAAAAAAAGAGCCAATTGAAATTCGGTTCATGGTTTTACTTTAATTTTTTTTTTTTCGTTTGATAATTAATTGGACTAATTTTTACATCATTAAAATTTATAGACATATATGGACAGTAACATAAGCGAATTTTTTTTAAAAAATTTAATTATTTTGTGTGATAATTAGCTTGACGGAAAAAGTTGTTAAAAATAAATTGACTTTTATAAGAGGATTTGTTTTTAAAAATTTTTAATAAAAAAAAAAAAAATATTGATACTTTTATTAAATACTGTCAGCTAAAGAAACAATGTTCTATTTTCGTATAGTAAAACCTGCATACAAATGTTCCTCTAAATGAGTGTTTTAAAAAAGTTTATATGATGAGTTTGGAAAAAGTAGTCTATATAGATTTCATTTTTTGTGCTTCATTTCGTCTGATTTTACATAGTTTTCTTTAAAAAAACTAATTTTAAAAATAAAAATAATTGTCTGTAATTTAATATTAAGAATAATTTAGAAGCCCCTATACCCGCACGCGTTCAATGCTCGAACAGTTTTGATTTTTTATATTTATAATAATAAAGTTATTTTTTATAATAATAAAGTTATTTCTGAAAAAACCGATCAATATTGAAGTATTAAACGCGTTCTGGTATAGGGGTTTTTACGCTATATATGAAATTAAAATTATTTTAAAAAATGGTAAGTAAAAGTACAATACTTGTGACGAAAATCAACAGTGTTAACAATTTGGGAAAAACGAATATCGCTTGCTTTTTCGAAATTTAGCAAATCGGAGAAATCAAATTAAATTGTTTGCATACCAGAGCGTAAAATTTAAAAAAAAAATTAGAAGAATCAATATATTATAACCTTTATGAAGCTCTGCATTTGTCAGTAAACTTAAGAATGTATAAATTAGTGGTGCACTTACGAATGCAGAGGAAATGGGAATGAAGATTCTCAATCCGTTTGCATATATATTATGTATTACATTATTTTCTACTGATTTTTATAATAAAACTAGCTGATCCGGTCACGCGTTGCTGTGACTCAGTAGTTATAATTGATTGAATTATTTTTTTCTTATCATTTCAAACAATACACTACACACTTATAACACAATACACAGTACAATTATAAAAATCATTGACATCGTGAATATAAACAAATATGACGTGGAATAGAATGTATAATCTAGAAATCGGAACACAGCGCAATCTACTGAGTGTCTACACAACCTAGATGTCAAACGATGTCAGATTAAATTATAGGTAAAATTTATAGGTCAATTCAATCATACGAGTATATTCCAAAATTCTATGCAAAATCAATTATTTATAGCACTTGACCCTGCTTGCCCAATGACTCTGAAATAACTATCTTCATATTTTATTAGCATGGCTAATTTCCGCACCGTAAGAACTTAGTATTGGTACCTATACTAGCAGTTTTAGAATTGTTTCTATTTTAGACCCTTCAAGTCATCAAGGCCATGGGAAAACATTTTAACGTCACTTTCATCTTTCACAGAGATCTCAACAGTACTTAAGTAAAAATTGTCAAATTTATTCAGCTTTTTAATTTGCGCCCTATTTGGTATAACTGACGGATAATTTGATCATACGTTCATTTAAATTCTGAAATTTTGTACAAAATCAGTTCCTTATGTGTTTCGCTTCGCTCGCTCGACGACTCTAAAGTATTATTCATATTTTCATATTTCCAAGTCATATTCCTATTTTTATAGCATATTATCTAATTTTCATATGTATGGAATTTGCTGATAACAGTAAAAGTGCCAATTGATGATAACTGGACAACTCAGTTGTTTATTTCTTTATCGGATACAAATAGCATTTTGTACAGTAGATAAGTAATTTCATAGTGGTCGTAAGTAAAAATATTATTGGTGGTATCTGTGGAAATACTTATTAATACTTACAAAAATTCCAATATTATTTTTCTCCAAATGCTTAGCATCAAATTAATTTGCATGATTTTTTTATAAATTTTTCCACAGATATCTATATACGGTAATAAAAAATTGTTTTTTTACGGCTTTTCGTAAATTTCTACGGTTAGACTAAAAATTTTGCGATAAAAACTATCCTATATTTTAATTCGTATTGTATTTGTACCATTCATTCAAGATTATATATATATATATATATATATATATATATATATATATATATATATATATATATATATATATATATATATATATATATATATGTATATATATACATATAAACTCATGTCACAATGTACGGCTAGGATAAACTGCGAAACTACTGAACCGATTTTGATCAAGTTTGGCCAGAGTTATCGCGCTGATATATATATATATATATATATATATATATATATATATATATATATATATATATATATATATATATATATATATATATATATATAATATATATATATATATATATATATATATATATATATATATATATATATATATATATATATATATATATATATTATATATACTTAGCCAAGGCAAGCTCGTACACTAACGTTTCGTTCGAGAGTTATCGCGCTGATATATATATATATATATATATATATATATATATATATATATATATATATATATATATATATATATATATATATATATATATACATATATATATATATATATCAGCGCGATAACTCTCGAACGAAACGTTTTCTATATTCTACACCGTACCTATTGATACAATAAATATAAATTACTTATTACACTGAAAAGGAGGGCATTAGTAACCGAAAATTAAAAAATACTCAATATACAAAGAAAATTATAAGGACATTTTCTTCATAATTTTTTTCCGCCTTTTCAACGATGTAAAAGTCGAACTGTCTAATTGTAGGATCGAATGATAAAAAATGGCCAAAAAACCCACTTCTGGGCATCCGACGTGTCTGGCTAACGAACTTAGCCAAGGCAAGCTCGTACACTAACGTTTCGTTCGAGAGTTATCGCGCTGATATATATATATATATATATATATATATATATATATATATATATATATATATATATATATATATACATATATATATATATATATATATATATATATATATATACATATATATATATATATATATACATATATATATATATACATATATATATATATATATATCAGCGCGATAACTCTCGAACGAAACGTTAGTGTACGAGCTTGCCTTGGCTAAGTTCGTTAGCCAGACACGTCGGATGCCCAGAAGTGGGTTTTTTGGCCATTTTTTATCATTCGATCCTACAATTAGACAGTTCGACTTTTACATCGTTGAAAAGGCGGAAAAAAATTATGAAGAAAATGTCCTTATAATTTTCTTTGTATATTGAGTAGTTTTCGAGAAAATTGTAATTTTTTAATTTTCGGTTACTAATGCCCTCCTTTTCAGTGTAATAAATAATTTATATTTATTGTATCAATAGGTACGGTGTAGAATATAGAAAACTAGCAACTTGTTTACGTGTTTTTACGTAAAACAAATGGTAGTTCTTCAAAATATATGTAGGGTAGACCGGAGCAAGTTTGGTACAGGGGTAAGTTTACACAATCCTTATAGCTCACAAACCGTTGATCGGAGCGCAGCACTTGTGAGGCCAGACATGTTAGCGAGACTGGCATTTACAAGTACGTCAGTTTGTAACCAGTAATACTTAGTAGCAAACAACGTAGAGCAGAATTTGTGATTTTTTTTGATGTGAGTAAATTTTTACACCACAATGTTAGTGTTAATATTAATTATACTATTAAATTTTTACATTTCTTAATGGATTATCTTGTCAATTTTTGTATTCAATGTATTTTTTTTTTTTTTTTTTTTTGTTAATAAAACCGACTCACATATTTATTGTGTTTTTACAGTTATTACCCTTAAATTTTTTCATTTTAGAAATGTGTATACTTACCCCAGGTAATGTGTAAACATAAAACCGAGTATCTGAAAAAGTATAATACTAGGAAACTCTTCATAGGTGTCAAAATGAAGCTTAATAATCAAGTTATAATTGAGTATAAAAAATATGCAAATAGCTGCAATACAAAAAAAAACGCCGTGAGCAGCGGGGCCCCATCACGGTAGTCGAATTTTCCCCTTCATCTTCGGTATTGAATGTTTACAAGCGAAATGTGATTGAAAGTCTACAACCGAATTGTCATTTTGTTGGTTTCAAAACTGGTCATGAGTGTTCGGCTGATCGAGGCTTTAAAAAAAGGTTTTAAGTATTTAAGGGCTGTATCTCAGTAAATTTCAATTTTGTGCCGAAAACAGGTAGCAGAACAAAAACCAACACAATTCGTACGAGGGCATTCCTGCCCATGTTTATCCGCTAATTGCCTTTATGTTTTAGTTTTAAATATTAAAAAAGGACCTTAAATAGTAAACTGGAAGGCCTTTATAAAGATATTTTTTCTTTCAAAAAAAAATAAATAAAAAATAAAAAAAATAAAAAATAAAAAATTATTTCTTCGGTATTGAGTGTCTACAAGCGAAATATAATTGAAAGTCCACAAGCGATTTGTAATTTTGGTGGTTTCAAAACTGATAATGAGTGTCCGGTTGATCGGGGCTTTATAAAAAGATTTTAAGTTTTTAAGGGCTGAATCTCAGTAAATTTCAATTTTGTGCCGATAGAAGTTAACAGGGAAAAAGCCAACACAATTCGTACAAGGGCATTTCTATCCATGCTTATCCGCCAATTGCCTTTGTGTTTTACTTTTAAATATTAAAAAAGGAACTTAAATAGTAAACTGGAAGGCTTTTATGAAGATATTTTTTCTTTCCAAAAAAATCCAAAATTTCTATTTTATAAATAATAAAAATCCAAAATTCCTAAATAATAATTAAATAAATAAATAAACAGTGACTTTAATAACATTTGCAAATTACTTAATATGTATGTATTTCATTTGTTAAAAAATTGTATTCACTTTTTTTTAAATTTTTTAAAATTACTATTCGCCTACTTGTATTTAGAATAAACATAATGCTTTTAAAACACATTTAACAATAGCATTCAATTCCGATGTAAAAATGGGAGAAGTGGGGGGAAAAGTGATGCGGACTCCCTACAAGGTACTAGCTGGATACTAACTGAATACACGTACAAAATTTCAGCCCTCTAGGTTTCCTTATGGAGTCTCTAGACGTGTTAGAAAACAAGCAAAAAAATTAAGGAAATATTGGCGTCAAAATCGTGGGGGTAAGGGTTAAAAGTTGAAACCTCCAAAAAACAGTGTCTGGCTATTAGCTTAACCTGTACACCAAATTTCAGCCCTCTAGGTTTATTTGGGGAGATTTTGACCCGAACGAAACTGTTAAAAAACACGAAAAATCATGTTCTTTAGGGTATAAAAATGGTGGGGGTAGGGGTTAAAAGTCAAGACCCCCAAAAGGCACCCCCTTGATACTAACTCAATCCGAATACAAAATTTCAGCCCTCTAGGTTTATTCGGGTGACCTGTGCGAGTGGTACAAACTTCAAAAACGTCGAAAATGCATGAAATTGTAGCTTAAAAATGAGGGGGGTGGGGGTAAAATATTGAAACCTCCAAAAAGCACAACCTAGGTACGAACTTTATCAACACACCAAATTTCAACCCTCTACGTTAATTCTGGGGGGCTGGGGGCCTGTTAGATCCAGCGAAAATCGTTTTTCCCCCCTCTACTCCCACCATATCATCCTAGGAAGCTGAATTTTGGATATGTTGTAGATAATTGACCGAAACATTATTTAAAACCGGTTTGAAAAAGTTTTATTGCTTTTCAGCCCCCCACGACCCCCTTAAAGGTCGGGTCCGAAAAAAAATTTGCCCAAAATTTGACCCCACTTTGATAGTATTGTTGTGCATCGGAATAAGCCCCATTTACCAAATTTCATCTCTTAACTTCCATAGGGGGGCCCTACACATATTAAAAGGTTGCGGGAAAATATATATATATATATATATATATATATATATATATATATATATATATATATATATATATATATATATATATATCTCAGACATCTTTTTTTTTACATAATCGTGTTCTACGGGTCCGAAAACGGATAGCGCCCCTGGTCTCGCCTCTCGCAGCTCTTATCGTATAGACTGTATAGGTCTAATTTTTCGGAGAAAATTCGACTAAAAACGCCGCGAGCAGCGGAGCCCCATCACGGAAGTCGAATTTTTCCTTTCATCTTCGGTATCGAATGTCAACAAGCGAAATGTAATTTAAAGTCCACAAGCGATTTGTGATTTTGGTGGTTTCAAAACTGGTGATGAGTGTCCAGTTGATCGGGGCTTTAAAAAAAGGTTTTAAGTTTTTAAGGGTTGAATCTCAGTAAATTTCAATTTTGTGCCGATAGCAGTTCGCAGAGATAAAGCCAACACAATTCGTACGAGGGCATTCCTACCCATGTTTATCGGCCAATTGTCTTTGTGTTTTATTTTTAAATATTAAAAAAGGAACTTAAATAGTAAACTGGAAGGCTTTTATGAAGATATTTTTTCATTCCAAAAAAATCCAAAATTTCTATTTTATAAAATAATAAAAATCCAAAATTCCTAATTTATAAATAAACAGTGACTTTAATAACATTTTTAAATTACTTAATATGTAGGTATGTATTTCATTTGTTATAAAAATAAATTCACTTTTTTTTTAAATTTTTTAAAATTACTATTCGCCTACTTGTATTTAGAATAAAAATAATGCATTTAAAACACATTTAACAATAGCATTCAATTCTGATGTAAAAATGAGAAAAGTGGGGGGACTCCCTAAAATGTACTAGCTGGATACTAACTGAATACACGTACAAAATTTCAGCCCTCTAGGTTTATTTGGGGAGATTTTGACCCGAACGAAACTGTTAAAAAATAATAAAAATTATGTTCTTATGGGTATAAAAATGGTGGGGGTAGAGGTTAAAAGTCGAGACCCCCAAAAGGCACCCCCTTGATACTAACTCAATCCGGATACAAAATTTCAGCCCTCTAGGTTTATTTGGGTGACCTGTGCGAATGGTACAAACTTTGAAAACGTCGAAAATGCAGAAAATTGTAGCTTAAAAAAAATAAGAAGGTTGGGGGTAAAATATTAAAACCTCCAAAAAGCACAACCTAGGTACGAGCTTTAACAACACACCAAATTTCAACCCTCTACGTTAATTCTGGGGGGCTGGGGGCGTGTTAGATCCAGCTAAAATCGGTTTTTCCCCCGCTACTCCCACCAAATCATCCTAGGAAGCTGAATTTTGGATATGTTGTAGACAATTCACCAAAACATTAATGTATATATAATGTATGTATATATAATAAATGTATATATATATATATATATATATATATATATATATATATATATATATATATAAAGTTTTGTAAACATATACCTATAAATTTTACTACAATGTGAATTTTATAAAAAAAAATTAACATCATGAATTCAATGTTTGGCATTTACAATAAATAAATTATAGACTTAGAAAAACAAAACCATTTCATTTCTATTTGAATTAAAAAATGGGCGCATTTTTCACAATATTCTTTGTTAGCATTCTCACCACTAAGAATTTTTAACACGCTTAAAGTGAAACACAAGCATAGAACTGTCTGGAGGCACAATTGAAAAATATTTTGTCTAGACACTGTTACAGCATTTACAAAATAAAAATGACTTTTACTGTCTGTATCTATACAAATATAATATGTATACGGTTATTACCAACAAAATATAACATAAATTTAAATAAGCAAAATGTTGTATCCCACTGATAGCTGTTGACATACATAATTAAACAGTTATGTCCAAAAATTATTGCATATACGTATTCAACAATGGAAATTAACATAAATACTGGGCATGCTTTTAGTATTTCTGTTGCTAGTTTGTTCTCTGGTTGCTAGTAATAATATTAAAGAAAATAGTACACGATGTTTTTTACTAGTTGCCAATAGACTAGTATAAATAGGGAATAAAGAGACATGTTTAAGTGAAGGAAATAGTAAATTAGGATGGTATTTTACATGCTAATTAATATGCTTATAGCATATTACATATTTCTTTATTTAACAAGTAAAAGGTCCCGAAGCTGGACTTACCGATTTTGACGAAATTTGATTATGTTGTAGAACACTAAAAAATAAGCGACACGTATTTTTTTTATCTGCGGAAAAACGGTTTGAAGAGGTGAAATCGCCCTTCAAAAATTGGAGTAAAAATTTAATTTTTCAAATATCTCGAAAACGGTAAGAGACAGAACAAAAATTTGAATTGGCAATATTGTTCTTTTGTGCTTGCTTAAATTGCATCAACAGAGGTGGTTGGGGGTTTAAAACTTGGGCGTTAATTTTGCGAAAAGAAGGTGAAAAATAAAAAGTATCAAAACCAGGGAAGTAGGCGAGCGTGCTTGATCACTGGCATATTTACAGACTGGTAGGACGGTGGTTCAAATCCCGCGACTGGCTATGCTCGTAAGGGTTTTCTGCAGTTTTCCTTCACAATTCTAGATGAATATCCACATAGTTTCTTAAGAGGAAGGTTGCAGACGCATACCTACCCAATCCTAGCCCCCACACTACTTCCCTTGCACTTACATCATAATAAAATGAAAAATTGTATAGCAATCATACTCGTATAAATAAAATTGGAAAAATTTCAATTTCCTAACATTAAGTCTAGGGGTAGTTACCTAGGACATAATCGTACTATTTGAGTAATTCAAGAATTTCTTCTTCATGGGATAGAGCTTAAGACGATTAGAATTACATTCCAACGTTATTTTATATATAAATTGAATGAATATTTTTCCTATAATTTTTACTCAAAAGAATTCAATAACTGTACCATAAAAAAACTAATTAAAGCTTTTTACTTTCTTGAATTGTTTTCATTTCGACACTTTTACTTTTCTCAGATTACAACTAATTCTACATACTGTGTGATTGATGAACATTTAACATGTCCATTTAGCAGTACCGGCACCAGGAGCGGATGGGAAGCCGTAGGAGTGAACGCCCTCTTCTCCAGGCTTTAGAAAATGATATCAAACTCGATTAAAATTTGAAAAACAAAAACTAAGTTTAGTCTTTTAAATTTAAGCGTCCTTAAGGAACCAATTCTGAATATAGTGTCCTCCAACCAAACAGTATTAAGCTGACATAGAGTTCTAATTTCATTATCTGGTAGAACAAATATTTTTATGCGTTTGAAAAAACTCAATCTTGAAAGATAAAAATTTAGAACTGGGGGTGTTTAAGGGGGGAAGGTCCTCCAGAACTTTCAAATTTTTCATTTTTTGTTTTGCTTTAAAAGTTTATTTGAACCTTAAAGAATATATTTCTAATGTTTTAGTCCCAACAGAAAGATTATCTTAGATAACGATAGACTGCTTTTAACTCTACTTTTCAAGAACGAAGACTTTTTAATAGCGTTTTTCTCAAAAACAGGTTTTTTCCGCGCCGTGGAGCGTAACTTAAAAGGTTATTAAGGTATTAACTCGAAATTTTGTACAGATATTCTCTAAGATATTATCCTTTGCATATACATAAAATTTTGCATAAATTATTACTATAAATATTGTTTCTAACAATTTGCTTATAAAAAAAAAGTGAGATTTTTTTCATTTTGATTTTAAATTGTGAAAAAAAAATTTCTCATCAGAAATAGGTATATGCAAAGCGTAATTACTTATTTTAATAAAATTTTTTTGTCCGATTGAATTCAGTTGATTACAAGAGGCTGGGCATTCCACGGAGCAAATTAAAAGAGTCAACTTGGAACAGCTGCAGCGCCGCCATTTTTTCTTTTTTTTGCACAAAATTTATGAGTGAATACACCATAACATGTAATGTACTATGTAACTTCATTTAATTCAATAAATGTATCCAGTTTCTAAAAAAAAAATTATTAAACAACCTGTTGTCTGGAGGACCCTCCCCCCCTTAAGAAAAATGAAACTCAATACAACTTTTCTTCCAATAAATGGCCTCATGTTGATTTAATTGATGTTTCTGTCTTCTCTTTTTTAGTTGTTAGATTGTTTTTTGTCGTCGTCTCCGCATGACAAGCTTTTCAATTCACCCCCAGCAAGCACCAAACCCTCAACTATGTCAACATGCCGCTGATAGTTTTGTTTAAAAGTAGCAAGCCATGTTCAACTTACTAGTACGTACACAATCATATTGCAAGTATTAGTGCCGCTGCACACATGCGTTTTTTTACCGCTGCGTGCACGCAGCGGCACCGCAAAATGTGATGTACACATACGGTTTTTTCACGTTGAGTGCACGGTACGGCACCGCTGCGTGCACGCAGCGGCACCGCACGTTTAACCAGTTGTCATAGTTGTAAAACTAGTGGCGTTGTTGTAAGTTTGGACAACGTAATGCATAAAATATAATTTTTATATTATCAATAAACGTGAAAATTAATATAAAACTAATTTCTTACTTCTATCTATCTCTTCACGTTAATGCAGTGTTGGGATTTTTTTGAAGTAAAAATTATCATCAGGTTTACCAAATTAAAGTATGTCGTGAGAAACTGTAATACAATCCAAAATTATAGTTGAGTAAATAAAAAAAGGATTTTGTTTTCGACAAAGCAAAAGATGAAAATTTTTTTGAAAAATACCTTAAGGAAAAAAGAACATACTATAAGCAAAAACACAAAACAGTAATAAACTGTAAACAAATTATAAAATAAAAAAAATGTCCAAAATACAATTCCAAACAATCGAAAAATAATTTATTTTTTTAGATTTTATAATTAATTTTTTACAATTATATAATTAAACCTTTGTGTTACACAGTAAAATTCAAAAAATTGGTATGTTAAAACTGATATTACTAAATTGTTGATAAACCAATAGACAAATCAGTTGCTGTTTGTTATCATTCTCGAGAATTTGTTGTACAGTAATTTTTACAAATGACAGAAAAAAATTTAAAACTAAAATTTTGAATGGAATTTTCAAAATATCAAAAATGGATCTTTTTCAGATGCAAAATGAAAGTTTTTTAATAATTTATGTATTAGAATTCAACCATTTGATGAGTTTTGTGTAAATAATAGGGAGGAAATTAAATCCAAATATATATTTTTATACCTCCACTGGAATTATTAGCTATAACCCTGTAACATTCACCATTCCATCAATTAAAATAAACAACAGTTCAAGGTCCTTTTTTCAACAGTTGTATATTTTCTGCGTGAAAAAAACGTATGTGTGCATTGTCTAATTGAAAATAATGTACTAGAAGAATGCAGTTGCGGCAGTTCACCGCTGCGTTGCCGCTGCGGTGCTGTAGGGAACTGCCGCACAAAATGCAACTATGTGTGCATCACACAATTTAACTCAATGTAATTTCGACCGCAGTTGCGTGCACGCAGCGGTAAAACAATGCATGTGTGCATCGGCACTTATAATATATAAACTAAAGAGTGGAATAAAAGTTTTATTAGAACTATAAACCGTAGATACATAAATCTGTTGCCGTTTCAAATGAAACGTGTTTAATAGCTACTATAAGAATTTATTTTAGTTTTTCTTGTTCCGACAACGGCTTTCCTTCTTTTTTTTAAAGTTTGTATGTGTCATCTTATCTTTATTACTATATATTTTGTATTATTTATTTGATAATTCAATTGATTGTGGTTATCATTTAGCATTAGCTATTTTACATAAATTTTAAATCCAGAATTTATGTACTATTACACATATACACATTAGATTACGGAAGCTTTCAGATCCGAGCTCTATGCAACTAATAAAGAACATATAAGAAAATAGTTTGTTAAATAATGATAGGTATACTTACAATGTTATAATAGTAAACAATATATGTTATATTGAGACCTACTCACAAGGAGATGCACCCAGAATAAAATTCGGGATTTTAATGACACTTCGCTGGTGTGTAGAATAGGCAAAAATAAGGGACCCGTATTTATTTTTATCGGCCATCTTCCACGTTTAGGGGGTGAAACTAACCCCTAAAGTTCGGGGTTCAAATCGTATTTCTTAAAATATCTCGAAAACTATAAGAGATAAAAACATTAAATTGACGAAATGTTACTCTTTGAAAGGCCTATTCACCTGTATAGGTTAAACCAGGGCCGGATTAATAAGAGAGGCTGGACGGGTGAAAATGGGGGTAAATTTTCTTGTACAGCCTGAATGGTTCAATGTATCAAATTTTTGGCATCATAAATAGAAAGAGCACCAAAAATTAGCGGACACGTGTTTTTGCGTTTTTTCAAAATATGCGTGGTATCCAAGCCATATAAGGAAGATAAAAATAAGGTAGATTATATTACATTATTATTGATTGCAAATACCTTCTATATGTTTTTATTTTTATGTTTATTTTTATGTTAAGTACGTTTTAGAGGTGTCAACCCCATTTTCCAAATCGCAAAATTTATTACAAAGCACCTGAACAATCAGCGAAAGAGATTATAGCTTCTCGTCGAGCATTCATTAACGCAAGCACACCAGAGAACTTTAACTTTCGCAGAAATAAGTATAAAAAATATCGAATATGAGTAATCAAATGTACACATGGATAATTTCCAATTAAGTTAGTACTGAAAAATATATAAATCATTATCGGAAAATAAAAATTTACATTTTCATGATGAAAATCAACATAAAAATTAAAAAATATAAAATATATTTTCAATCAATAATAATGCAATATAATCTACCCTATTTTTTTCTTTCTTATATGGCTTGGATACCACACATATTTCGAAAAAACGCAAAAACACGTGTCTCCTATTTTTTGGTGCTGTTTCTATTTATGATGACAACAATTTGATACATTGAACCATTCAGGTTGTACAAGAAAATTTACCCACATTTTCACCCCTCCAGCCCCTCTAATTAACCCAGGCCTAGTTTAACCTATACAGATTAATAGGTCTTTTAAAGAGTAACATTTCGTCAATTTAAAGTTTTCCTCTATCTCTTATAGTTTTCGAGGTATCTTAAGAAATACAATTTAAACCCCCAACTTTAGGGGCTGGTTTCATCTCCTAAACGTGGAAGATGGCCGATAAAAAAATACGAGTCCCTTAGTTTTGCCTATTCTACACACCAGCGAAGTTTCATCAAAATCCCGAATTTCACTCTTGGTGCATTTCCTTGTCTGTAAGTATATATGTATCATTGTCTAAAGCACTACGTTCTAATATGTATAATGTTCTTTGTTCGTTGCATTACCCCTCATCAATACAATTTATAGCTATACACTCATACAGCATACATCTATACATATGTAAAAAAACCCATAGGTGAATTAAAATAGTTCTTATTCTCTAGTCACAATGACTATCAACTTTTTTTTTTACTGATTGATTCACCTACGAGTTTTTTCCTTTTGATGTGTTCTCAATTAATACGCATTTTATCATTAAGTTTCCGGAAAAAGAAAAAAAATATTAATTGCTTCATAATATAAAAGAAAATAAAAAAATGTTTCACGGAAGAATTTTGCCTAACAACGGGACTAGAATAAAACGAAAGTTGTGCCGTAAATAAATTTAAACTAACTCTCCGCATGAGTTAGAAGTTATTGAGCATTAGCATTTATGTTCAAGTCATTATGAAGTTTCAAGCGCCAACGAATAACGCACATTCTCTGTTCAGTTTCTCCACTTTTACAATCAGTGAGCCAGGTTTACTAATTTAGTCCTAAAAGAACATGCCTTATTGGACCCTAGTCAACTTTTTTTATAAATAATTTCGTCTAGACCCCGAGCTGGTCTTGTGGTTAGCAACTCCACTCGTGTCTGATAGATTGTGAGTTCGGTACCAACCGGGGGTATACATCATTATCAAGAATCATCAATAACCACAGCTACAGCAAAAGCTATAGTACATCATATTCCAAACGATACATATCACCTCAGTTGTGGCACATTTACACAATAGAAAATACCCCTGTCGCAGCATCCTGCATAACATAGCGAATTTCGTTTATAAAAATTCGTTTTTCTGTGCTTTTTCACCCTTCTAAGCGGTTACATTATTTTGAAGCTGAAATTTTTTTCTGCGACATACACCAAATCCGTCCAACTCCAACTTCAACCAAATCCGTCAACCCATTCAAAAGATTTTTCGACTTTCAAAAAATAATCTCTTACCCACAAGGGGTAAGATTTTAATGACTGAAATTTCAATTTTATGTCGATAGCAGCTAACAGCAAAAAAAATTAACACAATTCAAATTCAATAAAAGCACATACGTACAAGGGCATTCCTACCCATGCTTGTCTGCCAGTACCCCTTGTGGTTTTTTTTTTTAATGTTGAAAAAGAACCTGAAGATATCTTATCTTTTCAAAAAATCCAAAAATTCCTACTTTATAAACAAACAGTGACTTTAATAACATTTTTAAATTACTTAATATTTATGTATTGCATTTGTTATAAAAGAAAGTTCTTTTTTTTTAATTTTTAAAATTACTATACGCCTACTTGTATTAGAATAAACGTAAAGCATTTAAAACACATTTAGCAATACCATTGAATTCCGCTGTAAAAATGGGAGAAGTGGGGCGAAGAGTAATGTGGAATCCCTAAAACGCACAACTCAATACACGTACAAAATTTTCTGCCCTCTAGATTTCCTTGAAAAGTCTCTAGACGTGTTAGAAAAAAAACAAAAGAATCAAGGAAATATTGGCGTAAAGATTGTGGGGGTAAGGGTTAAAAGTTGAAACCTTCAAAAAGCAGTGGCCGGCTATTAACTTAACCTGTGCACAAAATTTCAGCCCTCTAGGTTTATTTGGGGAGATTTTGACCCGAACAAAACTGCCAAGAACAAGAAAAATCATATTCTTTTTGGTATAAAAATGGTGGGGGTAGGAGTTAAAAGTTGAGACCCCCAAAAGGCACCCCCTTGATACTAACTAAATCCGAATACAAAATTTCAACCCTCTAGGTTTATTTGGGTGACCTGTGCAAGTGGTACAAACTTTGGAAACGTCGAAAAAGCAAGAAATTGCAGCTGAAAAATGGTGGGGTGGGGGGTAAAATATTAAAACCTCCAAAAGGCTCAACTTAGGTACGAACTTTATCAACAAACTAAATTTCAACCCTCTAAGTTAATTCTGCGGGACAGTGAGTGTGTTAGATCCAGCCAAAATACTTTTTTCCCCTCTACTCCTTCCAAATCATCCTAGGAAGCTGAATTTTGTATATGTTGTAGATAATTGACCGCAACATTATTTCCAACGACTTCGGAAAAGTTTTATTGTTTTGTTGCCCCCCACCGCTTCTTAAAGTTTGGATCGAGTCCAAAATTTGTCCAAAATTTGACCCCACTTTGATAGTATTGTTGTGTATCGGAATGAGCCGCACTTACCAAATTTCAGCTCTTAACTTCCATAGGGGGGCCCTACACATGTCAAAAAATGTCTGTATATATATGTATATATATATATATATATATATATATATATATATATATATATATATATATATATATATATATATATATATATATATATATATCAGACATTTTTTCAACAGAATCCTATTCTGCGTGTCCGAAAACGGATAGCGCCCGTATAGGCTATATAAGTCTAATTTTTTCAGTTGAAAAATTCGACTAAAGATCAAAATTTTCGAAAAATATATATTAAAAGTTACCTGTTATATGCTTTTTTTGGGTTAATTATTGAAAAATATTCTATTTTCAGATATTTTTGAGGTAAAATGAGCAGATGTATGGCTTTTATTAAACAAATTTCAGCTTTTTGATATATTTTCGCCTTAAAATATTTAATATTTTCAAAAATTTATGATAAAATATGTCAAAATTTAAAATTATTTTTTTTGTTGACAAAAAAAAAAAAATTGAATTTGTAAAATTATTTACAAGTAGATTACTCTGTTTATAAATTTTAATTATAACTGTATTGTCAATTGGATAGAATATTACGTTAAAATATTATTGTTTCAATATGGTTTAACGTAATTTTTATGCGGTTGTAGTAAACTCTTATTAATTTTGGTAAGGTGTAAACATAATCTAAATTCTGAGCATATAACATAAAACAAATATCCTTGATAATTTTCCTATAAAAAAAATAGAATAGATATAAAAACTAATTCAACTGAGAGAAATAGAATATAGCTGAATCGTTAAATTGGATTAGAAAAATCATGACACGCCACTTATAAAGCCTTTTTTTCGAATGTGGCATCGCAAAACATGAAACAGAAAAAAAACTGTGAGTGCGAGTGTAATTGAAAATGATTTCTTCCAACATATTTTCTAATTCTTCTTAAAAAGTAATTAACTTAAAGCAACGGTGTAAAAACATTTTTTACGCATATTACCTTTTACTTTCGATTGGTGAAAAAAAATTTTGAAAAATTGCATAATTTTGGCAAAAAACTCATTTTGTTGACAAAAAAGTCCCGAAAAACCGACTTTTGGGCATCCAACGTGTCTGGCTAACGAACTTAGCCGAGCCAATCAAGTTTTCAGTACGCACACCAAATTTCATAAGCATTAAACTTTTCGTGCGAGAGTTATCATGGGAACATATATATATATATATATATATATATATATATATATATATATATATATATATATATATATATATATATATATATATATATATATATATATATACATACATACATATATATATATATATATATATATATATATATATATATATATATATATATATATATATATATAAATTTTAGAGAATAACATTTTTGTATTCTAGGGAAACATATTTCTGTTATAGTCTCGGCCTCAGGTTGCGCCATGAAAACGGGCGTAAGAGCTGAATTTCCAGTTTTGGAAATTCGCTAAAAATTTCAATTAATTTCATAGCAAAATTCTAAATATTTTAAATTTAACAGAAATAGATTCCATGGTGAGGCTAGATTACACGTATACCAGAAAAATTTCTAACACTGATACAATTGTTTGTGGCTTCGTAGAGTACAATATACATACGGAAATGTGAGGATGAAAAGTATGGAGTACATTTAAGTATGGAAAGTAGACATTTTCAAGAAATTTTTAAAAAAATTATCAGTTTTCTTTTTTGTGTATCTACGTAAATTGTTCAGCGTTTTTTTAAAGAAATAATAGAATAGGTTAAATTTTATATAAAAAATATTTTTATGGAGGTAACTATTTTCCCATACAGAGCTCAATTAAACTTTTTATCGTTTTTATTGCCTTATTTATAGCTTAAACCAATATTTCGATATCAATTATACATAATATTGATACTTATGTACAGTTTATTGATTACGTACAGTACCTGTATTTTCTACATGGTACTTCCATAATTATAGTCCATACATTAAAATAAAAAAAGTTTTCCCCGAGATAATTCCATCATAAGTTTATGGTGAAATTACAAAATTTTATAGCTTATTTTCAAGTCGTAAAATATAAAATAAAAATATAATACTTATCAAGACATATACAGTGTAGTAACTTGTCGATTTTACTGACTAAAAGGGCTAAGAAATTGCTAGAGATTAATGTGAAGGTCATAGTACTAATTTTTAAAAGTGGTTTCAAATAAAAATGATTTGTATATTCAAGTGAATGAACTGACCAACTATAGTGTATGACCGGGTTGATAACTGGTTTCAACATTCTGATTAATACTGGTTACTACTGTGATTAATACCAGTTACTGCTCTGGTTAATACCGTTACTGCCCCGGTTAGTAGCAGTTAGCAACCTGCTGAAACCAGCTAACAATCCAATAGTACACTAGTTGATCAGTTCATCCACCTGAACAGATGCAATCACTTTTACTTGCGTTTGGAATGTATTTATACAACACATTCTGAATCATTTAATAATTTTTAAAGGAAAAAATCTCTCAGACCACATAAAGGACACTCAAAAATTAAAGCCCTTGGTTCAACACAAATTTTTAACTATCTTGAATCCTAAGCCCTTTTAATCTGTAAAGCTAACGAAAAGTTTTTTTACCTGTATATACAAACTTAACATATTAATGATACAGCTGCACATTTCTAGGAAGGAAGCCAAAAGAACATAAAATTATTACGTGAATATAAGAATAAATAATTGATAGTTGGGTTACTTTAACGATGTAATGACGAGGCAACACAGGATATGATATTATGTAGATATGTTTTTGTATAGATGTACAGTAAACTTAAAATGGATATTTTTGGTGACCAAATAATTGACTGGTCTAGTGTGTTTTTTTAGATTACTAACTTAAACAGGTGTTTCTTTTTTTATGTATATATAATTATATATACTCGATTGCCTTTATATATATACTTTCTAAGATTAGTGCGCATTTACTGGACTAATTAACTGATGGATCTAGACAAGATGAATATATTAGCCTAAGAGCTATTGAACGATTTTCACAAAGTATTTTCTATCGGTTGAGATTTTTTACACAAACAGTATGTAGACCCACGAATCAGGAATGGACAACCTGGCAGTCCAAAGCGGGGCACAAGACTATTAACAAAATTTTTGAAAATGCAAAAAAAGGGCCCAATTCAAAGTATTTTCTACCGGTTGAAATTTTAACAGGATACTCGACACTCACTGAAGCCAGAAAAAAAATTGACAGGAGGTTTGGTGGGGATCTACCCCTTGCCAGGCGGGTCCAAACATGTCAAATGTTATACCCAACTCAAAGTACTTTCTACCGCTTGAAATTTTAACAGGATACTCCGGACACTCACTGAAGCCAGAAAAAAAATTGACAGGCGGTTTGGTGGGGATCTACCCCTTGCCAGGCGGGTCCAAATATGTCAAATTTTATACCCAACTCAAAGTATTTTCTACCGCTTGAAATTTTAACAGGATACTCCAGACACTCACTGAAGCCAGAAAAAAAATTGACAGGCGGTTAGGTGGGGATCTACCCCATGCCAGGCGGGCACAAATGTCAAATTTTATGCTATACTCAAAGTTTTATACTACCTGCAACTAATATAGTGAGTATATCGAGATATATACAGAGAATACTATAAAAATTGTTATTAAACAGCCAGGCGATTTGAAAGTTTTCATGATGGTGAACGTCGTGGAAAAGTTCTGCGCAGTGTAGGTGTAGCCAGTAATTCAGACTGAAGTATATCGCTTGAAATTGTAAGCGAATATTGTAAAATTTAGACATTAATTTATTGAAGTTATACTCAAATGAAAGTGGCAACTCACATAGGTAGTAACTATATATTCTTCTAAAAATTATCTAATCAAATATCTAGGCGATTTGGAGTTTTATGATGATGAAAATTGTCGAAAAGTGTGGTCAGTGTATCAAGAAGGTGTACTATAAGCAGCAATAAGTAATGAATTGAGACGAATTGCCTAATTTTAGATCCTAAAAATGGTTTTGAAAAAATACATAGGAGGACATCCTATCGACATATTATTATTACTAGACTTATTAATTTATTTAAAAACATGCAGTTTTTTGAGAATATTTAAAAAAAAAAATTAAATATTTTATCAAAAATAAGGTAACAATTAGGAATATATAGTGAAACAATTTATAGTGATAATAATATTAATAATGAAATTTTTAAAAAAATAAAAGACTGATAAACACTTAGTGCATCTTGTAATTTCTTTCGATGCAAAGGAACTAAAGAATCATTATGTAGGTACCTGCTTATTTTTGGTCATAAATGCTTTAAATATTTATCAATAACTTTCTACACAAATATTGACAAGTGTTTGCCATCTGGATTTAGAACAATGTAAAACAAATAACAACAACAAAATGGTAATGTTTACAACCGATTTGAACTTTTAAACAATGAATGATTAATATATAATCCTGTATTGAGGCGTTTAAAATCAAAATCCGTTAAATTAATAAAAGCAAATTTTAAAGGAAGCTTAAAAAACTTAACTACAGAATTATTAAGGTGGTTTATGTTTGGAAATATTGACATGGAACTACTGATGAGGAATTCGCAACGTTTCGTACACATTCTTTGAAAATTAAATAATTATGAAGGATTTAATATTTGCGATAATGGGTTTTGATCCCAAAATAATGATTTAGAGGGTTTTAATCCCAGATTTGGGATTTAACATGTTTTTAAACAAACACCTAGTTTTTATTGCAAATTAAAAATTTTAAGGTGCAATGGCGATAAGTTACTGTTTTTATATTATACTTTAAGTATTAGTAAAAATGCACCGTTGGGTATAAAATCTGACATGTTTGGACCCGCCTGGCAAGGGGTAGATCCCCACCAAACCGCCTGTCAATTTTTTTTCTGGCTTAAATGAGTGTCTGTAGTATCCTGTTAAAATTTCAAGCGGTAGAAAATACTTTGAGTTGGGTATAAAATTTGACATGTTTGGACCCGCCTGGCAAGGGGTAGATCCCCACCAAACCGCCTGTCAGTTTTTTTTCTGGCTTCAATGAGTGTCTGGAGTATCCTGAGAAAATTTCAAGCGGTAGAAAATACTTTGAGTTGAGTATAAAATTTGACATGTTTGGACCCGCTTGGCAAGGGGTAGATCCCCACCAAACCGCCTGTCAATTTTTTTTCTGGCTTCAGTGAGTGTCTGGAGAATCCTGTTAAAATTTCAAGCGGTAGAAAATACTTTATGTTGGGTATAAAATTTGACATGTTTGAATCCGCCTGGCAAGGGGTAGATCCCCACCAAACCGCCTGTCAATTTTTTTTCTGGCTTCAGTGAGTGTCCGGAGTATCCTGTTAAAATTTCAAGCGGTAGAAAATACTTTAAGTTGGGTATAAAATTTGACATGTTTAGACCCGCCTGGCAAGGGGTAGATCCCCACCAAACCGTCTGTCAATTTTTTTTCTGGCTTCAGTGAGTGTCTGGAGTATCCTGTTAAAATTTCAACCGGTAGAAAATACTTTGAATTGGGCCCTTTTTTTGCATTTTCAAAAATTTTTTTAATAGTCTTGTGCCCCGCTTTCGACTGCCAGGTTGTCCATTCCTGATTCGTGGGCCTACATACTGTTTGTGTAAAAAATCTCAACCGGTAGAAAATACTTTGTAAAAATCGTTCAATAGCTCTTAGGCTATATACTCGTACACTGACTATTATGCATACGTGTATATATTGTACTCACTGAGGACTGAATGGAACATATTATTTGGCATAATATGTTCGGCAGAGAGAGTAGAGAGAGAAACTTTATTTAAAACCCTATACTGACTCTCGGCTCTATGTGCTCAGTTCCTTAAATTTAAAATACTAAAAGGAAAAATTCTGGATCTATAAAACTACTGGAGTGTGTCAATTGTTACGTGTTACAATTGACACCATTGAATTTGTTACAATTGTTGCAGTGCTGTTTAAATTTATAAAAAAAAAGTCAAATATTAACTATGATTATAAAAGTGAAACTATCTATGTGATAATATTATTTGATTGCTTGTGTTTCCAATCAAATCACTTTACTCCCAACTGTTGGGGGGGGGGGGGTATTTACTGCAAAATTCAAAAAATTGTCAACAAACTCAAAATTTACGGTTAGCTTATATAAACACATTTGATATTGCTGAGAGAAAACCACCAGATGATATTAACTCTAGAATCATACGTTGGTCTACGAGAAACGTTAATCATACATCGGCGTCATTTTGACGAATGGAAATTTTACGGAAAATTTTAGAGTTTATTTGCAAAAAACATTTTTTTTTTTACATAACTATACTACAAATGTGAACAAAATATTTACAAAAATTGCATTTGGAAAAATTTTTTAATATAAATATTTATTAATTTTTTTGATTTTTTATCAAAGCATATTTTTATTATAAAAATTAAAAAATAAATAAATACATCAATTGTATCATAAGACATGTCTCTCAAATAATTAATTTAAGAACTATTATGAGTCGGTGGACACGTGTGACTTTGCAGAATGTGAAATTCCTCGGTCATAAATATGCCTATAGATATGTAGTTATTTCCCCATTAGGCACATTTGTAAATTTTCTAAAATTTGTTAGTAATTTTTCGAATAAGATCCCAAAAATAACAAAATTAAATTATTTTCCACAAAATAAATTGTTAATCTTTTATTAAGTCACTTGAAACGCATTCTTTGGTTTTCGATTCAATATATTAAAACTTCAGTATTATGTCGCCTCTATAAGTCAAACAGCTGTAATCACCTTCCAGATTATCATCATCATCGAATAAATTAATCATAACATCCATATCCTTAATAAATTTTAGAAAAATTAGGAAAACTTTTATATGTAAAGTACAAACTCTCTAGAAAAAAACATCGGTTAATCATACATCGTCGTCCTTTTGACGCACACTATTTCAATACAAACAAAACGACAGCAACTATAAACAAAATTTATAGATTTGCTGTGTTATAATAATAAATAAATTAGATAACAGAAGTTTCACAGCAAGCAGGCAAAGACAAGTTGTAGTATTGGAGCAGGTAGAGAAGTTCGTTCATCATTTGACGAGTACGCATGATTCTAGGGTTAACTGAAAGTTTTGTCAGTAAAGCACAACTTCAAGAGACACCAAGTTACAATTAACGCATTGTTACTACCATGTCCCTGCCACTTGTTCTCAAGGACGGACCTTTTCATGTCACAGTTTGCTACGTTTGCTACGTGGCGCTAATGGTATAGGGGGTATACTAAATAGAGTTGGGACATGTGAGCATTTTTCATCAAATAGATGTCAAAATTAATTATCATATGATTGAGTACAAAAGTATCGTCACCAAGTTATGTGTTAACGAAGAATTAATTTTTTTTAATTTAATTAATCTTTCTAGGTTGAATTAAAGTATTTTTTTAAATATTTAATTTATTTCCAATTTATTTTAGATGAAAAATAGCGAACTATTAAACCTCATGTCTCGACTCTAATTTTATCCCCTAGTAAATCAACGCCATCTGGTATATTAGTTACAGCGACGTCAAAAAACGGTCCATTTTTTTATAATAGACTAAATGGAGAGTGACAGGGACATGGTTACTACTGACACACCTCTCCCCTACAGACATGTGAGGTTACGACTCTATTTTACTAAACCAAGACTAAGTCACAGTTGTAGACACGTAGACATTGTAACGACGTAAAAATCGATTTACTATTGACGGTAAGCGATTACTTGCGTTCCTGGGAAGGTATACCCAGTTATCAGGTTCAGCTTAACCCTAAAGCCTCCCCTACCTTTTGCTTAAAAAAAGGAAAATCTTAACTTTTGCTACTTTTTTTTTCAAACTTTCTCTTAAAAAAAAAAAAAAAACTGACGAGCAAAAAAAAATCAAAAACGTCAGTTACAACTTTTGACGCCCTGTTTTCAAAATCTGCCGCCCCTAGGTAGGCCTAGTGGATAATCCGGCCCTGCCAGTTATACTGAATGGACTTTTACAGTTAGTTTTTTGTTAAATTTCTGATAAAATTGATAAAATTCTATGGTTAATTTTCCGGTATTATCGAGCTGACAAAAATGCACCAGACGAATCTCTGCTGTTATCCTGAAATGGATATCAGAATGTCGTTGTAAAATTTACATAAGGATCGAATTCCGAGCTTTTATATAAAATTTAACAAGTATAAATAGGGACAGGGTTTAATTCAAGACATTTCCTTTTATTTTAAATAACACAAAAATTTAATTTGTTCATAATATATAGAAACAAAAAAGCAGAGTCAGTTTTTTTCTGGGACATAAAACAAGAACACTCTATCAAGTAAAAAGTTAAACACATTCGTTACAAGGCACAACATATTTCGCGACATACATACATATAACTAAATAAATTTCTACTTTACAAACAATTTGCCGTGAATTTTTCTTTAGCATGTAGCTACACAGCAAGATACAACAGAAAGAACCAACTGAAAAAATACCCCTGTCGCAGCATCCTGCATAACATAGCGAATTTCCGTTTATAAAAATTAGTTTTTCTCGGAAACCAGTTGACATAGAACAATAGTTTAAAGAGTTTTTTTATGTAATTTTTTTCTCCTCTTTTAAATGGTGTAAAAAAATTTGTCAAAAATTTTTGAATAAGTGGAAATTTTGGCAAAAACTATTTTTTTACAAGAACAAAAACCATGTTCCTGGCATCTGACGTGTCTAGCTGACGAACTCGTCCAAGGGTTTGGGACTTCCAATGTTTTCACCAAATTTCGTAAGAATTGGATACTTCGTTCGAGAGTTATCGCGCGGACACACACACACACACACACACACACACACACACACACACACACACACACACATATATATATATATATATATATATATATATATGTACGTATATGTATATATATAAATTTTAGTGAATATTATTTTCGGTTTCTAGGGACCTCAAAACAAATTTCTGCCGTAGTCCCGGGCTCAAGTCGCGTCATGACAGTGGCGGTAATAGCTGAATTCCATTCTGGAAATTCTCTAAAAGAGTAAACCGAGTGCCATTTGACAAAAATAGGTCAGAAAACTATTCTGTTTAAATCTATGAGTTCACGTTTGTCGTATTCAGAAAAAAAAGCAGAAGCACAAGCAATAAGATGAACATTTTAGTTTTAAAGTTGAATGTATGTTTATGTTTCTTACTGACATTTGATCGTTTTCTAAGATAACCATTCTATTATTATCTATCTAAAAACATAGCAATATATACATTGTATATCTGCACAGATATGTATGTGTATCGAATACTGGATTTTAGATAAAAACGATTGGATGATACAATAAATATTTTTGTACCGTGTGACTTTTTTTATAAAATGATCAAATCAGTACTAAAAGACTATAGTTCACTAGCCGTAGTAAAATGGTTCAAAACTAATATTTTCTTAGGATTGACAGTGGTCCATTACTACGAAAACTCAACAGACGATAACTAATGATAATATAATGACAATATGACAAACAATTCTTAACGATATATTAGTTTAGAATATTCGTTACATACTTACGTAAAGTATACACCTATACAAATAACATGTAACAAAAATCGGAACCATTTCCTCAACCTTTTGTTGGTGAATTTAATTATTAGTGATGGAATTAATTAAATAATTTCAATTATCGATTATTATTATTGGTTGAGCGATCTTAATAATCGACTGATCATTCAATTATACTTTATCGATTATTTTTTATTCGATTATTTACATATATATTGATTATTTTTAAAGATTATTTTTATCATGTAATATGTAAGATGTTACCGGTTCTTAACCTATGATACGTGTACATGGCATTTTTGGAAATAATTGATTTTTCCGAATTTTTTACTTTAAAAAAAGTGTAAAAATTTTCCAAAGTTTAAAAAAGTTTTCCAAAAACAAGTCAGATTTTTGAAGTCCAGACTCATCAACTTGTCGAACCAATTTTCATAAATTGATGCCTCGCAGCTAGGACGCATCGTAAAATCTCATTTCCGTCACACAAGACGTACGTTTTGCGGTCCACACGCTACGTTTTATCTGAACGACTTGTCGATTCAGTCTGGACCGGCCTTTATGTAGATAAAAAACCAAAACTTTAATTATTACTATCGTATTGAAAAGATTAATTTTTTTGAAAAAATAATATCATAAATGATACTTTCTGTCACATTTGATCTAATCAGATTTGACGTCCTATCACTAATAAAATAATTTTTTCAGACTACAAATTCATAAAACATCTGGTACAACAAAGCGGACGGTGCTGATAAAATAGACGCGACGCATACATGCATAATCATGTGTCTATACCAGGGTTGCCAAATCCCATTTCTATAAATTACCTACATTAGTTTGTTTTTCTACCCAAAAATTTTCGCCAAAAATTGTAATTAATAAATTCTAATCGAATTTTTTATAGTACTAAAAGTAATTAAAAACTGGTTTATTTTTTATCCCAACCCGAATAGTATTATCTTAAAATAATGCCCTGTAAGTTGATATCACAGATGAACACCAAAATGAACACCATTATATTATACTACTAGACAAAGCGTAAAGCCAGTTTGCAGGCATTTTTCTTGAAGCAGGTAACAGAGCGAGACGAGTGAGATTTAAGGAATATAATATAATGTCAATTTTTGAGCAAATGCGACTACAATTATTGCAGAACATACTTTGTATACGTAGGAATTTTGAAAATAAAGCGAATTTTCTTTCTTTCAAAATTTCGCAGTTTCTTCTCAAAAAAATAAAATTCTATTATCAATATTATATTTTGACAATAATTATTTGAAAACCTTAGTACAGATACAATCGGTTATTGCATTGATTACTATATTACAGAATACTGTTAGGTCGGAACTTGGTCGTATCTGGCTGCCTCAATTATACGTTTACAGTCTGTCACACACGAGCGACGTCTGCATATTTAAAAGAAAAATTATTATTTCTCAGAAATGAATAAATCTATTTAAAGTACACTAAAAGCACTATTACGCATTTACTTAGTAAGCTGTCCAGACTTCCTTATTGTCTAGAATTTGTGGGCACTGTTTTGGCATTCTTTTTATAAGATTTTTCGCATTTGTTGCGGTAACGACCGCCAGAGAGCTCGGATATGGCGGTACACCTGTTTTAATAAAAGATCAACTATATTTGGCAGAAACCCATGTGCAAAAACACGCTCCGTCAGTTAAAATTACATTGCTCCAATCACGACTCAAATTTCGCATAACCCACAAGCATCACTTTTTGACATACTTCGATTTGAGGAAAGAATTCAGCATCGTATTACACCAATAAATATTTTCTTCGTTTAATCACCTATTCAGAGTCATTATACTAATATTAGCTTCCTTTTTAGCCAATAACTCTTGTTTTTGTCACAGTGTCAAAAAAGGTTTTGGCTGAAATATTCAAACTTGACCAAGTGTTTTTAATTATTTTATTACAATGAATAGCAACAAAATCTTAATTAATACTAATTCTGTAAGTACCTTCCTTCTTAAGCTTCTGTACAGCTGTATATCCTCCTCTATTTCTCTCCTCTCTAACCCGCTGATGCCCCACCTCTACCCTCTCTAACATCCCACTTATTTTCACGAAAACGCTTCATTCAAAATTTTACTCTAGATAGAGAGTACGCAGTCTTGTCAATATTCTTCTGTAGCAGCCGATGAATTTCGGAAGCAGTAGCGCCACCAAGCACATGAATTTTAATGAACCCTCGCTGTTCAGTATCGGTAATAGATGATATGCCTTTTTGTCTATCCATAATTAAGTGATACCTACAGAATATTTTTATTTATCTATCAAGCATCAGTTGAAACGTTGCAACTTGTGGACACAGTAATAACTACTTGAACTGTGCTTATACTTATAATAAACAAATAATTCGATAGTCAAATTTGAATGAATTGACCTAATAACTTGAAAATTGTTTTATCTTCTTTTTCAGAAGGCCCTTGCATTTTTCCTTTATCAAGAAAATTGTTGACGTTTTTTTGACCATTATATCGCAACACTCACTTCCATACAAAGTTTTCTGACTTATGCATATATTTAGCAGCAGCTTTACGTATAAGTAATTTTAGGTTCATTACTGTGAGTACAAAATATGACGCACTCATTTTGAAAATGTTGTGTTCTTATTCGACAGTAACAGTAAATCATACAAATATATAAATCAGAAACATTAACGCGGCAATAATCAGCAGTATTGTTGGCAGCATGTTACCTACTTATCTGTATGAATGCAAAAAGAAACCATTGCTTGTGAAACAGGTAACAAATTTAAATACAATTGGAGTGAACATAGGGTGGTATTTGTTTTAAGCAATAAAATAATTTAACATCTTGAAAGTTTATGGTCACTAATAACACCCTCTCGAAAAGTCATCCCAAAAATTGTTGGAAAAGGTATACGAAAATTATTGTAAGCAAATGAAGCAAAGTAAGTATGAACAAGTAGAGTATGAGTATGAGTATGAGCATGAGCATGAGCATGAGCATGAGCATGAGCATGAGCATGAGCATCCTTTAGAATATCGCTCAATATGTTCATTGGTCTGTGGTTGATATACAAAATCAAAATGTAGCATTTTCAAAGTAACTTAAATGCAAAAGTGATTGTCGTTCTAAAAAAAAAGGTGGTAGTTTTTTAAAAGTGTATATTAGGACTTCCAACGTTTTCACCAAATTTCGTAAAAATAGGATGTTTCGTTCGAGAATTGTTGCGCGGACACATATATATATATATATATATATATATATATATATATATATATATATATATATATATATATATATATATATATAGTTTGAAAATTCGCTAACAAAAATTAATGAAAAATTGCAATCCCAAAAATTAGCCCAAAAACAAAATTATCCCCAAAAATTTTCCCAAGGATTTGATTTCCAAAATTTTCTCCTTGAATAATTTTTTTCTACAAAATTTCGAAAAATTTACCCAATGTGACAACCCTGGTTTATACAAAACTAAGTTTTTTATGAATATTTGTAGTATAGTACTGGATAGGATATATCCTATATAATATATAGTTATATTTAAACGTAGATTTAAAATTGTTTGTATTATCAAAATGTATTTACATACAGATCAAATATCCATTCAGATTTCCTGGATATATCCAGAGTTCTATTATTCGAGAAAGTATTATTTGTAACAAACATCCTGTAAAATTTGTTTTTGTTACCTTCTGCATACTAAAAGTACAGTCAGTTACTAAAAGTGTTGAATCAACTCCCTCTCAGGCAAGTCCTTCTGGTCCTCCGATCCTTGCACAAATGAATTTTTTAAATAAAAGATATGCAATAAAATCTGGTTTACGACATTAGATAAGTTACTGTTCCAAATGTACATGTAAACATCCCCTTATCTACATTAAGGTTATCAATAAAAATACAATATAAAAATGATATTTACCTTTGTCAATAAATATTTTGATGGACTAGATCAGATGACAAAAATATTTAGACTGAAATATTACCTATTAAAGGCCATATAATTATTCGAAGTTTTGAAAGTAAAACAATAAAAAATCACTGCTAAAAATATTAAATAAGGTTTTGGATATTTTGGAAAATAGATATTTGCAAACAAAATAGATGTATACAAAAATGTGGCTGAAACTACGTAGGATTTCACATGTGGTCTCATAAAACAATAAAATTTTGAAAATATTTTAATCTTTCTTTGAAAAGGGTCACTTTTATTGCATACTCTTATATATGAATTACCAACCTATCCATATCTTGAAATAAATATTTTTCTTTTCAATTATAAGGTCTGTGACACATTGTTACGTTTTACGGTATCTATACATATAATAAAACTGTAACGAGACAGTGTCTGCACATGAATTAATATTTTTTTGAAAATTGTACTGGTACTGTAGATAGTTACATATCGATTTAGATATCAAAACAGCGATTTTTTGTGTGGTGTTAACTTATTACCTGGGTCAACATCTAGGATACTTTTTATTTCAGGAAAGTATCTTAATCCCACGGGAAAATACAGAAATCATTTTAAGTGTATGCACGTATCACGCGAAAACTACTGAACGAGTTGTGATGAAATTTGGTCTGGTGTTATCTTATTACCTGGGTCAGTATATAGGGTGCTTTTGCTCTAGGAAAATAAAAAAATATTTTGAGCACATGCTCGAATTACGCAAAACTATTGAACGGATTTTGATAAAATTTGATCTGGTGAGTAGAAGAGCTGTGCCGATACGGTGACACCGTAAAACTAACCAACTTGAACCCTTTTGCCAATGTTTGAAATCGTGTAACTTTACGGTACTAGTGCAAATCTTAACCTTTGACCCGGCACGTACCAAGTACATGTATTTAAAATTTGTTGTTGACATTTGACCCCACACGCGCTCATACTGTTAGCCTTGAAATTCATAAGAGATGAGTCATTACCCGCAACCAAATTAATTTATGTTAACCCATTATGCGTCATCACAATTTACTTATAACAATTTGGTTTTGTGTTAACCCATTATGCGCCGGCACTAATGTAGTTTTTGAATGCAAACCTAACGCATGCGCAGATTGAATGTAAGTACACGACGCATGCGCAGACTGAATTTTAGGTTACAATTTGATAGATGGGGTACACTACCGCGTCAAAAATGTGGGGTTACCCTAACTCGGGGGGTGGCCCCAAACTTTTGACGCCGTACTGTACTTAAATTTTTGGTACACTGCCGTGTCAAAAGTGCGGGCCCCCCTGACCAAAAAGGTATCCGATCACTTTTTTAAGCGTACTGTACGTGCAAACCTTGGCCCCAACACGCGCTTGCCTTAATTACGTCATCTTAAACGAACTATCACGTCAAAAAATGTGGGGAATACCCTAACTCGGGGGTGGCCCCAAATTTTTGACGCCGTACTGTACTTAAATTTTTGGTACACTGCCGTGTCAAAAGTGCGGGCCCCCCTAACTAAAAAGGGTATCCGATCACTTTTTGAAGCGTACTATACTTGTTTTTTATGTGTACGTGCAAACCTTCGCCTTTAATCTCACTTAATTGCGTCATCTTAAATTGGGTGCGGTCGCTAACGATAAATTTTGTCGGGGGCGCACTGTACCAAGCGCTAGATTTTAAGATTAGACTCCGGGGTCCAGATTTCTGACCGCTACTGTACTGTAAATCGAGTGTCTACTGTACTTTTCAACAAGTTTAAGCCTGTTTTCAGCAAAGTCAGCACTTTTTTAATTTGTTTATTTATATAAGTTTTAATTTAAAAAAAAATGTTTATTTAAGATTTTGATGACTCAGCAATTTTTTTGTTTGGATTTCAAATACGAAATAGTCTTCTTGGAATTTTTAATTTATGGCCTGATTGTTGAATTATAATTATAGTATGATTCATACAAGCGGGGATTTTTGTTATATTTGTTTATTTATATAATAATTTTGGATCATGTAATAATTTTAAAATTGTTTATTTAAGATTGGGAGGCCGCTAAATTTTGTGGGGACACTGTACCAAGCGCTACCGCAAAACTAACTTCAGACTCCAGGGTCCAGATGTCTGACCGCTACTGTACTGCCGGAAATTTGGGTGTCAACTGTAACTCAGGGTTTTTGTGTATATTTAACCTTGGAAAATTCCAGGAATTTTTATCAGTTTTAACATAAACAAACAACTAATAATTAAATGTTTGTTTTAGCTGAATTATGATCGTAACACTCATATAAGGAGTTTTTTTTTGGTATAAGAAAGATGACGTCATGGAATATTAATGAGTTAAAAAATTGTTTAGTAAAAAATATCAACCATTGTAGGCCTCAAGCAAGAAATTATTTTTATCAGTTTTAATACTTTAACATTTAACCTACAGTGACCAATTTTTTAGTTAACTAACAGAAGTTCTTGAAATTTTAACAAGTTACAAAAAATATTACTTCTTATGGTGCACAACATTTTTGAATTTGACTGTAGCACAAAACTGTTTCTATATCAAACGAAAATTATCTGAAATAATTCAGTATGTACATATGTATAGACTCTGTATATTAAAAATATTTTATGTATACACTCTGTATATTGAGAATAAGAAAGAAAATTTGTATATAATTTTAATTTTTATGAATACTAGTAAACGAATTGTATAGCCATTTATGAATAAGTATTAAATCTAATTATAAAATAATTTATAAATATTGCAAAAAATTTGTTTAATCAGCAAAATCAATGTATATCATTTTAATACTGATACATATTTATATTAGGGTATAATAGTATTGTATTTAACATTTTTAAACAGAATAAAAGTTCAATTTTTGGTTTTAAATTACTATAAGTTAAACACGTCGCTTAATATAAAAATGATAACAGCATTGAGTTTTACTAAATTTTTAAGTCTGTAAAATCAAAATTTTTTATAGACACATAGAATATTTTGAATTTGCTACTTTATCATTAACATACAAATAATATCATGTGTATATAACGGGTGTATATTTAGTATTTTTAGTAAATATTTTAGTATACAGGGTGTATCATGAAATATGCTTTTCAATTAGAATAATAAATTTCATAAGATTTTTGTTAATACTCTTATAGGTTAACGAAAGAAACTTTTTGCTATAAAAAAATAGGGGAATGCAGGGTAATAATTAAATAAAACGCACATATCTTTTTTTTTTTTTTAAATTTTATTTATAGAATATGCATACAAAAAATTAAATTGCTTAAATCTATATATTACTTAAAATCTATTTATTTTCCATATAAAAATTTTTTAAAAGAATACAATTTTCTAATGAACAAATTTTATCTGAATGAAGCATACAGCGTCTTGAATAATATTCATCTCGCAGAATGGAAATCTTCGGTACATCAAATATTTCTTCCAAATTCAAAATCCACGGCTGGTTTTCGGTACCATCAAACAAACTTGATATCCATTTCTTCTTTTCACCACCCTTGACGTATATAACATCATACTTCTTTAATATAGGTTTCAATATGGTATGAAGTTTTTTGTATGGAATAAATCCATACGACCAAGGTATCCCATGCCAATTTCGGTAAAGCCAACTGGCTACTCGTTGATATTTCTTCGGCAACTCGTTGAAATCAAACGGTGCGTCGAATATAAGATGTAATATATCATCCGAATTTTCTGCAGCAATACCAACTTCTTTAAAATAAAATTCGTTGTTAGCTCCTTGATAGCCTTGTATGTCAAGAAACGCCATTTTTTACCGCCACCGTAGAACTGAAATTATTCACACAATCCACAACTTTATATAGAATAATTAAAAGTGGTGGGGGTAGTTAGTTAATTTGTGGAACGTATTCGAAAATGGCTATTAATAGCTATTGCTAGTTTACCATCAAATTACAAACTGTTAATAATATTTAGCACATTTGTGAGTACCAGGTTCTTTTCACTTTAAGACCTAGTGATTTAAGGAATGCTAAATTTTCAGGTGAAATGTGTTGTTGCTCAAAAGTTTTACGTTTAATGATCTTAGGTTTCGAAAGTCCTTTGCTAGGTTCTCTAGCGGTGGACTGCGCTGAATTGTAAATTAACATGGTTCCAAAATGTAATTGTTTTACCACGAAAGTATAATTTTCAACGAAAGAGATGTTAACTCTTTGACAACCACCGGTAAATAGATAATATTTTATGTAAGTTCAACTATTTTATACCCTTCAACCATGATAAGGTGTATAAGCTTGAGTATAACTCAGCAAATTATATAGCGGTGGTGACGTAACACACAAATGCGGTGGTTGTGTTGCGTTTGTGGCGGTGGCGGTGTTTGTGTGGCGGTTGTGTGGTGGTGGCGGTGGTGTTTGTGTGACGGTGGCGGTGGTGTTTGTGTGGTGGCGGCGGTGGTGTTTGTGTGGCGGTGGTATTTGTATGGTGGTTTCGGTGGTTGTGTGGTGGTTGTGGGGGTGGCGGGGTAGCAGCGGTGTTTGCGGCTGACGTGCACAACTTTATCATTAATTCAATCGAAGCAGCAATTTACTGTAGACAATAAATCGGTGGTGACATCTCGCGGTGTTTGTTGAACGCAATATCTAAATTAATCATCATCATAATCGCTAGCATCTTCTTTATCAGTTGCATCCAGATAATCACCTAGTGGCTCAATAACATCAGCCTTTTGAAGTTCACGAAGTATAGAGAATATTTCTTGACCGACAGTAGTTTCTCTTAAAGCATCTAACTCTTCGATTGAAGCTTCACTATCGTCAACGTTAAACAATATGTTTTTATTTTCCTCTAAACTCCGAATAATATTGAGTATTTTTTCACCAGTCTCTGAAGTCTCATATAAACGTCGTAATTCATCTATTAAAGTATTAGGATTATGCCAGTATTTTATTTTTTTCGATTGCCCATTAGCATTTTCCGAGTCGTTGTATTTGATACGCTTAGCAAGTAGTTCTTGATCCGTTGAATTGACTGGACGTTTTATTGCTATTCGTTCATTAGAATCCTCACTTTTATTTTGAGTTTCTTTGATTAATAAAATATCCAAAAGAGTTTGCAGAGCTGTAGTTAACTTGGGAATGATAACAGTTCCACTATCAGAAGTGGTTAAAACCCTGTTATTAGACTCATCGCTGGGTGTGTAAACATTATTTTGATTTCTTAAATTATTAAAAGTGGTTAAAACCCTGTTATTAGACTCATCGCTGGGCGTGTAAACACTATTTTGATTTCTTAAATTATTAAATTTAGTTTGAATTGCTTTTGATGCAGCTTTAATTCTTTGTTCAAGTGGATTGACCCTTTCTTCAACTTTATTGTTTAGAAATTCATCATCAACATCATTCCTCCCGGTATCATAACTAGATAAGTCATCGGCCGTGTCTAATGTTTGTCTTTTTAGCGGATCAAGAGAGTAACTATTTTCAAACCTTTTTGGTGAAAATTCCCGCATATGTGTATTTCTTATATGACGTGAAAGAGAATCTTTCCGGGAGAAGCTTTTATAGCACCGCGTACACTCGAACATTATAATAGATGTGTAAAGCTCAACTAGTCTTACAAGATTAATTCAGAATTGTGTTAGCGATTACTTATATACTCCACCACCACCACCGCCGCCGCCACCACCACCACCACCACCGCCACCACAACCGCCACCACCACCGCCGCCACCACCACCACCACCGCCACCGCCACCGCAACCACCACATCTGAGTTGCTCATTTTACTCCATGGAGTAGCGGTTGACATTCAGCTTACACATTTTGCCTCCATTACGCTCTTTCGATTCGGAAATTAGTTTAGAAAAATGAATGAAAAGCTATATGCAAGTGTCAGGTGACTCAACACCAACATTAACATACTTGCTCCTGAATATAGGCAATTACATTGCATTGTCAAGTGGCTCCATACCTACTAAGTGTCTTATCATTATTCAAGATATAATTTGGGAGGTTCTAATGTGTTGTAAAATAAGAACAATATAAGAATTTATACGTAAAATAATTTATTTTTTAATAAAATATACGTTTCAATATTAAAATTAAAAAGTAAATCAATTCATTTTCACATCTGACAGTTTCCTTAAGCTTACACCAAACATCATACATGTGATAGCTACTTGCTAAATTCCACATTATGTAAAAAACCACTAGAATCAGTTCCTTTATATGTAATAAAATATTGTCCTGTACGTAAACATTGCATGGTCTGCTCATCCAAATCCGTGAATCGTTTTGGAAGGAACACTTGAGCATCTGCAGGTTCCACCGCAACCGCTGGCCCATATCGAGTTTCCATGCGTCGTACATCAAGAATTTTCCACGTTTCATACGGCTTGAGTGTAGATAGCGATTTGAATGGTTTACCAGCACCAAGTTTATTCAACTTCTCCAAAACCGGATCCATTGTTGTATCAGTGGCAGTAAAAGTGATCCACAGATCACTTATACTTAACTCAACACCGTGTTGTTCAGACATTTTGCCAATACACTGCCAATTTCTATTACAGCACGTCGCTTAAATAAATTATGAGTTGCCACCACAAAAACCACCACCACCACCACCACCACCACCACCCCAACACAACTACAAAATTTGAGTTGCTCATTTTACCCCACCGGTATGTTTATTCCCACACAGCTACAAATTAAGTTACTCTAAAGCAACCACACCTTCATATGATCAGTGTTTATACACCACAACCAATGGAAAATATCAAATAAACATTAACATTTATTTAGTAATAAGGTATAATGCATATTTTGAGTATTCAACAAAAACTTTAATACTGACTAATAGCTATTGGTCAATTCCACTGTTACTCAAAATATACGTTATACCTCATTACTAAATAAATGCTAATGTTTGTTTTAACAACCGTGGAATTGGTCAATACTTATGATGTGGCAATCAGGTGATTGATTTTACTAAATTATTCGCAATTGCAGCGGCTTTTACATGTGGGACAGTTTACATAATTACAAACACAGTTTGGAAATGGCATCATACATCGTTTACAACACATGCAAATTCGTTTTTCGTTTCGACACCTATCACAATACTCGGGGAAGGAACACTTACACTGTGGTGGTTGAAATTTACAAATACCACAAATCGGCATGTTGTTTTTGTTTACTTTCTGGAACTTAACCAACAAATGACATCCGGTTAATAATTCAGTTGTATTTATAGTATTTTGACTGAAACCAAATAATCTAATATTTTATAAAAAATCGATATTTAATCGATATTAACCAATTCCACTGTTACACAAAATATCCATTATGCCTCATTACATCGCTGGTCATTGCCTTATAAATAAATGTTTACGTTGGTTTGAGCAACCGTGGAATTGGTCAATATGTATTATGTGGCAATCAGATGATTGATTTTACTAAATTATTTGCAATTGCAGCGGCCTTTGCATGTGGTACAGTTTATATAATTGCAAACACAGTTTGGAAATGGCATCATACATCGTTTACAACACATGCAAATTCGTCTTTCATTTCGACACCTATCACAGTACTCGTAGAAGGCACACTTACACTGTGACGGTTGAAATTTACAAATACCACAAATCGGCATGTTGCTGTTGTTGTTTACCTTCTGGAACTTAACCAACAAGTGACATCCGGTTAGTAATTCAGTTGTATTTATAGTATTTTGTAACCGAAATTTTCCAATATTTTATCTAAAATCGATATCTAATAATCTTCCAGCATAAGAGCAGGGAAGAGGAACGTCACCAGATTGATTAATTTAGATATTGCGTTCAACAAACACCGCGAGATGTCACCACCGATTTATTGTCTACAGTAAATTGCTGCTTCGATTGAATTAATGATAAAGTTGTGCACGTCAGCCGCAAACACCGCTGCTACCCCGCCACCCCCACAACCACCACACAACCACCGAAACCACCATACAAATACCACCGCCACACAAACACCACCGCCGCCACCACACAAACACCACCGCCACCGTCACACAAACACCACCGCCACCACCACACAACCGCCACACAAACACCGCCACCGCCACAAACGCAACACAACCACCGCATTTGTGTGTTACGTCACCACCGCTATATAATTTGCTGAGTTATACTCAAGCTTATACACCTTATCATGGTTGAAGGGTATAAAATAGTTGAACTTACATAAAATATTATCTATTTACCGGTGGTTGTCAAAGAGTTAACATCTCTTTCGTTGAAAATTATACTTTCGTGGTAAAACAATTACATTTTGGAACCATGTTAATTTACAATTCAGCGCAGTCCACCGCTAGAGAACCTAGCAAAGGACTTTCGAAACCTAAGATCATTAAACGTAAAACTTTTGAGCAACAACACATTTCACCTGAAAATTTAGCATTCCTTAAATCACTAGGTCTTAAAGTGAAAAGAACCTGGTACTCACAAATGTGCTAAATATTATTAACAGTTTGTAATTTGATGGTAAACTAGCAATAGCTATTAATAGCCATTTTCGAATACGTTCCACAAATTAACTAACTACCCCCACCACTTTTAATTATTCTATATAAAGTTGTGGATTGTGTGAATAATTTCAGTTCTACGGTGGCGGTAAAAAATGGCGTTTCTTGACATACAAGGCTATCAAGGAGCTAACAACGAATTTTATTTTAAAGAAGTTGGTATTGCTGCAGAAAATTCGGATGATATATTACATCTTATATTCGACGCACCGTTTGATTTCAACGAGTTGCCGAAGAAATATCAACGAGTAGCCAGTTGGCTTTACCGAAATTGGCATGGGATACCTTGGTCGTATGGATTTATTCCATACAAAAAACTTCATACCATATTGAAACCTATATTAAAGAAGTATGATGTTATATACGTCAAGGGTGGTGAAAAGAAGAAATGGATATCAAGTTTGTTTGATGGTACCGAAAACCAGCCGTGGATTTTGAATTTGGAAGAAATATTTGATGTACCGAAGATTTCCATTCTGCGAGATGAATATTATTCAAGACGCTGTATGCTTCATTCAGATAAAATTTGTTCATTAGAAAATTGTATTCTTTTAAAAAATTTTTATATGGAAAATAAATAGATTTTAAGTAATATATAGATTTAAGCAATTTAATTTTTTGTATGCATATTCTATAAATAAAATTTAAAAAAAAAAAAAAAAAAAGATATGTGCGTTTTATTTAATTATTACCCTGCATTCCCCTATTTTTTTATAGCAAAAAGTTTCTTTCGTTAACCTATAAGAGTATTAACAAAAATCTTATGAAATTTATTATTCTAATTGAAAAGCATATTTCATGATACACCCTGTATACTAAAATATTTACTAAAAATACTAAATATACACCCGTTATATACACATGATATTATTTGTATGTTAATGATAAAGTAGCAAATTCAAAATATTCTATGTGTCTATAAAAAATTTTGATTTTACAGACTTAAAAATTTAGTAAAACTCAATGCTGTTATCATTTTTATATTAAGCGACGTGTTTAACTTATAGTAATTTAAAACCAAAAATTGAACTTTTATTCTGTTTAAAAATGTTAAATACAATACTATTATACCCTAATATAAATATGTATCAGTATTAAAATGATATACATTGATTTTGCTGATTAAACAAATTTTTTGCAATATTTATAAATTATTTTATAATTAGATTTAATACTTATTCATAAATGGCTATACAATTCGTTTACTAGTATTCATAAAAATTAAAATTATATACAAATTTTCTTTCTTATTCTCAATATACAGAGTGTATACATAAAATATTTTTAATATACAGAGTCTATACATATGTACATACTGAATTATTTCAGATAATTTTCGTTTGATATAGAAACAGTTTTGTGCTACAGTCAAATTCAAAAATGTTGTGCACCATAAGAAGTAATATTTTTTGTAACTTGTTAAAATTTCAAGAACTTCTGTTAGTTAACTAAAAAATTGGTCACTGTAGGTTAAATGTTAAAGTATTAAAACTGATAAAAATAATTTCTTGCTTGAGGCCTACAATGGTTGATATTTTTTACTAAACAATTTTTTAACTCATTAATATTCCATGACGTCATCTTTCTTATACCAAAAAAACTCCTTATATGAGTGTTACGATCATAATTCAGCTAAAACAAACATTTAATTATTAGTTGTTTGTTTATGTTAAAACTGATAAAAATTCCTGGAATTTTCCAAGGTTAAATATACACAAAAACCCTGAGTTACAGTTGACACCCAAATTTCCGGCAGTACAGTAGCGGTCAGACATCTGGACCCTGGAGTCTGAAGTTAGTTTTGCGGTAGCGCTTGGTACAGTGTCCCCACAAAATTTAGCGGCCTCCCAATCTTAAATAAACAATTTTAAAATTATTACATGATCCAAAATTATTATATAAATAAACAAATATAACAAAAATCCCCGCTTGTATGAATCATACTATAATTATAATTCAACAATCAGGCCATAAATTAAAAATTCCAAGAAGACTATTTCGTATTTGAAATCCAAACAAAAAAATTGCTGAGTCATCAAAATCTTAAATAAACATTTTTTTTTAAATTAAAACTTATATAAATAAACAAATTAAAAAAGTGCTGACTTTGCTGAAAACAGGCTTAAACTTGTTGAAAAGTACAGTAGACACTCGATTTACAGTACAGTAGCGGTCAGAAATCTGGACCCCGGAGTCTAATCTTAAAATCTAGCGCTTGGTACAGTGCGCCCCCGACAAAATTTATCGTTAGCGACCGCACCCAATTTAAGATGACGCAATTAAGTGAGATTAAAGGCGAAGGTTTGCACGTACACATAAAAAACAAGTATAGTACGCTTCAAAAAGTGATCGGATACCCTTTTTAGTTAGGGGGGCCCGCACTTTTGACACGGCAGTGTACCAAAAATTTAAGTACAGTACGGCGTCAAAAATTTGGGGCCACCCCCGAGTTAGGGTATTCCCCACATTTTTTGACGTGATAGTTCGTTTAAGATGACGTAATTAAGGCAAGCGCGTGTTGGGGCCAAGGTTTGCACGTACAGTACGCTTAAAAAAGTGATCGGATACCTTTTTGGTCAGGGGGGCCCGCACTTTTGACACGGCAGTGTACCAAAAATTTAAGTACAGTACGGCGTCAAAAGTTTGGGGCCACCCCCCGAGTTAGGGTAACCCCACATTTTTGACGCGGTAGTGTACCCCATCTATCAAATTGTAACCTAAAATTCAGTCTGCGCATGCGTCGTGTACTTACATTCAATCTGCGCATGCGTTAGGTTTGCATTCAAAAACTACATTAGTGCCGGCGCATAATGGGTTAACACAAAACCAAATTGTTATAAGTAAATTGTGATGACGCATAATGGGTTAACATAAATTAATTTGGTTGCGGGTAATGACTCATCTCTTATGAATTTCAAGGCTAACAGTATGAGCGCGTGTGGGGTCAAATGTCAACAACAAATTTTAAATACATGTACTTGGTACGTGCCGGGTCAAAGGTTAAGATTTGCACTAGTACCGTAAAGTTACACGATTTCAAACATTGGCAAAAGGGTTCAAGTTGGTTAGTTTTACGGTGTCACCGTATCGGCACAGCTCTTCTACTCTGGTGTTAACATATTATCTGGATCAGCGTATACCTAAGATACTTTTTATTGCGGGGAAATGTCTCCTACCCTCGGGAAAATATAAAAATAATGTGAGCATATGTACACACATCATGCAAAAACTACTGAACGGATTTTGATGAAATTTGGTCTACTTATTACCTGGGTTAACATTTAGGATACAGTTTTTATTGCAGAACAATGTGTATCATTGGCATATTTTTGGTAGCACAACCATTATTTTCCGATATTGATAATTTTCGATAATGAAAACTACATTTTAATAATCATAATATGTTTGAAATATATACCTACAACTTGTTTCGCTTAAACCTCCAAAAATTTTGTTATATTTTCACGACGACGCAGTGTTTATACGATATTACGATACGTAAAGTTTATGATTACGAAAAATAAAAAAATTAATTTTCTTAGAAATGTTCTATTGTGCTGACCAAACACCTAACACTAAAATGTCCGGGCTTAACGTATAACCAATATTAGGTATTGGCAACTGTAGAATTTTAGGTAAAATATCAATGCGACGTTAAAATAAATCAGCTTTGTAGTTTCAAATTCAAATTACGTTAATATATCCATATACGTATGGAGCAGCTATCATACAACCAAAATTGGCGACATTTAAATAAGTACATATTTAAAAACGTATTAATGCCATCCTAAAACGTGCCTTGTTTACCAAAAAATTACTAATACACCTCCTTTCCCTCGTATTAAATATAATATTGATGATGACTTGTTCTGATACAATACATGGGGTAGCAGTTCTCTACTATACATGAGGTAGCAGTACAACAATAATATTGAAATAAGGTAGACAAAAGCAGAAGAGAGAACGGACTCCACGGTTATAAACGCTTGTTAGCTAATATCCCTTCTTACTCGTTTATGTTACCGAAAATTTAATGAATCCAAAATTATATTTATTTAATACGAGAAAATTGTTGATACTATTCATAGCACGTACCTACTGCTCGTCAATATTTAAGCATTTTATTTTACCGTCAATAAAGAAATAACTGAAATTAATACTAAAATATAGCGACGGCTTACTTCTAAAACCACGTAAGTCGATTTTTCACTGTTTTGAGATAACTAGATATAAATGTTCAGAATCATCTTAAAATACTGATGATAGGCTAATAAAAATTTCATTTTATTTATCAGAATGAAAGTTATTAACAATAATAACACCTCGTATCCCCAAATTTCAAATTATGTCATAACCATGCGAGCCACAAACCAGAGTCGCTATAGTGGTGCTCAGTTATTAGTCGAATTTTCTCCGAAAAATTAGACTTATACAGTCTATACGATAAGAGCTGCGAGAGGCGAGAGTAGGGGCGCTATCCGTTTTCGGATCCGTAGAACACGAATATGTAGAAAAAAAAATGTCTGATATATATATATATATATATATATATATATATATATATATATATATATATATATATATATATATATATATATATATATATATATATATATATATATGTATATATATATATATATATATATATATATATATATATATATATATTCCCGCCACCTTTCAATTTGTGTAGGGCCCCCCTATGGAAGTTAAGAGATGAAATTTGGTAAATGGGGCTCATTTTCGAGGCACCTCATACTATCAAAGTGGGGTCAAATTTTGGGCAAATTTTTTTTCTGACCCGACCTTTAAGGGGGTGGTGGGAGGCCGGAAAAGCAATAAAACTTTTCCAAACCGGTTTTAAATAATGTTTCGGTCAATTATCTACAACATATCCAAAATTCAGCTTCTTAGGATGATCTGGTGGGAGTAGAGGGGGGAAAAATGATTTTCGCTGGATCTAACAGGGCCCCAGCCCCCCAGAATTAACGTAGAGGGTTGAAATTTGGTGTGTTGATAAAGTTCGTACCTAGGTTGTGCTTTTTGGAGGTTTTAATATTTTACCCCCACCCCCCTCATTTTAAGCTACAATTTCATGCATTTTCGACGTTTTCGAAGTTTGTACCACTCGCACAGGTCACCCATATAAACCTAGAGGGCTGAAATTTTGTATTCGGATTGAGTTAGTATCAAGGGGGTGCCTTTTGGGAGTCTCGACTTTCAAACTCTACCGCCACCATTTTTATACCCAAAAGAACATAATTTTTCTTGTTTTTTAACAGTTTCGTTCGGGTCAAAATTTCCCCAAATAAACCTTGAGGGCTGAAATTTTGTGTACAGGTTAAGCTAATAGCCAGACACTGTTTTTTGGTTTGTTTCGACTTTTAACCCTTACCCCCACGATTTTTACGTCAATATTTCCTTAATTTTTTTGCTTGGTTTCTAACACGTCTAGAGACTCTAAGGAAACCTAGAGGGCTGAAATTTTGTACGTGTATTCAGTTAGTATCCAGCTAGTACGTTTTAGGGAGTCCACATTACTTTTCCCCCCACTTCTTCCATTTTTACATCGGAATTGAATGCTATTGTTAAATGTGTTTTAAATGCATTACTTTTATTCTTGACGCAATATACTCGCACGCAAGATTTTTATAAGAGCTCTTTTCTAGAGATGTAAATACTTTTGATAAACGGGACACGTTGGGAAAACGGGCGGGGAGGGGGGGGGTAGAAAACGGACACAGCCATCTCTAAGTTAAATTAAAATTTTAAAGATATCTACTATACACTTAAATTAATTGGCCACGTTGGTTGACTTGTGCACTAATAAGTATTACACAGATTGTGGATGATATTTATTTATTATTAGGCTAGCATTTACCCGCGGCTTCGCCCGCGTGGCAATAGAAGGGCTAAGCTGGTTTTAGCATACTCTACGTCGTCAGAAGTATGGGCACATTTTAATCCAAGGGGTGCCCATACTTTTGACGACGTAGTGTGTGCTGGAACCCGCTCGTGGCTTTTGAAATTATGACATCTAATTAAAACGTACAAAGTGTAAATTCATCGTGTCGCTATTGAAAACTGTTGGTTTCCTTTAGGAATTTTCCCACAAAAAAGATATTTTCTTCGGGTAAAAACTAGACCATAACACAGTTTTAGCAATATGCAAAGTTCGAATGAAGTCAATGATCCCTTTTTATATCGCTTATATATATTTTCCCACGGGAATAAGATTTTTCACAGGATTCAGATATTTACCCGAGATAGAAAGTAATCTATGTCCTTTTTTGCCCCTCTGTAAACAATAGGTATGCAAAGTTTAAAATCAGTCTTCCATTTTTTAACTGTTAGCTGTCATTATTTCATTGTTTCATTTTAAATACATTTTTCCTCGGGAATGAGATATTTTCTCGAGGTAAAAAGTAACTTATGTTTACTGGTGTATATCGTTATGTCTCCTAACAATATGCTAAGTTCGAACAAACTCAAAGAATTTTTTTTGTTTCATTTAAAATATATTTGTTTACATGAATGAAATCTCCCACGGGATTGAGATGCTTTCCCAGGGTAAAAAATCGCTTGTGTTCTTTTCCATACCGTGTGTTAACAATATACAAAGTTTGAAACCAATAATCCGCTTTTTAATAGTCAACTATCGCATTTGAATAGATTTTCCCTCGGGAATAAAATATTTTCCCATCATAACCATCTCCCTCTCCCAAGCTATGTTTGTGCAATGTTTTAAGTTGATTGGTTAAGCCGTTGAGTCGTGCAAGCGTGTTAAACAAACAAACAAACAAATTCACTTTCGCATTTATAATATTAGGATTAGGATTAGGATTTACACGTTAAAAAATGAATTTTTAACAATTTCAAAAATACCAGCATACCATACCACATCAGTTTTCACCTTTCTAATTGTAAAAATGACAAACTTCCATTTAAAGCTTCTTTCCCTGTTTCAACCCCCTAAGGGATGAATTTTTAAAAACACTAAAACTTTAATTTTCAAACCAGTAACCTAACGCAAATTTCCATATTTCTATCTAAAAAGATTGCAGATGTCTATGAAAATTTGCATCCCCTATTTTACCCCCTTGGAGGATGAATTTCCAAAAATCCCTTCTTGGTGCTCACCTATGTTATATAAGAAATCAGTTCAAACCTATGTTATATAAGAAATCTGTTCAAAATTTCACGATTTTAGGCCCAGCAGTTTGGGCTGTGCGTTGATCGATCAGTCAGCGTGTTTGATTTTTATATTCTAACTAGCCGATATATGTATACCCGATGGTATTTCCCATCGACAGCATCTTTTTATTAGGTATTCACTTTCTGCTCACTTTTAATGTTTTTCAAAAGCCTAAATCAATATCCACGTTTCTAACTTCAAAAATGACGAATTTCCCATACGAAATTTCATTTCCTGTTTTAACACCTTAGGGAATAAATTTCCAGAAACGTTTACACAACTGACTCTTATTTATAAATAGAAGCCTAACCGCCAACTTTCATATCTACTGTGCTAAATTTCGTCCTTCTAAACTCAACAGTTTAGGCTGTGCATTGTCTGTCAGTCAGTGTTAAAGATTTATTCAATAATACCTATATTATTTATTTTAATAGCCATAGTAACATATTTTTATGTATATACCACTAACTTCAAAAATAACAAATTTACATACAAATTTTCATCCCCTATTAAACCCACTTAGGGGAGGAATTTTCAAAAATCCTTTCTTAGTGGTCATCTACGTTACATAGGGAACCCCTACGCAAAATTTCATTCTTCTAAACCCAACGGTTTAGGCTGTGCATTGTCTGTCAGTCAGTCAGTGTTAGAAATTTATTAACTAGACTAGATACATGTGATTTTTAGAAGCCTTTCCATTTATATCTATAAATTCAGGGTTGGACCTACTGCGCAGAGATTGTTCAAAAAATTGAAAGGGAATGGGTGATTTGTCAACCAGTTTAATGGCAACAGAAAATTTTCTTGTACAATAGCTTTTTCACTACCAATATTAATTTTATTCATACACTTAGGTACACTGATCATACATGGGAACTCTGGTGGGCTCTCAAAATATAAAGGTTTCCATTCAACAAACATGGGAGTGGATAGGCATCAAAGGTGAACATACACATATGTTGGGTAAATACATATAAATTAATTGTACTTACACAGGATATTAAAAGATTACCGTATGTAAAAGTATCAAAACACAAGAATACGTGCTCTTTTAAATTTTTACGAGATTTAATGGGATATACAACGGTATGAGTATTTTATTTCCACTCACAATTGAATGAAAAACATTGATGAATGACATTTTTACCTTTTCCTTTCATGTGACGGTCAATCGGTTGTCACCGTAGAACACATTAAAGAAAAACGCGGTGAGCAGTGGGGTCCCATCACGGAAGTCGAATTTTTCCCTTCATCTTCGGTATTGAATGTCTACAAGCGAAATGTGATAGAAAGTCTACAAGCGATTTGTCATTTTGGTGGTTTCAAAACTGATGATGAGTGTCCGGCTGATCGAGGCTTTAAAAAAAGGTTTTAAGTTTTTAAAGGCTGAATCTGAGTAAATTTCAATTTTGTGCCGATAGCAATTAGCAGGAAAAAAGCCAACACAATTCGTACGAGGGCATTCCTACTCATGCTTATCCGCCAATTGGCTTTACGTTTTATTTTTAAATATTAAAAAAGGACCTTAAATAGTAAACTGGAAGGCCTTTATGAAGATATTTTTCTTTCCAAAAAAAATTCAAAATTTCTATTTTATAAATAATAAAAATCCAAAATCGACCGAAACATTATTTCCAACCGGTTTGGAAAATTTTTATTGCTTTTCCGCCCCCCACCACCCCTTTAAAGGTTGGGTCAGATCCAAAATTTGCACAAAATTTTACCCCACTTTGATAGTATTGTTGTGCATCGAAATGAGCCCCATTTACCAAATCTGAGCTCTTAACTTTCATAGTGGTGCCCTGCACATATTAAAAGGTAGCGGGAATATAATATATATATATATATATATATATATATATATATATATATATATATATATATATATATATATATCAGACATTTTTTTTCTACATAATCGTGTTCTACGGGTCTGAAAACGGATAGCGCCCCTCTCGCCGTTCTTGTCGTATTGGCTGTATAAGTCTAATTTTTTCAAGGAAAAATTCGTCTAATGAGGGGGATGGAGGAATAGTATATTGTGCAATAAGTGCGGGAAATTGTCGATTGCCCACGAAAGCGAAGTTGAGCGCACTCACTACGTTCGTGCGCTCATTCGCTTGAGTAGGGCAATCGACAATCCCGCACGAGTTGCACATACTATTTTTTATTACGAATTTCACATACTTTTTTCTATTATTATCATTATTTTTGACATTTATATTAATTTTTAAAATAATATTTTTGAGTGTTCGTCTTTTTTTTCTGAATTAATTATCGTTTAAATTACTTTGTTGGTGGTTTCTATAGAAATAATTATGAAATATTTATTAAATGAAAAATTAAGAGGCGGCTTTGCGTGTTTTGATTAAATTTTGCGTGTTTTATTTGTCAATTTGCGTGTGGAAAGTTACTTTCCACACGCAAAAAAGTATGCGGGAAGAGTACAGTTGGAAAACAGCCATTTTGCGTACAGAAATATATGCGCCAAGTTAGTACTTCTCCCGCATGAGTAATAAAAAATATTTAAACCTCCAAAAAGCACAGCCTATGTAAGAACTTTCTCAACACACCAAATTTCAACCGTCTGCGTTAATCCTGAGGGGCTGTGGGCGTGTTAGGTCCAGCCAAAATACTTTTTCCCCCCTCTACTCCCTCTAACACATCCTAGGATCCTGAATTTGGGACATGTTGTAGATATTTCACCGAAATATTTCCAACTGGTTTGGAAAAGTTTTATTGCTTTGCCGCCCCCCACCATCCCCTTAAAGGTTGGGTCGGATCCAAAATTTGCCCAAAATTTGACCCCACTTTAATGGTATTGTTGTGCATCGGAATGAGCCCCACTTACCAAATTTCAGCTCTGAACTTCCCATAGGGGGGTCCTACACATATTAAAAGGTAGCGGTATATATATATATAATATATATATATATATATATATATATATATATATATATATATATATATATATATATATATATCAGACATTTTTTTCTACAGCATCGTGTTCTATGGGTCCGAAAACGGATAGCACCGCTACTCTCGCTTCTCGCCGCTCTTATCCTATAGGCTGTATAAGTCTAATTTTTTCAAAAAAAAATCGATTAAAAACGTGGGTTTCGATTTGTTGTAACTGTACTGATGGAATAACTTTGTGATCAATAAATAAGTGATTACAAATAAAATTAATATCTGAGTCATAAATAAAATAAAAATAACTCTGGATGGATGTGCTTTTTATTATACAAAACACTGGTTGTCTTTCGTTTTTTTTTTTATAGATTCGGGAAAGTTAAGATATCATTGTCACGGTTTCAACTTTCACGCAACCGCAAACACCAGGTATTGCATATTTCTTGGTATGTAAATGAAGAGATTGTTATGTGCCAGTGAGAGTTTTCAATAATAAATATATTTTACTTAACATCAATTTATTTTTGTTGTATAAATACATCTTTCCTTAGAAATATTTGAAATATAATATTAAATACATATGTTTTGGAAATTGATAAAAATGTGACAAAGGAATCCTGTATTCCGACAACGATTTTTAACCAATCCAATGATGTTTAATTAAAATTTTTAATTTACTATTGTGTAAATATGTATGGTTTTCTTACTACATCTCCCAGTGTTTCCAAAATGTTTAACAAAATAAAAAAAAAATTAAATTTTTTCAAACAAATTTTTCTTTTTAAACTGCTTTTGGACACGAACGAAATGTGACTTGAATGGAACGGTAAAAAACAAAATTTTTGTTAAAATGATAAATTTATATTATAAAAATTGATAGGATCATTGAAACATTGGATAATATGAATATTTTGTTACACTAGAGTACATATGAAATGCATAGCAAAATATCACTAATATTTCAGTTGACTTTTAAATTGAAAACTTGATAAAATCAAAAGTTAGATAAAATAATACATAACAGCTTGCCATTCCTAGGTCTTTCACCTCAATCAAGACGCTGTTTTTTTATCATTATAGCAACATAATACATTTAGACAACAAAAACGTCCAATATGTTGAAATATATCGAAAAAATAGAAAAATAAATTGTCTGTGATATAAAAATGAATTGTAAAAGAGGAAACAGATAATATATAGTTAGAATATAAAATCCTAACCAGTTAGATAATCACTGGTAACATGCACTTTCATGTATCAAATTAAAAGTGTTCTCTTTCATACTATTTCCTTTCAAAAATTTAATTCCTTTAATTTTCAAAGCAGCTTAACGTTTCCAGTAATTGGTAACTGGGAAACGGGTTTAGAGTGTGTGTATGTATACGTATTGGCTAAACACTAATATTTGTATTAATAGTAGTCATTTATGCCATGGAGAAACATTATTTGGAAAATAGGAAGTTCAAATTAAGATATTAGTTATATTATTATTGTTAATTTAATACTGGACTTGTATATGTTACAGAATAAAACTTAAACGAAATGGGGACGCAAAGATATTCGAAGCTTTGAATCAATGCATATTGTCCATGTTTAAATATCTTTTTCTACCATCAACAACAAGCAGCAGCAACAACGATAGCATTAGGTAAGTATGTATCACTGTGACAACAAAATTCTATGAATGACCGGAGAGCAGAATCCCCATCTATATTTGTCCTTCACCTACCCGTCTTGTCCGCTCAGGTTCTCTTATACAAGTCTCAAACAGATGATGCAATAAATCCCTGCAGATAGTTTCACGTCGTCACGACCACTTGGACACACACACACACACACACACAAACACACATGAGTAACGAGCTAAAATAAGAAGAATGTATGGAGAAAAGATGAAAGGGGATTTAGCTAAATTCTATGTTCCTATGGAAGATAGGTGTGCTGTTGTATATCCTTTATATTATATGAGTGTTCCAGCTTACACCATTATCGTTTGCCGTCTGTTTTTTGAAAATGGCCATTTATTAGTTCCTTCAATATTAGTATTTAGGTACCACAATGGAAGCAAAATTTTCAACACTTTATTATCCCTTATTTATGATAATAATTACTCCACAACACTTAACCCTTTAATGCATGATTTTTTCTTTTTAAGTGAAAAAATTATATATGATGTAAACTTTTTCATTATTTACGAGAAAAATAGTAAAAAAATTTCACTTCTAATATTTTTCAAGAAAAACCGATTTTTCCAATTGATGCATATATGCATCATGATGCATTTAGTATTAAAAAAACAACATACCTTATGTATTTAAGTAACTTATTTATTTGAAAAACGAAAATTAGTAGGTATTATACATTGTTTTTATTCATGAAATATTTTGAAACAATTTTTTTTTTTATTAAGACATAGAGCGACATTACATTTAGAACATTTAATAAAAGATTGACCTTTACATTTTAACATTTTACAGCGAAGACGTTTGTTTGTAAATTCTGGCCAATGTTGTGTTTCATCAGTACGAACATCTTTTGGAGGTATATGTCTTACATTTAATTTTCTTCGTTTGATCTCAAGAGCGGAAGTCGTTGGCGTTGACGGTCTTCCTCGTTTTAAAGTTATTGACGAACCTAATCTACATAAAGTTTCAGCAACTTCAATTTTGAAATCTGCTAAGCCAAGCGTTGGTACTTCATTTTTTTGTTTTAATACTCGTTTATACAAAAGCCAGGAATTAACTAAAGCCAAATCCAATAAGTGGTAAAAAATTCGTATGTACCACTTTCGTGATCTCAACTTAATTCTATATTGCCCAATCAAACTGTCACATAAATCCACACCTCCCATATGTTTATTATACTCTTTAACTACATTTGGGCAGTCAATAGTTTTAATTTCTTTTGCTTTCTTATCAAACCTTTCAGCTTTTTGCATTGGAAGTTGTCCTGCATAAGTTGAAAGGAGTGTCACTAATTTATTATCCTTCCATATAAGAGATGAAATATCAATACCGTCAATATTTGCTATAAATTCATAAGATGACCCACGTAACTCTTTTTTCATTTGATTTTCATCCGGAAGTTTACAGTTTGGTATTCTATTTCTGCGAATAGTACCAACAAGTAATATTTTTTTTTTAGCTAATTCAACAGCAAGGGGAAGCGAAGTATAATAATTGTCACAATATACTTTATAATTTAGTTCTTCTGGTACACATCTAAGAAGCCGTATAATAACATTAGCACTTGCACCTAGATCTAGTTCATTTTGCAATCTATTGGCATTATTTTCTTGTCCTGTGTAAATTTCAAAATTATATGTGAAGCCAGATACACCTGATAAAACAAAAAATTTGTAACCCCATTTATGTGGTTTTGCCGGTAAATACTGTTTTAAATAACTTCTCGCTTTGGTGGCACATATTTGTTCGTCAACGGATAAATGTTCTTCTAAGGTACATTTTTGGAAATTTATAATCAATGCATTAATTAAAGGCCTAATTTTAAAAAGTCGATCAGAGTTAATAGATAAATTGGAATTATCGTTAAAATGCAAATTTTCTCTGATTTTTTCAAAATGATTACAAGTCATAGTTTCCTGTATCAGACTATTTCCGATAACAGATGACCAGTATTTTCGAAGGTTTGGTAATTGAACCAAGGAACTTAAAATACAAATACCTAAATATTTCATGATTTCATTTTTTGTGACTTGAAATGGCCTATTCACATTTTTCTGGCAAGAATACCGGCATGTCTCTGTTACAATATTGCTTATAATGTCTTCATCAAAAAAAAATCGGAAAAATGAATATGGAGTCGCTAATTTCAACACCTCTTCTGATAAATTTTCATTACCTTTAAATTTTATATCTTCAGGCTTTGGTAAAAGGTTGTTTTTCTTCCACAATGTTTTATCGTATTTTATTTTTAAGTTTTTCTTTGTATATTCTACATTAGAATGATCATTATTCTGATCATTAATTAAATTTTGACTTTCTTGAAATATATTGTCTATCATAATAATTGGTAAATTTTCAATATCTAAAAAATCCTCATTTTCAATGGGCTTCTCGATAACTAAATTATTGTTTGTAAGTTCATTTTCATAATCTGACAACCCATCGTCATCGTACTCATCTTCACTAACATCATGCCATTTTTTTACAATATCCTCTAATTCTTTTTCCGAAAGATATTTTGACTTCATTATTAGAAAAGATATCGTTTCTTCTTTTTAAATTCTAACAATAAAACAAAAATGATTATAAATAAAAGCAAATTAAATTGAAAACAAGCAATTGATGCATATATGCATCAGTATGCATGGTATATGTAAATTAGAATAAATACATAATGATGCATATTTGCATCGTAGGTTAGTACGACCATTACTTAAAAAATAATTAATTAAACTTCAAATTTTATTTTTAAAGTAGTTAAATAAACATTTCTACATAAATAAAAAATACTTACAATATTATATTCCACGAACAAGTATTTTTTTATTAAAGAATTCTAACACTCCCAAACACAGTGTTTCAACCGTTACACAAATAGGTAATAACTTGTTAACAATTAAATTTCAAATTTCTGTATATTTCCAGTAAGTCACATACTGCTATCTAGAGTGTCAAATTTAAAACTTTTTGAATTAATTTTATCATTACATACATTTTTATTGAAATTATTTAATTGAATATACTGTGATGCATATATGCATCACTATGCACTAAAGGGTTAACAATTTTCGAAACAAAAAAATAAACAAAAAAAAAAAAACGAAATTAATCAATCTCAGATTTACGAAATCGTTCTTACTTAGTTCACTATTGTCCTAAAAAATGTATAAGGCGTCAATCAAAATTGGGAAGAGGTTCTACTTCTTACCAGAAAACGATACTTACAGTACAGTTACCTCTGTTACCATTATTATAGTTTGACGTACGTATTTAACGCCCCTTGTTATTATAATTGTAATACTGCATTTTCCTCTATCGGCATAAGGCTAATAATTAATATGAAAATACTTTATGTATGACCCTCTGATTGTCGATATCAGTTGTAAATACGCATGTTTCAAAACGACAGACAGTCTAATTAATTTGACTAACATTTTTTTTTTTTTAGATAATCATATAAACAACTTTGTTATAACTATTGAACCTATATCCTTATTTTCCCTCTTCAAACATTTTCTTTGTTATAGCCATCATGGTAAACTATTTTCATGAAATTAAATTTCCTGTAGCCCTAAAGAAGTCTTTTCAAAATAAGTTATGTTTTGGTATCAGTGAGTAATAAATACCGTGTGAGTTTTTTGAGAGTTGCCATTTTGATTACAGCCAAATCGTTGATTTATTCGAAAATTGTTCAAATAAACCTTGTAGATACCGACGGGGGCAACCAATTTCTATAGTTCGCTATAGCAATTAATATAGTTTGCTATATAATTAGAGCTTTATAGCTCTAATGGTTTTCGAGCTATGATACAAACTTATAGATTTTTAAATGAGACTATATATTAATTTTTCGATAAAACTGATCTAATGCATTAATTAACAACATAAATGAGCAAAAAAACTTTTCTTACCCAAGTTTAATTTTTGAATTTTTCTTTAATTTATCAATTAGGTGGTAAAAATATGCATATATACTTGAGGCTACTTCAACCGATAGTGTTCTGGTTGGTTACATTTCTATTACATTCAAGAAAAGAACCTTTTCCAGTACCATTTCTATCATACAAATTTGGCTGTGATAAAAATGGCAACTCTCAAAAAACTCACATGGTATATCATTTGGACAAATTCAGCCTTTGATCTTTCTGCGTTCTTCAAATATAAGGTACCTAAGGCAATTAAGGCCCACCTAAGCAAAATATGCTTATTATTTATATATCTTATAAAATATCAAAAATATAGTATTTAATTATAAAAATTTACTTATTTTTTGATAAAAATTCCTAAAAAAATTAATGAATTTGTAATTATACAAGTCAAAAATTTGATTCTAAAAAGTGTCTGCAATTGGGCCTTATTTCCGACTGGTGTAGAAAATAAGGCCCACCTATTACAACTGCCTGAAATAGTACATTTATTTTTTTTTTTAAAATTAATTGGGGGATTTTAATTACTTTAAGAATAACTTGAACTTGAAACTACTTTAAGAATAACTTGAACTTATATATCAAAATATTTTGTTATTTTTACACGTTCAAAAAAGTTTCGAAAATCCTTGAATCCCGCTTGACTGCGTGACTGTTATTGAAAACAACAATAAAAAAATTAACTAAGTCATTATTTTTAATTTTTAATTTTTTTATCATATTTTTCGAATAAGTCAAGTACTAGGTGTTTGAATATATTAAGTCGAAATAAATAAATATTAAATCTAAGAGTTCTTCTTAGAATTCCGAATCTCCTTGAAACCTCTCTTTGATTGCCATGTCGAGTGACATAGCTTAAGGCTGATGCCAGTGCTTCCTCAGACCACAACGCTCTCTTCTTTTTATAAGCCATACTTCCAAACAGTAAGGAATAAAAATAAAAATTCGACCATACCAACTAAAACTGATCTGGCATCATTAAACAAATGCAACAAATAAATCAAAATTAAATGTACTTAGTTTTTTGTCCTTTTTCCTTTTTGTTATTTTTATATTAGAGTAACTATAGTAATTTAAGGTTGTGCGTCTAATTTTGCTTCATTTGTTAATGACTTCAGGCCTGTTTTAATTGATTTGACTTTGTAGTGTTTGATTTTAATTGTGTTGGTAATAAAGTCCAAACAAAATTTGCATGGGCCTTATTATCAACATGTCAATATTTATGCTTATATACATTTTATATAAATACTTTAGAAATAAACTAAATTAATTGATGTAAAACTTAAAGAATATTAATTTTTTTCAATTTTGATAGCAATTTGAAAGAAACATACCTTTAAAAAATCATTAACATAACACTCACAATGTGCACAATTTTTATATCAACGAACGAAAATGTAACCTCTAAATTTGTTTGTTAAAATATGACATGAGTTTGTCACTCTGAGTAGCTCAACTTTTGTATCTGGTTTTGAAATGATTGAAAGTTCATTTTAAACTTGTTGATAAGTTAGGGAACTTTTCTTGGTAAGAAATATAGCTAATGGGCCTTATTACCCGCTGGGCCTTAAATGCCTTAGGTACCTTATATGTATGCTAAAGCGGGTCTTTTTGAAAATTGTTTTATTTCAAAACTATTACAGCCAAACTAATAAAACCAAAACTGTTTGTTAGAAAAGTTATATATTGTCCTATATTCTTTTTTTGTTATAGTTCTGGCAGAGAGCTACAGTTACAGAAAAAATATATAATCTAGCTTAGTAGGTATGTCTACTATTATCACTAAAAAGTGCATTCGAAATATTAGGTCATTCAGAAAGTTCGTACTGTTTTCGGATCCGCTAAGATGAATTCATATTTCTTCAAGTAGCAACCGCAAGTCCGCAAATGAAACATGCAACAGAATGTTAGTGTTAGACCGATAGTATTGCTTGTAATATGTATCATACATCTTTAAACAGTGTTGAAATAATTTTTTTTATCAGTAATAATGAGCATTCTTAGACATTAAGGAACATCATGTCATGGTATACGAGTTTAAAAAAGGTACTAATGCAGCTGACGCAACGAGAAATATTTTTAGTGTTTATGGTGATGATGCCCTTTCTGATAGAACTTATAGAAAGTGGTTTGCTATATTTCAAAAGGGTAATTTTTCTTTGGAAGATGAAGCTCCCTCCTATCGACCTGTATGTATTGAGGATGAATTTATCCGTCAAGAAATAAAGCGAAACCTGAGGCAAACTGTTAAGAATTAGCGGCAACTTTTATGTATCTAAAATACACAGTTTTCGGCCATTTTAGTTATAAACTTCTATGACCAGTAATTTACATATATCTAGAAATGCGATAAGTATTCACAATGTAAATACAACACACAAATGTGGCAGTAATGTGTAGATAAAGCTATATCATATAAATACAGTCTTACTAGAGTAAAAAAGGCGAAAATTTAGTATTTTTTTAAAACTTTACCGTCTTAGTTTTGACCTCTACGGTACTTGTTTCCTTCGTATGGACTATAAGTGTCCCTCATCTCTTTCCTCTGTGAAAAATAGTAAAGAAAATACGTAAAATTCATTTTTACTAATCTTTACTTTCAACGGTCTCTGTCACTTTTTCTTTTTTATTTTTTTATCTAAACAACATGCTATAAGGAGAGTCGAGTGGAGCATCAGAGTGTATAGTATTGTACACAACAAGTGTTATGATATTTATCTCAAAAATATTATTACACTTATTAAATTTCTTCATCGTCGTTTGTCAAGAAAGAGATATTTGTGTCCCTTAAAAAGATAAAATCATGTTATTATTAATGGCCCATATCTACCCCAAATAGATACGTTTGTCTTCTCACATTAAATGCCGTTTTACTGTATTCCACTAGGATACACTAAGTTCATACCACTAAATATCATTTCTGCAGAAAAAAAGTTAATACGAAATTTATATTCACAAATTTAATTTACAATAGGATAGAAACTCCCACAGATAAATATAAAAATAATATATTTTATTAAGCATAAATAATTATCTATGGTTAAAAATCTTTAACTATTCCTTAGATTAGAGCGGACATAACCTAGTCACTTATCGGCCAGACTACATTCTCTCTTTCCTCCCTGAAACATCCTCTATATTGTTAAGATTCATAAACTTTTTCCCTCATTCTTTTTTTACAAGCCAATAACTGTAGTCCAGGGATCCTTAACCTTATGTCCGCGGGCGCATGTACGCCCGCGGTGCTATTTTTATGCGCGCACTTGAGAATTTATGTGAATCTCTTTTTTTCTGTAATGAACATAGTTAAATCGAAAACCATTGCAACTAACAAATACAAACTTTGATGATTGTTTAAGATTGGGATTGTCGACTTACACTCCTAACTTTGAGAAGATAGTTAAGTGAAATGCAATGTCAAAGTTTCGTACTAATTGTTATTTTAAGTGTATTTTAATATTTTTTTATTATTCTATTGTAAGTTTCAATAAATGCACAATTTTTATTTCGAAATAATAAACAGTTATACCTACTACTTACTTCTTATTTTTTATTTTTTATATTTGTGTGTGCCCGCCAGTATTTTTTCTAATCTCAAATGCGCCCGCATCCGCAATAAGGTTAAGGACTTCTGCTGTAGTCTATTTTAACTTTGATATTTCATCCAAATTGCCTTACTTCAGGTAATTTTCGAACAGTTGCACTTTATGATTACATAAACTACGTAAATTAAACAATTTTAAATCAGTTCATAGAATCAAATATGTATTACTATTTCGTAACATCAACAATTATCAGTCAGTCTTAAAGCAACCAACAACAAAACTTCAAAAGAAGAAATGCATAAATTGAAGAATAAGGCTTAATACACAATCAATGAAATAAGGAATATGAAATAAGGAATAACAAGTATGCCAACTAGTGACGTTGAATAAAACTTTAACTTAACTGCTCATATAGGTATATGTATTTAGGTATTTTTTTACATCAAAATTCATGAAAAAGTAACGTTCATGGTTACTTATGAACTCCTTGTTTCTTATGAAACTCCTTATTTCTTATTTCTTATTCCTTATTTCTTATTTCATTAAAGTTCCATTCAACGTCACTAGATGGCATACTTCTTATTCCTTATTTCTTATTTCTTATTCCTTATTTCATTGATTGTGTATGACCCATAACTAAATAGTTACGACATTAATTTTGAAATTCTTTATAATTTAGCATTTTGTTGTTTATTTCGATTTGTAGTAATAATAAATTTATAGGCGAATTTAACTTTTAATATAGAAAAAATAACTAGTTTTCCTCTGAAGTTTAGTACATAAATATTTTGTATTTTTTCCTAGTCTGTTTTGTTACAGAAAAATATCATAATCTTTAAAACTTTAATAAATTAAAAATAAAAACAGGTATTTTCTAAATGCTTCATCCGAAATCGAGCCTCATTATCACTTGATACAAGTATTTTTAATATTCCTATTCAGAAAGACTTCTACTCTCTGCATATATACTTGTATTTTATCCAAGACATTTAGATATCTATCAAATTTATATACCTACTACTGATAAATTTTAACTCTCATAATAATGATAATGAGTCAGATTTATTTTACTTTTTATTAAACCTTTCGCAGATTCCTTAACGGTTTAACAGAAGCTTGGCGTTATTTTAATTTACCACGAACCGCTTTAGTGTTTCCACGAACCATCAGATTACTACAGAAAACACTCTAGAAACTAATGTTTCAGATAGACTAGTGCCAGGTCATAAATTAAACTTTTTCAAGAATCAACCTTTCGAAATATTCCTTGAAAAAATTATTTTATATAAACTTTGTGATCTGTTCGATTATAGCCTAGAAGAAACAATTCGTATATATTCAATCAAATTAGACGAAATACAACACAAAACTTGGTATCGTTAATTTCAGTTAAATTTAACCATGCTTCGTCACTTTGAATTTAAATAATTTCCGTTTTCTTGGCTTTATCTCTTTTATTATTGTATTTATGTACATTTTAAATTTGCAGTTTATTTTTAGAAAAGAATAGAAGACTGATTTGTTTCGAATATAAGAATTATTTAATTTTTTAACGAAAACTCATGATCAATTGAATCTGAGTGAGGTATACAAAAGTTCACTGTGGAAAGAGAAATTAATAAATATTTGTTTTTCAAAACGGTCAGACTTTTACAAAAAAAATATAAGAATATTTTTAAAATTTATTTTTCTTTTTAAATTATAATATTTTAGAAATTTTTCTTACGCTGAATGTACTCTTATAAATAAAATACGGTTAACATTTAAAAAAATTATGTATATGGCGTAAGAAAAATATGACGAACGAGTAAGATACATACCTACTAAATATCACCGCAGCGCCATCTTATTACACTCATTCGTACACTTATGGGTTTTTGCAATAAAACGTAATAGGAAATGAACTTAAGAATTCTGTTTCAAAGCAACAAGATAAAAAAGTACTTCCTATTTTACAAATACTTACCTACAATTTCACAAGTAAAGTGGGTAAGTAAACGTTTCATCTTATGCAATGACCCATATCTCATTTTTCATTTTGTATATACATATAAACCAGTATATACATATATACCACCTATGTAAATTACGACCATTTACCATAATTACACATATATCTAAGTATTTACAGAAAAAAATAATAATAAAATGTGTATGTCACAACCAAATAATGTAATTAGACTATTAAATTATAAAAATCCGCGCTAATATAGTGGTCATGTTTTCTTTATTTAAATTAGTTTTCCAAAATACTGACTAAAATTAACTGAAAGCCTTCAATTATCGATAATTTTATTTAAATTCAACCGACACCTTAATTAGAAGCTTTGGGAGTCATTCCGTCTTTTTTTGCTCGCCAGTTACACTTTTGGAAAAAAATGGACTTTTGAGCTTTTGTATAGAACTATTGCTATACAGTGGCGGCTCATCCATGTGGACTGCGGCGCTGCAGCCCCCGCAGTTTAAGTGTCTTACGAGAGAATTACTATCTTATTATCTTTTTTTAAGTCTTACATATTATAACTTCTCTCCGATACCTTCATAATTATCTAAATACAATATTTTTTTCTCTAATGCAATACTCTCTGAGAACTATTTATTACAGAATTCATTACCTATTCATGAAATAAACAACAGTAATTTTACATAAGCTAGTAGTCAATAATACCATACGTGCCATCCGCTATATATATATATATATATATATATATATATATATATATATATATATATATATATATATATATATATATATATATATACAACAGTATGTACCTTTATATCCACATGTCTCTTGATTGAACTACGGATCTGCAAGTAGATACGGTTCCTTAGGTATTCTTAACTGTTGGTGGCATAGTAACCAAATGTAAAATGTATACATGTGCCTATACCCGAAGTATTATATTTAGACAATTACGTCACAAATTAGTTCAACCCTTCAAAATGACGTCATATAGATTTTAAACCAATAACTGAATACAAAATTTTTAATACTCCTTAAAAATACTCCTTCTCGATTTAACATTACAAGTTAGAAAAAGATAATATAATAATATAATCCAACCTAATTAAACAAAAACAACTGAAATATTAATGATAATAATATAAAGAGGCGACTTACGTCGTTACCTATTTGTAACCACACTCCAGAAGAAGACGTAATTATAATGAGTTGTCTGTCAAATGTTACTCTTAATAAGATTTTCAAATTTGTTTAATTTGTACAGTAAGGCTCAACGTAATGGCAAACTAGTAATTAGATTTACCGTGCAAATGGTTTAAATAGTTATAAATTATAGCTATTTAATGACAAACAAATCAACTAAACTTTTCAATCTTATACCTAAACTTTTTCTATCAATAACAACTCACTCATATTTTATTTTAAAAATGCCTATTTTTTTAGCTTATCGTACTTTTTAACTTGACCTAGTAGTGTACTTTTAGACAGTTTTAGAAATCAGTTTACTTATTGCAATTCAAATGTTTGATGAATTTCTGCAAGGAAAATTCAGCTACTACACCATATCTCACCAGGTCACCATAAAAAACGCTTTTATATTATCCAGCCGCCATATTGAAATCACTGTTGTGTGAGGACAATTTTACCATGCATATTTGAAAAATAGAGTCCATAACCTTTAATTTGAGATATTGCAGATCTATTTTAAGCAACACCAATTTTTGTTGACAGCAGGGTGTCCCGTTCAGAAAGAATGTCCTATATATATATATATATATATATATATATATATATATATATATATATATATATATATATATATATATATATATATATATATATATATATATATATATATATATATTGGGACGCAAAAACCGGGGAGGGGGCAAGGGGTCCCGACTTCCCGAAAATTACGTAAATTTTCCTTCCATTTATTTTATTCATGTTAAACTGTTTACTGGTATTTTTTATTTGAAAATCGAATTTTCGGAGACGACATTTTACGATAATATTTTACAATGTTATCGGAGAATTACGTTATCAAATTTTTGTTGGACCTCTTGGTAGATTTGTATTTGTATATATATATATATATATATATATATATATATATATATATATATATATATATATATATATATATATATATATATATATATATATATATATAGTCAACCACACTCGTATTTGAACAGCAGCATATTTACTCATATGACAAAATTTAAACCGAATGGATTCCCATAATTTCTCACAAATTTGAACTATTCTGTTTATAATATTAATATTTGGATCTTCTGCTTCCTATATAAGCTAAAAAAATTTCATTAATAGTTTTTAAAAAAAAATTCTCTAAGAAAAATATTATGCATGCGATTTGTATCAACATGTCCAACGCCACATTCGTATTCGAACACCTTACAATTTGATTTATATTTTTATATGTTTCAAAAATGAATTACTTTATTTTCAAATTTAGAAGTATATTTACGTAGGTAAGTACCTATATTTTAAATAAACATAAAATTTAATAATCCTTAAGGTCAATTTTTTCATATATTTACTGGAAAATTAAAGGAATTTCAATAGAGTCTAAGAAATCGATTACTGATCTATGCTACCAAAATAAATTCTACGGAAAGGGCTTAAATTGTAAGTAGGCGACTATTTAACACTTAATATGTCATAAAGGACCACAAACAGGATAATAAATTAGAAAATAACTCTTGAAATATGGATAAAAAATACTACATCTTGTTCTAAATTGTCATTTTTGAATGAATATATTAACAAAAATCCATAAATAAGTGATAAAATGGTCAAGATTAAGTCAAAGGATTACTTAGCAAAGTATTTTTGTGTGGCGTTGGTGGCGAATGTGGCGTTGGACATGTTGATACAAATTGCATGCATAATATTTTTCTTAGAGAATTTTTTTTTAAAAACTATTAATGAAATTTTTTTAGCTTATATAGGAAGTAGAAGATCCAAATATTAATATTATAAACAAAGAAGTTCAAATTTGTGGGAAATTATGGGAATCCATTCGGTTTAAATTTTGTCAAATGAGTAAATATGCTGTATATATATATATATATATATATATATATATATATATATATATATATATATATATATATATATATATATATATATATATATATATATATATATATATATAAATTTTGGCGAATCGGCATCATTTTCGGATTGTGGCAAACTCCAAATAAAATTATATCATAGTCCCAAGCTCAAGTCTTACCATGACAATGACAGTAGTAGCTGAATTTTTTTTTCAGTCGGAAATTCATTCAAACAATTGAAGATACGAAGTAATGAAATAAAAATTTGAAATATATTTGGAAATACACTACCAGCTCAAGTGAGAAAGTACAATGAGCTAAAAAAATAAATAATTTTAAAATCAAAAAATCAATCAAATTTCATCAAAATCCTCCTAGTAGTTTTTGCATGATGGGTGCACAGACAGACGGACAGGTCAAAATTTAAATATCGCTATTTTGGTATCTAAATTAATAACTAACTTATATAATATCAGTACAATTTTCCAAAAATATTCCATGTACATACAGACATGGTCCATTCAGGCTCGACGAGAGAGTGGGGTAACTGAGGTTCTAGCCCTGGGGCCCGGACTTGAGGAGGGGGCCCGTAACTGTCGATAGAGGGCCAAGGAAAAAAGGCTTTTTTGTTCATAACTTATTTTCTTGGGAGGAATTTTTTAAAAGAATGTAGTTTATTCCCGGGGCCCACTATTTTTCTCCACGGCCCTGGGTCCATTTACAGTTTTATTATATGTATTTATAGATTTGTAATGCACTGCATTTTGTAAGAAACAAAGACATGTACTTGGAATTTATTAATTGTTTTTTAAAAGTTTTTGGAAATAAATTTAATTTTCTGGGGGTTTTAAGGGCCTTATTATTTCATACGCATCCGTTTAATGATAAGTTTAACCTTTCCCGTATTATAAAAAAATTCGTAAATGTAAATCGTCCTTGATGTCTCTTTTCCAAAACCACGGTCTATTACAATAAGTAATATGAACTGTCATATTTGATTTTGTGGACTTTTGATATCAAAGCTTTCCAGTGATGAAGGAAGGGTTACTAACAATATTATCTTTATCAAATATGGTAATTAAACTTTGTATACCTTAAAAATTAAGGTCAATTAACTTTTATTTATGAAATGATTTTTTTGAATCGCTTTCAGTTTTCGTTAGTACAAGGTCTAATAACAAAATAAATTAATTTTTCCATTAATCTTCTAAACTAGACGTCAGAAAACTACGGTCGCTGGGCCAGACCTGACCCACCTGTTGTTTTTATTCCGGCTCACCAATCAATATAGTGCCTTTAACTTTAGTAATGCTTTTTAATGATGAATTTTCAGAATGAGTATTTTTACTAGAAGATAGCAAAATAAATTATTTAAAGTTTAAAGACATGGGTCAATCCAAATTCTAGAATGATGATACTATCCATTAAAATCATCTTGGTGGAGCCCTTGGCAATAATATAAGGGCACGAGGATTGTAAAATGCCTATTTATATTCCTTTCTGTAATAATGATATTGATATTCATAACTTTACACCTACTTAAGGGATATTTGTGGCTCTATACAAAAATTTTAGGGGTATAAGAATTTTCTTGATCCCCGATTCGCACTCAGAGTCGAAAAATGCAAAGAAATACCATAGTCACTCACCCAAATCACAACCCTTTTTTTTTTCGAGGGGGTGTCTTATTGTTACTTAACCTAAATTTATATTTTTTTAATACACCTTCCACCAATCTGACCTTGCTGAAATTTCTAAACACGATAACTATGTTAGAGCCAAATAACATATATTTTTTTGGTAGGTGTCACTCAAGGAGTTGAAGTAAAACACGAATCCTCAAAAATTCAATTATTATTTTAATCTAGTAAATAACGTCATACGAATGTAAAAAAATTATATAATATAAAGCTACTTTATGTCAACATTCTTTATTAATTTCATCTAATTATCTTCAATAGTTTTGAGGAAAAACAATTTTAAATTTAAGGGTTGTTACCCCCATATCTATGACAATATAGGGGGTACAGGTCTAATACCTATATTTTCGAACATTACTCACCACGAGCAACATTCGTGAAAAAGAATAGCCGAAAAAGCCGCTGGGCCGAAATCACATAATGCATACCCGGCGAGACCCTTTGACTGATTTTAAAAATATTTATTTTTTTAGCTTATTGTACTTTCTCACTTGAGCTGGTAGTGTACATATTTCTAAATATATTTCAAATTTTTATTTCATTACTTCCTATCTTCAATTGTTTGAATGAATTTTCGACTGAAAAGAAAATTCAGCAACTACTGTCACTGTCATGGTAAGACTTGAGCTTGGGACTATGATAGAATTTTATTTGGAGGTTGCCACAATCCGAAAATGATGCCGATTCGCCAAAATTTATATATATATATATATATATATATATATATATATATATATATGTATATATATATATATATATATATATATATATATATATATATATATATATATATATATAATATAGCAGCGCAACAACTACAAATCTACCGAGAGGTCCAACTAAAAATTAAAAAAGCCCAACTTTTTGATAACGCAATTCTCCGATAACATTGTAAAATATTATCGTAAAATGTCGTCTCCGAAAATTCGATTTTCAAAAAAAAAATACCAGTAAACAGTTTAATATGTATATAAATGGAAGGAAAATTTACGTAATTTTCGGGGAGTCGGGACGCCTTGCCCCTCCCCCGGTTTTTGCGTCCCAATATATATATATATATATATATATATATATATATATATATATATATATATATATATATATATATATATATATATATATATGTATATATATATATGTGTATATATATATATATATGTGTATATATATATATATATATATATATATATATATATATATATATATATATATATATATATATATATATACATATATATAGGACATTCCTTCTGAACGGGACACCCTGCTGTCAAAAATTGGTGTTGCTTAAAATAGATCTGCAACATCTCAAATTAAAGGTTATGGACTCTATTTTTCAAATATGCGTGGCAAAATTGTCCTCGCACAATAGTGATTTCAATATGGCGGCTGGAGAATATAAAAGCGTCTTTTATGGTGACCTGGTGAGATATGGTGTAGTAGCTGAATTTTCCTTGCAGAAATTCATCAAACATTTGAATTGCAATAAGTAAACTGATTTCTAAAACTGTTTAAAAGTACACTACTAGGTCAAGTTAAAAAGTACGATAAGCTAAAAAATAGGCATTTTTAAAATAAAATATGAGTGAGTTGTTATTGATAGAAAAAGTTTAGGTATAAGATTGAAAAGTTTAGTTGATTTGTTTGTCATTAAATAGCTATAATTTATAACTATTTAAACCATTTGCACGGTAAAATCTAATTACTAGTTTGCCATTACGTTGAGCCTTACTGTACAAATTAAACAAATTTGAAAATCTTATTAAGAGTAACATTTGACAGACAACTCATTATAATTACGTCTTCTTCTGGAGTGTGATTACAAATAGGTAACGACGTAAGTCGCCTCTTTATATTATTATCATTAATATTTCAGTTGTTTTTGTTTAATTAGGTTGGATTATATTATTATATTATCTTTTTCTAACTTGTAATGTTAAATCGAGAAGGAGTATTTTTAAGGAGTATTAAAAATTTTGTATTCAGTTATTGGTTTAAAATCTATATGACGTCATTTTGAAGGGTTGAACTAATTTGTGACGTAATTGTCTAAATATAAAATTTCAGGTATATGTATTTTTAAAAAATTGTGTTAAATGCAATTGTTGTCATAAATACATCAACCACGGACTATAGAATAGAAACATCAACCTTTTATTTAAGAAAAACTTTGGTTTATTAGTAAAATATATTCAATAGATTCATTAGAACTGACAAGAGGAGTACCAAACTTGGGAAACACAGAATTCGTTAATTTTTATTGCATGTTGTAGAGTAAGTTCCTCTTAATAAAAAAATAAAACGGCAGGATGAATTTTTGTGTACCTCTTATAAGAATAATTTAGTATGTCCAACAACACCGCTTATGGTCTAATGAGAAAGCACTGACTTGGTAAATAAGCGTTTAGCGCTATTAATCTTTAACTTAAGAATTTTTGTAAATATTTATTGTAAATATCAATTGTAATCATTCAACATATAATCAAACAATTTTGAAGGTTGATGAAAGCTTGGTAAACCGTAGATCGAAGGTTCGGATCCGACCTCGGTGAATCTTATAATTAGTTGTTTTTTTGTTTATTTATTTTAAATAGATACGCAATTACATTTTTTAATTAATAAATAGTGAACTCAGTAATGTCTCAATTTCTTATAGTACTCTTTATTATTCTTATGCCTTTATATTTCTTATATTACTCTTTATTATTCTTATTCAAAGTTCCATCTAGTTGTAATTGTTGTTTTGTTGTGTTATATTTTGTACAGTGCAACATTATATGTTTGACGGTAATCGGTACGTTACACGTGTCACATATAGGTTTTCCTAATTCGTCTAATAAATATGAGCGTCTGAGAAGAGTATGTCCGATCTTAAAGTTTACTGAGTCTTACTTGATGGTATCTACTCATTTTATTTGTCTTTCCCAATGCAATTACAGGAATCATTTCCTTTAATTTGTTGTCTTCTAGTTGATACCATCTACTTTGCTATAGATTTTTCGTTTCTTTTTCAAAAAGTAATTTGGCTTCTTGGATAATTATGAAGTTGCTTATTGTTGGACTCAGCATAGTGCTAGCCTCCCTAACTGCTTCATCTACTTCTTCATTATCCCTAGATTTTGAAAATTTTTTCACCGTTAGTAAGTTAAAGTATTTGAATTAATTAAGTTATTAAATGATGTCCCAAGGAGACTTCGGACTGCCATAAGTTATATGAGACCCCTAGGACCCTTTTTTTACTATTAGAGAGATAACCTTTTTACTAGAATGAATAAAGATTATGTTGTATGAGTTCCACCAGGGTTCACTGAACCCATAATTGTACAAAAATATACAACCAATAAATTTTGAAAATTTTTTCACTGTTAGAGAGCTAAACTACTTTAATAAATATAGATTACGTTATGTAAGGCCCGCCAGGGTCCATAGGACCCAAAAGTGTAAAAAATAAATCAACCGACTGATTTTGAAAATTTTTTCACTGTTACAGATGTAAACTATTTTAGATGGATATAGCTTATAGTTGTATGAGATTGGCCAAGGTCCTGGGATCTTAAAAGCATCAAAAATAAACTAGCCGATCGATTTTGACAATTTTTTCACTGTTAGAGAACTAAACTATTTTAAACAGATATAAGTTACGTTATGTGAGGTCCGCCAGAGTCAATGAGACCCAAAAGTGTCAAAAATAAAATAACTGACCGATTTTGAAAATTTTTTCACTATTATAAGGTAAACTATTTTAGATAGGTATAGGTTGTGTTATCTGAGATCCACAACTACCCTGCGGATGCAAATGCGGCATAGAATGCTACACAACAGGTTTTGAAAATACTTTTATTGTTAGAAAGGTAAAATATCATATATATATATATATATATATATATATATATATATATATATATATATATATATATATATATATATAGTTACATACTCACCTTATATACTAGTATACTACATTATTATATTACAAGATATTGTTTACTTTATAGTGACGTAGTTAATGTTGTTTATTTTATAATTGAGTATTAATCATTTAATTTAATGTTTGTATAAATATCACGAAATCTTACACCAGCAAGTTATTCAAAAGAACAAAAGAAAAGCTGGTTCAAATTTCTCTGAATCACTTGTACGTGATCATAAGACATCTCAATTAATATAAAAGCAGCAAACTAAACTTGCTCGTGGAAGTATTCTCTGTGAAGCATTAGTAATTGTAACAGTTAATTGTAACTCGTTAACAATAAAATAAATTTTTTTCGGATTTCGCAACAATTAAAATTTAACTATATATATATATATATATATATATATATATATATATTATATATATATTATATATATATATATATATATATTATATATATATTATATATATATATGTATATATATTATATATATATATATATATATATATATATATATATATATATATATATATATATATATATATATATATATATGTGTGTGTATAACTTATTTCTGGTGTTTCTAGATGGGCAAGATCCCGGTGGACCTCGTTAAAAAATCAGTTCGACCGCATATTCTGGGCGAACCTTACTAAGATATATATATATATATATATATATATATATATATATATATATATAGGATCTTACCGGGATCTTACACATCCGTAAACACCAGAAATAAGCTACCAAACCGATTCTGAAAATTTTCTTACTGCTAGAGAACTAAATTATTTAAGATGGATACAACTATGCTGCACAAAGTCCGTCCAATAATAAATTCCCCAGCCGATTTTAACAATTCTTTTACTCTTAGAAAGGTAAACTATTTTAAATGGGTACAGGTCTTAGATGAGATCCGCCAGTGCCCGATATTTGAAAATTCGCTGCTTCAGGGTTATGCAGATGCTGCGACAGCGGTATTATTTAATTTATGTTTAAAATCACAATTGTGTATTCTGAATGCGGCACCTGTGTGTTCTTGGGCTTTTGCTGCGTCCGTAAATATTCTTATATAATAATTGAATTTTGAGTTAAGTTCGTTAAATAGTCCTTGAAACTGTTGGTGTTGTGAAGTTTTTGTTATATAAAGTTAAATCTTTATGGAATCTGGGTGCAATCAATGTAGAAGGCGGCTCAGATATTCTGTATCATTTAATATTATTTAAGTTTGTATTAAAAGTTTAGAGGACTTGGGTCAATCTCCAGTAAAAAGGACCACACAATCTCAAGTTGCGTTCATGGTGTTGTCTGTCGGTAGACTGCGTTGAATATGGTGTAGTGACAGATTTGGTTCTTGAGACTTTTAATTTTTCCCGCATATTTTAAGATAAGTAGTGTTCTTCTAATTTCTAATGGTGGTCCACATGCTTCAACATATATACTTTCTTTTGGTGAAGTATAGAAAGCTCCCAGTGCAATTTGAAGGCTTTGGCTGTGTATGCCTTCAACTATTTTTATGGTTCTTTCCGAAGTTGACATGTATAAAATAGATCCGTAGTCTAGCACTGATCTAATAAGTGATCGACTATATTAATTTTAAGGTCAATGGTAACGATTACAGATTTATTAGAAATAACTCATTTTCTATTGGCCGGAGACCAATTATAGTTATTATGAAAGTTATAGATTAGAGTATACTCTACAAAAAAGGTTCTAACCATTTTCTATGCAAGAGTTAGCCATTTCGAAATATTATCTTTTAAATAACAAAATTGATATTTTCAAGAATTTTACGGATTCTAGGGTAATGATATTTGGACAACAAAACTGCTAATACATATCGCCTTACTGTACACTAGAGGGTATTCTTATCTAAACAAAAGTATTTCATACAATTTGACCCATGATTGCCAGAAAACTGTACATAAACTTTCGCTCAAATTGCTATGATTTGTTACTTGTTTAATAGGCCATAAAATGGTATAGTAGCCAAAAATAAAAGCCAAGTCCTTTTCCCGACATTTTCACCTAAACTTAAATATTTCATACAGATAATTGTTTTTATTACTACAAAAAAATAATTTAACTCATATTTGCCAGAAAAATATACATAAACTTTAGCTCAAATTTGTATGAGTTATTATTTGTTTAATAGGCCATAAAATGGTATAGTAGCCAAAAATAAAAGCCAAGTCCTTTTCCCGAAATATACACCTAAACATAAATATTTCATACAGATAATTATTTTTAATACTACAAAAAAAAAAAAAAAAAAAATAATTTAACTCATGATTGCCAGAAAACTGTATATAAACTTTCGCTCAAATTGCTATGATTTGTTACTTGTTTGATAAGCCATGAAATGGTATAGTAGCCAAAAATAAAAGCCAAGTCGTATTTCCGAAACTTTTGCCTAAACATAGCACGCATTTCCCTGGTAAATACATGATAGAATTTCAATATTTACGACATTTCTAAACTATGTATCAAAAATCAGACTTGTACAATTGTTAAAAATATTCTTGGCCCATAAAGGGTTAAATTACCTAATATTTCTGTATTGTATTTGGTATGCAAATTCATTTTTTTTTAATTTTTTAAAATTACTATTTGCCTACTTGTATTTAGAATAAAAATAATGCATTTAAGACACATTGAATTCCGATATAAAAATGAGAGAAGTTGGGGGAAAAGTAAGGTGGAATCCCTAAAAGACGCTAGCTGGATACTAACTCAATACGCGTACATTTCAACCCTCCAGGTTTCCTTAGAGAGTCTCTAGAAGTGTTAGAAAAAAAGCAAAAAATTTAAGGAAATATTGGCGTAAAAATCGTGGGGGTAAGGGTTAAAAGTTGAAACCTCCAAAAAGCAGTGGCTTAACCTGTACACAGAATTTCAGCCCTCTACGTTTATTTGGGGAGATTTTGACCCGAAGGAAACTGTTAAACAACAAGAAAAATCATGTTCTTTTTGGTATAAGAATGGTGGGGGTAAGGGTTAAAAGCTGAAACCCCCAAAAGGCACCCCCTTGATAGCAACTCAATTCGAATACAAAATTTCAGCCCTCTAGGTTTATTTGGGTGACCTGTGCGAGTGGTACAAACTTTGAAAACGTTAAAAAAGAATGAAATTGTAGCTTAAAAAAAAACGCCGTGAGCAGCGGGGCCCCATCACGGTAGTCGAATTTCCCCCTTCATCTTCGGTATTGAATGTTTACAAGCGAAATGTGATTGAAAGTCTACAACCGAATTGTCATTTTGTTGGTTTCAAAACTGGTGATGAGTGTTCGGCTGATCGAGGCTTTAAAAAAAGGTTTTAAGTATTTAAGGGTTGTATCTCAGTAAATTTCAATTTTGTGCCGAAAACAGGTAGCAGAAAAAAAACCAACACAATTCGTACGAGGGCATTCCTGCCCATGTTTATCCGCTAATTGCCTTTATGTTTTAGTTTTAAATATTAAAAAAGGACCTTAAATAGTAAACTGGAAGGCCTTTATAAAGATATTTTTTCATTCAAAAAAAAAAAAATAAAAATAAAAAATAAAAAAAATAAAAAAAAAATTATTTCTTCGGTATTGAGTGTTTACAAGCGAAATATAATTGAAACTCCACAAGCGATTTGTAATTTTGGTGGTTTCAAAACTGATAATGAGTGTCCGGTTGATCGGGGCTTTATAAAAAGATTTTAAGTTTTTAAGGGCTGAATCTCAGTAAATTTCAATTTTGTGCCGATAGAAGTTAACAGGGAAAAAGCCAAAACAATTCGTACGAGGGCATTTCTATCCATGCTTATCCGCCAATTGCCTTTGTGTTTTACTTTTAAATATTAAAAAAGGAACTTAAATAGTAAACTGGAAGGCTTTTATGAAGATATTTTTTCTTTCCAAAAAAATCCAAAATTTCTATTTTATAAATAATAAAAATCCAAAATTCCTAAATAATAATTAAATAAATAAATAAACAGTGACTTTAATAACATTTGCAAATTACTTAATATGTATGTATTTCATTTGTTAAAAAATTGTATTCACTTTTTTTTAAATTTTTTAAAATTACTATTCGCCTACTTGTATTTAGAATAAACATAATGCTTTTAAAACACATTTAACAATAGCATTCAATTCCGATGTAAAAATGGGAGAAGTGGGGGAAAAGTGATGTGGACTCCCTACAAGGTACTAGCTGGATACTAACTGAATACACGTACAAAATTTCAGCCCTCTAGGTTTCCTTATGGAGTCTCTAGACGTGTTAGAAAACAAGCAAAAAAATTAAGGAAATATTGGCGTAAAAATCGTGGGGGTAAGGGTTAAAAGTTGAAACCTCCAAAAAACAGTGTCTGGCTATTAGCTTAACCTGTACACCAAATTTCAGCCCTCTAGGTTTATTTGGGGAGATTTTGACCCGAACGAAACTGTTAAAAAACAAGAAAAATCATGTTCTTTTAGGTATAAAAATGGTGGGGGTAGGGGTTAAAAGTCGAGACCCCCAAAAGGCACCCCCTTGATACTAACTCAATCCGAATACAAAATTTCAGCCCTCTAGGTTTATTCGGGTGACCTGTGCGAGTGGTACAAATTTCGAAAACGTCGAAAATGCATGAAATTGTAGCTTAAAAATGAGGGGGGTGGGGGTAAAATATTAAAACCTCCAAAAAGCACAACCTAGGTACGAACTTTATCAACACACCAAATTTCAACCCTCTACGTTAATTCTGGGGGGCTGGGGGCCTGTTAGATCCAGCGAAAATCGTTTTTCCCCCCTCTACTCCCTCCATATCATCCTAGGAAGCTGAATTTTGGATATGTTGTAGATAATTGACCGAAACATTATTTAAAACCGATTTGGAAAAGTTTTATTGCTTTTCCGCCCCCCACCACCCCCTTAAAGGTCGGGTCCGAAAAAAAATTTGCCCAAAATTTGACCCCACTTTGATAGTATTGTTGTGCATCGGAATAAGCCCCACTTACCAAATTTCATCTCTTAACTTCCATAGGGGGGCCCTACACATATTAAAAGGTTGCGGGAAAATATATATATATATATATATATATCAGACATCTTTTTTTTTTACATAATCGTGTTCTACGGGTCCGAAAACGGATAGCGCCCCTGGTCTCGCCTCTCGCAGCTCTTATCGTATAGACTGTATAAGTCTAATTTTTCGGAGAAAATTCGACTAATGAGGGGGGTGGGGGAAAAATATTAAAAACTCCAAAAAGCACAACCTAGGGTCGAACTTTATCAACACACCAAATTTCAACCCTCTACGTTAATTCTGAGGGGAGGCTGGGGGCGTGTTAGATCCAGCCAAAATAATTTTTTTCCCCTCTACTCCCTCCAAATCACCCTAGGAAGCTGAATTTTGGATATATTGTAGACAATTGACCGGAACATTATTTCAAACCCGTTTGGAAAAGTTATATTGTTTTGTTGCTCCCCACCACCCCCTTGAAGGTTGGGTCGGATCCAAAATTTGGCCAAAATTTGACCCCACTCTGATAGTATTGTTGTGCATCGGAATGAACCCCACTTACCAAATACAGCTCTTAACTTCCATAGGGGGGCCCTACACATATTAAAAGGTAGCGGGAATATATATATATATATATATATATATATATATATATATATATATATATATATATATATATATATATATATATATATATATATATTTATATTATATATTTATATTTATATATTTATATTTATATATATATATATATATATATATATATATATATATATATATATATATATATATATATATAATTTGATAGTAGTTTATTTAATAGTTTGTTAATGATTCATTTATACTGGTTGTAATATTTTTTATTCTGGAAACGCAAATAACTTATTAGTGGCATTTTTGGGGTTAAAAAAAATAGGTTCAAGATCTAAAATAAAAAATTCTTAATAAACGGAAATAATATGATTTCTGCGTTCCGTTTTCTGTTATTACAGAATTTCATGACTAAGCACTTTGCAGTTTCAGTCACATAAAATTATTCGACTTAAGGATCAAATTACTTTTTTAGATATCCTGAAGTGCTTCCTTTCGCTCACCAAACGATTCTAAAGTAACAATTTTTATATTTCAGTTTCCACAGGCTCTTCTTGTAGCACCTAGGTCCTGGGAGAAAATTTCGATTTCAATTTTATCTTTTTCCAGAATCTCAATAGTATTTGAGCATAATTTTGTCAAGATCCATTAAGCTGTTTAATTTGATAACACTGATGGACGATTTTGACCTCACGTGACTTTTAAATTTGGTATTCTGGAATTTTGTACAAAATCACTTTCGTTCTGCTCGCCCAACAACATTAAAGTAGTACCTATATTCATATTTAAATAGTATATCTCATTTTCAAAAAAAAAATTATTGGAATCCGTCTAGCTGTTTGAATCACAAGACAGGTATTTTAAAATTCTTTAGAAAATTAGTTCCTTATAGTACTTCACTTCTAATTTAGTCATATTGATTTTTCAAAACCTTATCTGATATTTATACCTTGAGATCTCTCCATAGATACTGATAGTTTTAGGAGCACTTCAAATACCGACGCTTTTTGAGGTCCTGGAACTCTAGAAATCAATTTTACACTCACGCTAATTTTTTTCTGAGTTTCAGTAACATTTCAGTCAAATCTGATTCAGATCCATCCAATTAATTATTTGGGGCACTTTTTTGGGATTCTCGAACCCTGAAGGTCAATTTTAGCAGCCCATTAATTTTTTTCAGTATCTCAATATCATTTAAGCAAAATTTGATGAAGATCAGTTAAGCGGTTTATTTTAGGTCCTTTTTGGGACCCTAGGACCCTAGGGATATATATGTATAATTTGGCAATATTCGACCGATAGTACTTTATTATCTTATTCCACCTCTCGAACTAATAATTTTTTAACAGGCAGTGAAAAAAATAATTTTGAACGAATACAAGCGGATCACAAATACATACCTATATCTTAGGTACCTATATACATTAAGTCGTAAAAATTATTTTATACCATACATAACTTTCTACCACATTATTTCACTTTAAATGCAAACAAAAGGGTAAAATCTTGAAATAATAATTGTATTTAGTACCTAGGCACGGAGTACATACCAACAGATTATAATGTATGTCAGTTACACATCACCATATGTTCAATTAAACTTCACTAGTTCAATTTTATAAAGATACACCTGAGATTAATTAAGAAATCTTTCGAGGAAACTAATACGGTGTTTACTTACAGGCATAAATGTACGTTTATGTCTATATAATGTAATATTATATGTATATAATCTTGCATTATAGCTTCTTGCTATATGTGTGTATGTTACATAAGTATCAGATTTGCGAATTTTACCGTAGATAAATTATTGAATTAAAATATTTTATAATTTTTATGCTTTGAATAATTTTATTCCCAGTTTGAATTATATAAAATTATACAAGTAGCCCAAATATAACATGGTTTTCTACAACACGATTTGCCATAGCAGTTGAAGAATTTCCAAAAAGTAAATAAATAAAACCTTAAAATCAGTATATAAATATGACATACCCCAATAAAAAAACGTGATAAAAGTTATATCACCATACACGAGAGGACTTTTTAAAACATCTAATCCTTACCGAACAAGTCTGCCATAAAGTCCGTTCATGTATAAAAAAAAACAAAAAAAAACGTTGATTTTAGACGAGGACTTTCTGATCCTAGTATTTATTAACTATGAACGGAACTAACAAGGAAAGGTTTTGAACTGTCAATTCGTAATTTTTCGTGATACTATTCCAAAATGCTTCTTAATTGTAAGTAGCCATGATTTTGACGCCTTAAATTCAAAAAAATCAATTTTATTCCTGACGTCCAGTGCCCATCGTCGAAGATCCATGTCATGAATTGTCGTTCCTTTATCTACTGCATCTTTAAAATTATTCAAAACATACTGATTAATGAAAATTACTTTGTGTCTCTTACTTCCGCCTTCTTCAACTTGCTTTTCCCACCGATATAACTGCTTCAAATGTTTCACTCTTCTGAAATTTTTTTGTACTGTTTCAAAAGATTTTCTTTTTTTGCACCGCTTTTCCAGAATTTAACAGCTTCTTCTTTATATTTGAAATCTACAAAATCTTGTTCTCCATAAGAACATGATGGTTCATCGACTTCTCTGGATATGTTTTCATCCGATTCCTGACCATAATCACGAAACAAATTTTTGCTAACATTAAATCATGTTCAATAATAAACGATGTATCTTCAGTTGATTGAATAATTATGTTCTTAAGTATATCATGTAATTCAATCTCCCGGTATGTTATCGGGTATGAGACGAAACTTGTTTTTTGAAATGTTGTCATTAACATATGAATGACATTAGCTAAATTAATATTCACCATTCTGAATACAATTAAATTAAAAAAAAAAAAAAATTATAACACAACAACAAATTCACAAATACTGAAATTTAACTAAAGGACAAAATGTAGGTCCAGACTTTTTATATAGTTTTTGTTTAAATCTAGGAATTTTTTTATCCATCCCTATCTACCGCAAAAAAAATCACACAAACTTGTTGAAAATGAAAAAATATATATAAACTAGCTGTGGCCCGTGGTTTCACCCACGTAAAATTATCTTAATTATTGGTCAAATGATTAAATCAATTTTAAATTAGATATTCGGAAATTCTGTACATCAATTATTTATAATGCCTGGCTACGCTCAAACGACTCTAAAGTAACAATCGTCACATTTCAATAGCATGGCTAATTTCCGTACCTTTACGTACTTAGATACCCGTATCAATAGGTAGTTTTAGGAGTATTTCCATTTTGGGCCTTGCTTGGGGCACCAAGACCGTAGGGGACAATTTTAATGTCACTATTAATTTGGGGCTTATTTGATGACCTTCACGGACAATTCTGACCCCCAGGTTCATTCAAATTTGATATTCTAAAATTCTGAGCATAATTCTCGCCTAATAACCCTAAATTAACCATATTCATATTTCTATAGCATATTTAATTTTCATAAAATATTGTCAAAATCCAACCGTTTAATCTTAATCCTATTAGATAGTGCTGGGGGTTAATTTTGAACTCACTTTACATTTAAATTATAGATCTTCTAAATTTCTTTATAAAATCAGTTTCTTCTAGTGTTCCATTCCACTCATTCAATGATCTTAAAATAGATATTATTCATATTTATAGTGTACGGTGGAAACTCGATATTTCGTCACTCTGTAACTCATCGTATTCTATAAAAATTCGTCGCTCCTAAAAAAAATGTACGTAGTGTAGTTGGTTTTCTACTTAACTTTTGAAATTTAATTAGAAAATAATTAAAGTGTATCGTATCTAGTTGTAAAAATTCCATTAAACAACGAATTACTCAAAATAAAGGGATAAGTAAAAATATTTAATTAATTTTTTTTTTATTATTCACTTTCAAACATATTCCATAATTATTGTTCTATTTCTGTACTTTATCACCTCTCCGGTCCCGAGCATGATGAATTGTCGAGTTTCTACTATATTTAATTTTCATGCCTTGAGACCTTTCCGTAGATACTCATATTGATAATTTTAGAAGCATTTGAATTTCGAACCTTTTTTGAAGTCCGAGTGTTTTAGCGAATATTTCTGAACCTGCATTAATTCGTCCAGCCATTAATTTATTGCGTCTGGTATTACTCCAGAATCCTAAGCAATAATTTTAATCTCACTTAATTTTTTCAAAATATCAATGTTTAAGTAAAATTTAGTCAAGATTCGCCGTCTTTTTTAGACCATTTTTGGGTCCTCAGCGCCCTAGGGGGTCATTTCAACTTCACATTCGTTTATTTCATGACCGCGGTAATGTTTGAGCAAAATTTGGTCAAGATCCATCCATTCTAGAAAGCTTTCATTTTTTAGGATCTCAGTATTATTTAAGCAAAATCTGTTAGAATCCAACCGTTTATTTTCCAAAGTCCAGCCGTTTACTTTAGAAGTCTATATTAGAACACAAGGTATCACGTATCCACCAGTGAACCAATTTTTGAAAGTTGCTCTACTCGTCAAACGACTCCAGCGTAGCCATATTCTTATTTTAGAAATATAGGTACCTACCTAATTTTAACAGTTTGTGACTTTTCTGTAGACAACCATACTTATTTAGATTTTTAGGAGTGGAGTACCGGTGGTTATTTAATTTTGCGTAATTTTTATTGCTTCAGACTCCTGGGGATCAATTTTAAACTGACGTTTATTTATTCCGAAATTTTAAAAGGGTTTGTGTAACATTTAGTCAAAATTCATCAAACCATTAATTGAATTTTTTGAAAATAGTATTTTGTACAGTAAATAAGTAATTTCATAATAGTCACAGATAAAAATAATATTATATGGTATCTATAGAAATACCTATTAATACTTTTCATTCCAAATTTACTTTACATTCCAAATTTATTTTTCTCCAAATGCTTAGCAACTATCTAAAATTTTTGTTATTTTTTGATAAATTGGCCACAGATTGCTGTATACAGCCATAGAAAATTAATATTTTACGGTTTTTCGTAAATTTCGACGGTTATACAAAAAATTTTGCAATACCCTTTCTTAGCGAGCGCCTACGACCCAATAGGCACCTACATGCCAAATTTCAAGTTTGTAGGTATTGTAGTTTTGGAGATTTTGTGATAGATAAGTCAGTAGTATTTCTCTTTTATATATATAGATTATTTACACTAGCGGAAATAATTAAAGGATCAAAAAAAATTCCAAATTTTTAGCGATTTTTCGAATGGCTGTATCTTCGTGAAAAATGGTCGTATCGGAGCCGTAAGCAAAGCAATTTAAAGCTGGAAGTTTCTAATTTCGAGATCTTGTGATAAAAAAATTTTCAAAGCAACGTGTGTGGCGCAATCCTAATAAATATACTGAAAAAAAAATTTTCGAAATTTTTTCGGTTTTTGTTTTTTTTTGGTCCACGAACCTGGAAAAAATTTTCCCGACTTAACAACCATATGGACCGGATAACTTGTTCATTCAACTTTAATTTTCTTTTTTATAGAATTTTATACGACCGCTTCTCGCTGAGATATCGGACTTTGAATGGAAAAGGATCATTTCGTTTTTGACCATCGATATCTCAGCAACCAATGATCACAGAAAATTGAACGGGTGTTTTAAAGTTCGAATAAATTCTCTACAAGGATTAGCCATTATTTTTTCAGAAAAAAATTTTTTTGCATACTTTACATGAATTTGAAAAATCAAAAAAAAAGAGCTTTTGGTGGCTCTTTGGAAAATCAAGCGCTGAATTAAAAACTTCCAGAAAACCACTAATGTTAAGTGTGCCTTTTATAGTTCAATATACCCACAAAAACCCCACCGAGTTTCAGTTTAATCCATCCAGCCGTTTTTGTGTTTCATTCCACTGAATTTTTGAAAAAATTAAAGGATTATATTTTTGATCTTAAACGTTCATAATCTTCAACAAAATGAAAAAAAAAATTTTCTCAGCTTTTTTCACATTTTTATCAATAACAGTATTTAAATTAATAAAAAAAAAAAAATTTTATAAAATTTTCAAAAAAAATTTTTTATAAAATTTTCAAAAAAAATTTTTTCTAAAATTTTTCAAAAAAATTTTTGAAAAATTTCTTTGAAAAATTCTTAAAAAAAATTTTTTTGGAAAATTACCAACTATAAAAGACACATTTAACATTAGTGGTTTTCTCGAAGTTTTTAATTCAGCACTTGATTTTCCAAAGAGCCACCAAAAGCTCTTTTTTTCTTGATTTTTCAAATTCATGTAAAGTATGCAAAAAAAATTTTTTCTGAAGAAACAGTTGCTAATCCTTGTAGAGAATTTATTCGAGTTTTTAAAACATCCGTTCAATTTTCTGTGTGATCATTGGTTGCTAAGATATTGATGGTCAAAGACGAAATGATCCTTTTCCATTCAAAGTCCGATATCTCAGCGAGCAGTGGTCGTATAAAAGTCTATAAAAAAGCAAATTAAAGCTGAATGAGCAAGTTATCCGGTTCATATGATGGTTAAGTCGGAAAAATTTTTTCCAAGTCTGTGGACCAAAAAAAAAAAAAAACCGAAAAAATTTCGAAAATTTTTTTTTTCAGTGTATTTATTAGGATTGCGCCACACACGTTGCTTTGAAAATTTTTTGATCACAATATCTCGAAACTAGAAACTTCCAGCTTTAAATTGCTTTGCCTACGACTCCGATACGACCATTTTTCACAAAGATACAGCCATTCGAAAAATCGCTAAGAATTTAGAATTTTTTTTTTGATCTTTTAATTATTTCCGCTAGTGTATTTATAAAGTTGCATAATAAACATACGTCTGTTTTTTTTTAATCGTGTTGTAAATTTCCAAATATAAATATATATATATATATATATATATATATATATATATATATATATATATATATATATTTTCCTTTTTTTGTGGAAAATCGTAAAATCCGGTAGAACTGAACATATTTTATGGTCATAAAAATTTTGAAAAACTTCCTGTGCAGATAATTTGTCTCGTCATATTTCCAGTTCACATTTCAAACTTCTTTAAAGTTTTATGCCCAACTAGAACAAATTTCCTTATCCTTATTATTTGACAAAAAAGGAAGTATTTTATAAAGTTAATTTTTTCTATAACTATATGCAATAATATTCTTGCACAATTTAACAAAATCAAATTTTAATATTACTTGTATAAAATTTAAAGTTTTAGCCAAACATCAACAAGTATAATTTGATATATTTTAGCCAGTTATTAATTACAAGACAATTCACTTGCTGAAAACCTTATAGAAATATTTTTATTTTGCTGATTGTCAGTAAAATTACGATTGGCACCTCAAATTAGCTGTCCAGTTTTGAGATATTAGACTTTAAATTACAGCTTTGAGCAAAAACAGGTAAACTAGTATTTTTCATGTAGTTTTCATATATGCTATTAAAATTTTAACCTACTGAAACATATTTACCCTATTTCAAAATTTACCCTCAATTTTACCTGAACAGCCCCTCCAGTAGCTCCGACTCTGGATTTATACACATCAATAGAAAGCTCTCTAAAAATAAAGTGTTTTGTCAGTTTAAAGTTTTTTTCTATCTGTCGTCGTTTCCAAGTTATCAAGCAAAATTAAAATTTTACCCAAATTTTGAGGGGTGATTTTACCCCTTAAATGGCGACGGTGGCAGATAAAAAAAAATACGGGTCTGTTATTTTTGCTTGTACTACACATACACCAAGTTTCATCAAAATTGCGAATTGACAGTTCAAAACCTTTCCTTGTAAGCGGAACGAAGTTAATAAATATACATATTACTTGTAATAGCATGTGTATTTTTATTTTACAATAAAGTTCATTTTAAATAGCCGTACATCCGATGGAATTTCCCATTTTCAGGAACCATTCGACTTTTCTCATTAGTTTTGTAGTAATCTGTTCTGCATATGCCGTCATTTTATTCTTTGGTCTCAGCGGGAATTTGTACCGCGTAAATAAGTAGAGATTAAAAAGACTAACAAACTCTCCATATATGGCTCCAAAGAAAAATTAGACTGCACACATCAAATAAGCACTACAAGACCTCACGGTACACCACATTTAGGAGAAACTTCGCCACAATTTTGAACCTAATATGCTTTTCAGAATTTTTTTTTTTTTGAAAACGTAAAACAATGAAATGTTAATTTTTTCTTATTAGAGGTATAATATTCCTTAAAAATATTTGATCTTCATATTTGATAAACGTAACTCTTTGTAATATTCTTACTTCACATAATTCCATCAACATTTAAACATAAATACTATACTGCTCTATTTAAACAGAACTCCATTTTTATTTTATCAAAAGTTTTCATATATGACACAAAAATATATAATATATAAAGAAATTAGTAAATAAAAAGGAAAATATCTTTTCAAATACACACGTAAAATTTGATTGAACTGTGTGTACTTCCTCTTACAGCGCCTCAATTTTTAAACAACTAGCGCCGCTCATTGCAATGTAATAAACTCATCGATACGCCTTCGATGAAATGCCGCCCTACGGCTTGTTCTCTGTATTATCTTCGTCACAGTAACTTCACATATACGAGTAGTGGATGTATGTAGGTATGTGTGTTCAATTATAACTCAAATGGTTTATTTCTCGAATTTTATACATACGTCATACATAATATACGTATAGGTATGTACGGAGGTATTGATATTTATTAAAAACCATAATCCAGGACTATAGGATACAATCGTAAATATAATATTAAAATATTAAAACATATTGCATTTTATGCAATAAAGTTTATAATAAAGTGCTATAACTATAAGATATGATGTTCTAAAATAAAATTTAAAGATTTTCTATGCAGCCAAAAGCTCATTTTAATAATTTCAAAAAATTCGCATCATGGTAATGCATTCATCAAATATCAATCATCAGTTCAAAACAATTTTCATATATTTATATTCTCAAAAGGGACAATTTAAAATGGTTTCGAATTATCTCCCCAATTAGTCAAAATGCAGGATTTAGTCGCGCGATATTTTTTATTTAGCTAAGAATTCTTTCTATAAACACTCTTATAGTCCTTTTTTTACTTAACAACTTGAGTCCATAGAATCAAAATGATAAAAACCAATTGAAGTCAAAACAAAATATGATGGATTTTAGAATAAAAAAATTAATATTCTTCTAGTTGTTTCTATTGTATTTGAGGTATTCTTTCTATTGTATGTTTCTATTGTATTTGAGGTATTTGAGTAATTCTTAAAAAAAAAGCTTAAACCGTTTAAGCGTGGCGACCATTTTTGTTTTCCAGTTTGCGCTAACTTTTATTTATGTTTACAGTCTTTTACGCCAATGCACATATTTCATAAACTATTCATCCTGAAAGATTGAAATAAAAATCATTTTAGAGGTAATAAATATCTCTCTTTATTTTAAATTATGTCCATATTTAGCCTATTTTTCTCCCTACCACAAAAAACTTCAACCTAAATATGGATATCAAAACTAAGCAAAATTCACTTTTTGAACATTTTTTTTTCGTAGAAGGAGTGTTATACTGTTATATAGAGGTTGGGATTTTTTTATGAAAATAGCTATATCTGATGTAATGAGGTGGGGGGAGGGGGGTATGGTAAAATAAAAACATTAGTTGGATGTTGAACTAAAATTTACAATTTATTTACAATGTGTGAAATTTGCTGTTACAAGAGTAAAATACACAGTTTACATTGTTGTGATATTGATAGCCCTTGTGAATCGACTAGCTCAGATAAGTCAATAATTTAAATATGCATGAGACTCGATGGTAGAGTTCAGGGGATACGCCTTGTCTTTAAGTTTAGTGCAAGCGACACGAAACAAAAAAAAATAAAATGAATTGAATTATTGGCAATGTTAACTTAACTAAATGAAAAACTCCTGGCAAACACGATGGTACGCTACTAATTCGCCATTTCAAGAACCATATTGGCTGTGACAGGTTTGTGCAGGCAGGAACGCAGGTTGGCGCGTCCATGGTGCTACACCCGCAGCAGAAAAGGAAAGATCCGTACTATATTGGCGAATTCCATCATTACACGAAGAATCCCATCAGCAGCACACCGCCGAACCAGTCATGTGTCAATTTAAACGAATGAAGATAATCCAAAAGTAAAACATTACGTAAGAAAGAACGAAAGAAAGAACGAAGGAAAGAAACCTAAATAATAAGAAAGCCGTTAGCAAAGCGAAAATTATCCAAGCAAGTCGTTCACATTTTTACATAAAAAAGGAATAAATAAATACTGATAATATACTATAAAACAATTGGAATGGTTCTCACACGAAACACGCGGTATACTACATTAACATGTGAACTAATGCATTAAAAATACGGAAAAATTTCAAACAACGAAATACAACTAATTAAAATTAAATACTTTCATAAAATAATAATTCAATACTTTCAATGTATGAAAACCAAGGCAATTTCACAGATTTGTGATAAATAAAAAATAGCACTAAATTGTGTTCCTCAAAAATAAAAAAACATAAAAACGTTACGTAATAAATGGACACACCAAAAAAAGTACAAATAAATAGATCTTGAACAAAAAAATACATACCAAGGGCGGCATTAAACCAAATATGAAATAAGATTTAAACAGCCATTATAACGTTAATAATTCATTTCAAAAAAATTAGTGACAAATTATTACAAAAAATTAAATAAGTAAAGCACTTGCAATTTTAATAGAAAACCATATTGAGGTTTCGTACTTTAGCAGTGGGAATAAAGAAATTAATCTACTTGTGTCTGTTACATTGTATCAGAGCTTCGAGAACAAAGAACCCAATCAGGCGCATGTGCGACTTGCAGTGACTCGCCACTCGCCGAACAGATAGAACAAACGATACGGCACACTTACATGCACTCCAGGTAATAGGGAAGCAGAAAGGTTAACCATAATAAGAAAAATTAATTTTTACATTACATTGAATACAACCACTCAAAAAATTGTGAAACTTGTATCCTTTTATTTTATAAATTTCCAAAAATTGAGTTTTACCAAATTTTGTAACTTTAAGCTCCTGTCTCTCTGATAAGAAATGGGGGCTGTTGATAAAAATCTGAAATTTACACAACTTCTAGTGTTTTTGGAAAAACGTTTATTAAAATACAAATTCAGTTTGTACATTGGTCCTCTACAAAACCCTTTATTTTTACCATTGCCACAATGAGTTTAATTTTTATTTTTATTTACTTATTTATTTACTTATTTATTTATTTTTGGACCATTTGATATGAATTTCATAGTTTTAAAAAGCTCTCTTACAGGTGCAAAGTCCTAAAGGGCGCGAGGCTAAGTGCCGTCGCACACTATGCATACCCTTTGCACCGCCTCTGATTGCATTTCAACACAAAAAATTTCCCAAAAATAGCAGATTTTTTACTGAATGTATACAAACATCAAACTTTTATTTATTGGTCATACGATAATTTTAATTACACCGGTGTTCTGATTGAGAGAAAGAAAAATGCGTATGTATTGGTTACACGGATATAAAAAAAAAAAAAATAACGTAAAAAAAATTGAATACTATATGTGTATATTTTTAAAACTCAAGGGGTGGGTGTCATATCCATTTAAGCCCCCCCCCCTTTGTGGGCCTGGATGCAGAGCAAGTATTTTTGTCAAGTACTGTATAAATATTATATTTGTTTAACTTCAACTGCTTATTTCAAATATATGTATTGTACTAATATTAAGAATTTAATATACTGTACTCTTATTGAAGGATAATTTAAGATACTGTACTGTTTATTTAACTATACTTACAAGGGGAGTACCAAACATGGGAATCATGGATTTGAGAGAAATTAATATATGTTGTAGAATATATTTCTCTGAGTATTGTAGTAATAATAATTTAGACCAATGCGGCTTCATTTAGAAATTAAACGCACGAAAAGTTTTGAATAACATATCGTGTTTGATATGTATCAGTTAATTGGTATTGTCTGCAACAAGGGCGGCTGGTGGTGTGGTTAGCGTCTGCTCTCATGTATGTAACTCTAACTATTTTTAATATACAGACGGAAAGGTTCCATGTTCAAATCTATGTCTTTCCAACATAATTATCTTTTCAATTTTTTTTTCAACTTTTTCAATATTCTACGATGCTATAATTATTTTCTGAAAAGGGAGATATAATATTTTTTGTACATGTTGTACATTATATGTAACAGTAATTTTATCGTAAATTTTAAATTACTGATTTTCTTTTACATAAAATTAAAGTGATTTTTATTATAAATTATTTATACTTAATTTGGAGTGCTTTAGGAGTTTTCTCACCATAAATGAAATCTCAAGTTGTTTACTACTATATATATTTCGCCCTTGAGATTTCATTTATGGTGAGAAAACCCCTAAAGCACTCCAAATTATTTATAAAAAACTCACCAAAAACCATACTAATTATTTATACTGTTTTTAGACATTTTTAATTTTATGCTTATTTAAAGTAATCGGAATTGTAAATTTTTTTATAATAATGACATAAAAAAGAATACCATATCTCCTTTTAAAAAAGAATTATAGTATCGTCAATGTAATTGACCATTGTACAATACTGAAAAAGTTAAAAAAAATTGAAAAGAGAATTATTTAAGTTGGAAAGGCATAGATTCGATAGGCCCTTCCGTCTGTATATTAACAAAAAGTTACATACATGACAGCAGACACCAACCACACCACCAGCCACCCTTGCTGCAAACAATACCAACAAACTGATACATATCAAACACAATTAGCGATATTCTAAAGGATGCTCATGCTCATGCTCATGCTCATACTCATGCTCATGCTCATGCTCATGCTCATGCTCATGCTCATGTTCATACTCATACTCATACTCTACCCGTTCATACTTACTTTGCTTCATTTGCTTACAATAATTTTCGTATACCTTTTCCAATAATTTTTGGGATGACTTTTCGAGAGGGTGTTATTAGTGACCATAAACTTTCAAGATGTTAAATTATTTTTTATTACTCATGCGGGAGAAGTACTAACTTAGCACACACATTTCTGTACGCAAAATAGCTGTTTGTCCACTATACTCTTCCCGCATACTTTTTTGCGTGTCGATAATCGTCGATTGTTAACTATCGAAAAATTTTCCAATGTTATTTATGGAAAAGCTTGTTAATTTTAAATAAAACAAGGAACCGATAGGTTAATTGATTGTTAAAATTTTATGTTACTGATGGGACTAAAATTATGTGCAAGCTTAATTTTTAAAATTAAACATTTACAGATTGATGGTTTACATGATTTAGTAGCAAAACAGTAATTTTCATTATAATCAATAATTACCAATGCCTTATATTGCATAGAATGTAAAAATGTACAGTATGAGAAAACGGTTAGAAATTACTGTCCTCCACTCTTCAAAAGTATCGCTCAGAGAAATCTTGAACATAGAGAATACTTGATTTTTGAAAAAATATTTACAATAATAGTAAATATATCTTTGTCATTAATTAAAAATGTCATAAAGGGGTGGAAAAACCATATAAAAATTTAAATAGAAAATGTGTTTTTAAGCCTACCTGCCAAGTTCCAGGTTCACACGCAAAAAAGTATGCGGGAAGAGTACAGTGGACAAACAGCTATTTTGCGTATAGAAATGTGTGCGCTAAAGAAGTACTAACTAGTACTTCTCCCGCATGGGTAATAAAAAATAATTTAAAATCTTGAAAGTTTATGGTCACTAATAACACCCTCTCGAAAAGTCATCCCAAAAATTATTGGAAAAGGTATACGAAAATTATTGTAAGCAAATGAAGCAAAGTAAGTATGAACAAGTAGAGTATGAGTATGAGTATGAGCATGAGCATGAGCATGAGCATGAGCATGAGCATGAGCATGAGTATGAGCATGAGCATGAGCATGAGCATGAGCATCCTTTAGAATATCGCTAGATATGTTATTCAAAACTTTGCCTGTGTTTAACTTTTAAATAAAGCCGCCTAAATTATTATTACAACAATACTCAGAGAAATATATTCTACAACATATATTAACTTCTCCAAAATTCGTGATTCCCATGTTTGCTACTCCCCTTGTTAAATAGAATTCTGTACCAAATTCTTTGATGTAATACAAGCGTATATAGCCTAGTAGCTAAATGCTATAAACGGATAAAAATAAAAAATAAAAAATGCTTATTTCAGTACCACTTATTAACTAAAAATTAACATGCAGATTTTACTTACATATCTAAAAACACCATAAAGAAGATTTTTACCTGAAACCAGAAAAAAAAAATTATTTTTACAATTCAAAATTAGAGTATTTATAGTGATATTGATACTGATCGGCAAAATAGAATAAGGTGGTATAGTATAAGTATGCACTTAAGATCTAACATACTTTTACAATGTTTAATAAATAAAAGTAACTTTGTTCGTAAGTGTACTTGTGGACCGACCAATTAAAAGGCATTTTGTCACAAAAATTCAAAACTGAGTTAGGCACATCATCTGATTCTTCTGTTTTCTATCAGACTAGACAATTCAATTTCCGTAAAAAAATTTTTAGCTCATTAAAATTAAGAAAGAGAATGATGAATTTATTCAAACCGCGTTGTTTTCATAATCATGATTGATTTAAACAATGTTTTGTCCAGCCAACAACATGTTCTGATTGGTTCACTGGGTTATGTGATCAACACATGTGATATCCGCGAGTTGCATATCGCGCGTTTTCTGTCTCAACCTCGTATCTGAAAAATCCCAATTTTTGGACACACAAACAAAACGTATTTAAATCTTTATCTTCATCACTATGAATTTAAGATTTATGCTAATTACACCCATTGATGTTGGCTACCTATATATATAAATATATATAGATAAGTATATGTATAAATACAGTATTTAATATAATTTTTGTGTGTCCTAAAACATGTAGTTTTTGATATACGAGGTTGAGACAGAAAACGCGCGATATATCATTTATATACACGTTCTGTATAATGGTTGTGTACATAGAACACTAGAAGCAAACTAAAATCAAAAGAGTGTGGATCGCTTGGAGTCATTTGTTGGTCTGTCACAGCTAATGGCCTTTAGTCGTTCGGTGGTGATCAACGAATGCACGACAATTTTTATGTATTGTTAAAGACCATTATTGCTTAAACTGCACGTTACTCTGTCCGTATACGAGTGTTATGTAGTTGTGTGTGTGTTTTGAAAGTACCTTTACATTACTACAAAACTGTCAATCCAATCGATACTAAATTTATGTTACTTATTTATTATGATAATAATTAGTCGCTGACAGGATTTTAAATTTTTTTAAAAAGATATTTTAGGTTAAATTGTTTAATTTTTTGGTGGATGGTTTCTGGTAATTGATAAGGGGTTTTTTTGGAGTTATTTGTGATAACCAGTGATAATCATACTACTTTTTTAAGTGATGCGTACTATATATATATATATATATATATATATATATATATATATATATATATATATATATATATATATATATATATATATATATATATATATATATATATATATTTCTACATTTTTGTGATGACTAGAATTAAGGTAGTTGGTCGATAAAACGATCTTTTCAAAGGAATTTAACGAAACTTCTCTATAGGTATTTATTTAATTCAATACCAATAATTCGAGCCCTTACCCCAAAAAAAAATTAACAAACCCAATTTTGAGAAAAACGGTTTCAAAGTTTTGTAATTTTAACACGGGCTCTTATGGGAAAACTCTATTTTTTTCAATAAAATTTCAAAGGAATTTGATAAAAATTTAATATGTTATTTAATACAAAAGTACAAACCATATTTAATAAGAAATAAAAGTTATTGACCACGCCATTTTTGAAATATAATTTAAAAACATCATTTTACAACGTTTTTACAACACTTTTTCATGAACTTTTTTAAATTGCTACAACATAAGCACGCGGAAATTCAAAAAAACAAGTGGCATACTAATACAATAACTGAAGAATAATAATACATTATTTAATTTTTGATAAAAGAAAATTTTTTGCTGAGGTATACTTTTGTACCTGACTATCTCAGAAAAACTACGTTAAATTTAAGTTATGGTTAATTGAAATGTTTACAAAATATAGTTAATGGTTAATTTACTTACAGTTCCTTATTGACATAATTCTAATAAGAAATTGCAAGTAAATCAAACATTAACTATATTTTGTAAACATTTCAGTTAACCATAACTTAAATTTAATTCTAGTCACCACAAAAATGTAAATTTTAAATATTAAAAAATTTTAATGTAACAATGTACCTGATGATCCTTAAAAAGTTGTATAATTACCACTGGTGGAAATAACTCCAAAAAAACCAATTATCAAAAAGATTTTTTTAGAGCAAAATAATCGAAAATTTAACACCTTGAAAAATAATAAACTTTTTTCTAAAATCGTCGCCACTTTTAAAAAAAATTTAAACTTTGACAAATCTTTCGTTCAGCCATTAGACAATAAAATATACTAACGAAATATTTTTGAAATTCGGATTTCGAATGAAGCGTAGCTACTTGAGTTATCATATCCCCCGCAAGCAATGCCCAAGAAAAGCGCTCTTGAAATACAGCTGTAGTTCCTGAGTCCTAATTCTGGTTCAGTGTGTTGAACTCAAAATTTTTGATTCACAAAATACGAAAGATCATAAATAGCTCGTAATTATGCGCTGTTTGTTTTTTTGATTCTTAAAGGTGGAGGGGAAGGGCAGGTCGAGAATGGTCACTAAAAATATCTTTACGGAATTACATACTTGTGTATAACTACTTTCAAATATTGCGACCAAATTGCAACATCCATCGGTTCATTCATTTGATTTGTATAACCAAAATCGACTGTTATAGAGTCTCCCGATACCTTGATCAAATTATATATATATATATATATATATATATATATATATATATATATATATATATATATATATATATGTATATATATATCTATATCTATATATATATATATATATATATATATATATATATATATATGTATATATATATATATAAATATATATATATATATATATATATATATATATATATATATATATATATATATGATTAATAAGTTTTTTACTTTTGTAATTAAATACAATAAACATATACCATATGCATATACAATAAACATATACAATTAAAATATTAAATATATTATTAATATGTCGTATAAAGATTGGGTAGGGACGGTTCATTAAAAATTCAGTTTTTACGAGGCATAATATGTATGTTGCCATCTAGAAAAATACCTATTGTATTACCATTTCCTCCACTTTCTCAGTAAGTATATCGCAAAACTCCCTTCCGCAATATATACGGCATATATATCTAATGCAATTATGATATTACACGCCAACTAATTGTGCGCTGACCTACAACAAAATTTATTACACTTTTTTGTGTGCAATTTTTTTTCTATAATTTGTTATTCACGTGTCTGAATAATTTTTTTTAAGCATTTTGTTTGTCCCTTTTCTGTTCTGTACGGATTGATGATAAACATAGGATATAATATGTTATGTATCATCATGCGTGGTTGGAGTAACAAAGCGTCTAGTGATCATTGATAAGCATTTTTTTTGTATTTGTAAATCAACTTATACAATTTCTTTTTAAATACTTTTCGGTTATATTATTGAATTATTAATCAAGTTTTTTATTGTACATGCTGAATAACATGTTTTGGTTTATCAAACAGGGTAACTCTAGAGTAGATATTCCACTTTTTCAACTGATTTCATATTTCTGAACTTATGAACAAATCTTAAATATTTTATCTAAAAATTTTCGTTTTTTCGTATTAAAAGGCTGTATTACTGAAAAATGAGATTTTTCGTAATTTTCTTTCCCGTTAGGTTTCTGGTACGTTCTCAAACATCACATCAATTATATAAAAATAAAAGAAAACGAAAAAGTCTTCGCCTGTATGGTGTTGTTTGTATGTATGTATCTCAACATGTATGTATTACGATAGGTAATCTATCCAATAAATTGAGGAGCTGAGTGGAAAAAGGGCGTAAATATAGATATATCGTTTTGAGAAAAGATCATTGCAAAGTTTGGGTGTCTAGTATGAAGCTGAAGACTGAAAAACTGGTAGTTATCGTATTATACAATGGGGTATTTGACAAATTTTTAAAAACCATCTTAGTGTGTTTATTACTTCTTACTAAGCTCATAATACACATTTTTAAATTATTTTGTACAATATTTTTAATAAAAATCACCGATAAAATTTCAGTTTTTAAAAAGACCGCCAAAACGATGCTTTCTGTCTCTTTCAAATCGTATGACGTCATTGGCTCTCAAACATTGAATCGGTAGTGGTTTTACTTATGACATTTGTGTTATTTTTAGAATTTAATCCTGAATCGCGACGTAATTGGACATATCCAACTGCATCGTCTCTGTAAGATTCTCTGAAGGCACCGCCACAATGAAAAAAAACCCCGTGAGCAGCAGGGTCCAATCACGGAAGTCGAATTTTTCCCTTCATCTTCGGTATTGAATGTCTGCAAGCGAAATGTGTTTGAAAGTCTACAAGCGATTTATCATTTTGGTGGTTTCAAAACTGATGATGAGGGTCCGGCTGATCGGGCCTTTAAAAAAAGGTTTAGGTTTTTAAGGGCTGAATCTCAGTAAACTTCAATTTTATGCCGATAGCAGTTAGCAGGAAAAAAGCCAACATAATTCGTACGAGGACATTCCTACCCATGCTTATCCGCCAGTTGCCTTTGTGTTTTATTTTTAAATATTAAAAAAGGACCTTAAATAGTAAACTAGAAGGCCTTTATGAAGATATTTGTTCTTTCCAACCAAATCCCAAATTTCTTTTTTATAAATAAATAAAAATCCAAAATTACTATTTTATAAATAAACAGTGACTTTAATAACATTTTTAAATTACTGAATATTTGTGTATTGCATTTGTTATAAAAATAAGTCAATTTTTAGTCGAATTTTCTCCGAAAAATTAAACTTATACAGTCTATACGATAAGAGCTGCGAGAGGCGAGACCAGGGGCGCTATCCGTTTTCGGACCCGTAGAACACGATTATGTAAAAAAAAAAGATGTCTGATATATATATATATATATATATATATATATATATATATATATATATATATATATATATATATATATATATATATTTTCCCGCAACCTTTTAATATATGTAGGGCCCCCCTATGGAAGTTAAGAGATGAAATTTGGTAAGTGGGGCTTATTCCGATGCACAACAATACTATCAAAGTGGGGTCAAATTTTGGGCAAATTTTTTTTCGGACCCGACCTTTAAGGGGGTGGTGGGGGGCGGAAAAGCAATAAAACTTTTCCAAACCGGTTTTAAATAATGTTTCGGTCAATTATCTACAACATATCCAAAATTCAGCTTCCTAGGATGATATGGTGGGAGTAGAGGGGGGGGGAAACGATTTTCGCTGGATCTAACAGGCCCCCAGCCCCCCAGAATTAACGTAGAGGGTTGAAATTTGGTGTGTTGATAAAGTTCGTACCTAGGTTGTGCTTTTTGGAGGTTTTAATATTTTACCCCCCACCCCCCTCATTTTTAAGCTACAATTTCATGCATTTTCGACGTTTTCGAAGTTTGTACCACTCGCACAGGTCACCCGAATAAACCTAGAGGGCTGAAATTTTGTATTCGGATTGAGTTAGTATCAAGGGGGTGCCTTTTGGGGGTCTCGACTTTTAACCCCTACCCCCACCATTTTTATACCCAAAAGAACATGATTTTTCTTGTTTTTTAACAGTTTCGTTCGGGTCAAAATCTCCCCAAATAGACCTAGAGGGCTGAAATTTGGTGTACAGGTTAAGCTAATAGCCAGACACTGTTTTTTGGAGGTTTCAACTTTTAACCCTTACCCCCACGATTTTTACGCCAATATTTCCTTAATTTTTTTGCTTGTTTTCTAACACGTCTAGAGACTCCATAAGGAAACCTAGAGGGCTGAAATTTTGTACGTGTATTCAGTTAGTATCCAGCTAGTACCTTGTAGGGAGTCCACATCACTTTTCCCCCCACTTCTCCCATTTTTACATCGGAATTGAATGCTATTGTTAAATGTGTTTTAAAAGCATTATGTTTATTCTAAATACAAGTAGGCGAATAGTAATTTTAAAAAATTTAAAAAAAAGTGAACTTACTTTTATGACAAATGAAATACGTACATATTAAGTAATTTAAAAATGTTATTAAAGTCACTGTTTATTTATAAATTAGGAATTTTGAATTTTTAGTATTTATAAAATAGAAATTTTGGATTTTTTTGGAAAGAAAAAATATCTTTATAAAGGCCTTCCAGTTTACTATTTAAGGTCCTTTTTTAATATTTAAAACTAAAACATAAAGGCGATTAGCGGATAAACATGGGCAGGAATGTCCTCGTACGAATTGTGTTGGCTTTTTTTCTGCTACCTGTTTTCGGCACAAAATTGAAATTTACTGAGATACAGCCCTTAAATACGTAAAACCTTTTTTTAAAGCCTCGATCAGCCGAACACCCATCACCAGTTTTGAAACCAACAAAATGACAATTCGGTTGTAGACTTTCAATCACATTTCGCTTGTAGACATTCAATACCGAAGATGAAGGGGAAAATTCGACTACCGTGATGGGGCCCCGCTGCTCACGGCGTTTTTTTTAAATTTAGCTGGATAATAACTAAATACACGTACAAAATTTCAGCTCTCCAGATTTCCTTAAAGAGTGTCTAGACGTGTTAGGAAAAAAGCAACAAAATCAAGGAAATATTGGCGTAAAAATCGTGGGGATAAGGGTTAAAAGTTGAAACCTCCAAAAAGCAGTGACTGGCTATTAAATTAACCTGTACATAAAATTTCAGCCCTTTAGGTTTATTCGGGGAAATTTTGACCAGAACGAAAAACTGTTAAAAAACAAGAAAAACCATGTTCTTTTTGGTATAAAAATGGTGGAGGTAAGGGTTAAAAGTTCAGACGCCCAAAAGGCACCCCCTTGATACAAGCTCAATCCGAATACAAAATTTCCGCTCTCTTGATTTATTTTGGTGACCTGTGCGAGTGGTACAAACTTCGAAAACGTCGAAAAAGCATGAAATTGTAGCTTAAAAATGGTGGGGGTGGGGTAAAAGATTAAAACCTCCAAAAAGCAGACTCTAGGTACGAAGTCTATCAACGTACCAAATTTCAGTCATCTACGTTAATCCCGGGGGGCTGTGGGCGTGTTAGGTCCAGCCAAAATAATTTTTCTCCCTCTACTCCCTACAAATCATCCTAGGAAGCTGAATTTTGGATATGTTGTAGAAAATTAACCAAAACATTATTTTCAACCGGTTTGGGAAAGTTTTATTGTTTTGCTGCCCCCCACCACTCCCTTAAATGTTGGGTCGGATCCAAAATTTGACCGCATTTTGATAGTATTGTTGTGCATCACAATGAGCCCCACTTACCAAATTTCATCTCTTAACTTCCATAGGAGAGCCCTACACATGTCAAAAGGTAGCCGGAATATATATATATATATATATATATATATATATATATATATATATATATATATATATATATATATATATACATTATACCTATATATATATATATGAGAAACTTTTTTTCTACAGAATCGTGTTCTACGGGTCCGAAAACGGATAGCACCCCTACTCTCGCCTCTCGCCGTTCTTATCGTATAGGCTGTATAAGTCTAATTTTTTCAAGGAAAAATTCGACTAGAAAAAGGTGAATATCGGTTGCCATTACATATTTTTTCGAATTTGTTCGAAGTATGACTTACGCCCTTTTTGCAGATAAAATTTTGATTGAACAAAAAGATAAGTTCTTTTTCTTTTTTTAGCGAATTTCCAAAACTGGAAATACTCTATTACGGTAGGTGTCATGACGCGACCTAAGCCAGGAACCATAACAGAAATATGTTTTGAGGTCCCCAGAATCCGAAACTGATATTCACTATAATTTATATATACATATATATATACATACATATATATATATATATATATATATATATATATATATATATATATATATATATATATGTATATATATATATATATGTGTGTGTGTGTGTGTGTGTCGCCACGATAACTTTCGAACGAAACGCTTAAAGCTTATGAAATTTGGTGTGCTTATCCGAAACTGATTTCTAAGTTCGTTAGCCAGACACATCGGAGCCCAGAAGTAGTTTTTTCGAGCGCTTTTTGTCAAAAAACTAAGTTTTCTATCAGAATTAAACAACTTTTAAATTTTTTTTTTATACCATACGAAAAACGAGGAAAAATTACATATGGTAAGTTTTTAAATAATTATTTTACGTAAACTAATTCCAGAGAAAAATTAAGAAATTTGTTAGAAATGGATTAAAAAATTTCCAAAGGGACATTTGTTGTCTTTTTTTATTATACGGACAAACTATCTTCATTTCAGTTTTTAAAATGGTACATATTCAAAAAAGAAGCTTTTTGAGTGATATGTAATGAAAAAAGTTTTTTAAGCAAGGCAATCGGCGATGTACAAGTTTCTCACTCAATCACCCAATATCCTTATGTAGCTGTGTCTCAAGTTGTTTTTTTTTAAAAACGCACCTAGTTTTGTCTTTTTGACAATTGTCTCATTACAATTTGAAAATAATTATGCGGCCATTCCCACAATAAATCTCGTCAGTCAGACGCAAGACGTAAGGCGTAGGAAATATTCCAAAATGTTTTCTAATTTAATTGATTTTATGTAGGTATCTTAACTATCACTAAAATTTGCTGAAAACATAACATCCGTTTAAATTTCTTTGTTATTACTAAGTTGAAAAACAATTTTAGCTCCAAGGGTTTACACCACTATTGTATGAAAACAAAAAAAAATACGTATTTTATAGCATACATATACCTATTCATAGATAACTAATTCCGCGAAGGTCATTGACTAATTCAATTATTCTAAAAAAAATTATACGAATATACATTTAAGATTGCACTCAAATATTAAATAATTATTTTGTATAATTTTTTTTTGTATTTACTGTTGCACTAAAATTATTTTTTATTAACCAGAAATTAAAATGGTAAAAAAATACCAGTTAAATCTCAAATCTATGGTTAATGTCAACGATGTCAACAGTCAACAGTTTAATTTTATACATGTGAAATATTTAATAAAATTAAAATTTTTATAAGGTAATTGTAATTAATTATATATTAAATTAATAGGAATTTTATTTTCTTTCATACAATATATAAATTAATATTTCGTTACAAAAAATTTGTTAAAAAATTTGTCAGATTTGAATCAATTCATGGTTGGATTTTTATGTTAAGTTTTATGGTAACTGTGTAAATGGTGATCGAATTAGGACAGATATGAAATCAATTTAAGTGTTTTAATTGTTTTTAGGCCTATAAGTTAATCAGAAATGCTGTCACACTGAACTATTTGAACAGGTTTAAAATCAAAAGCGATTATTCATCAAAACGAAAATAATGAAAAACATTTAATAAAGTGATTAAAATAACAAGTGAAAGCAACGTTCTGAAAAAATTTGGGACGAAAAGTGGAAATAAACATTGTGAAATGCATCTTTCTTTGTTGTAAATTTCAAAAAATTGTTGGCGCCAAAAATATAGGTAATATTTACGAATAGTGTATATAAAACTATTGTTGAGGTTCTGTATTCAAGTCCGACACGTTTTTTCACAATATACAGTATTGTTGAAGTATTCATTCAAGACTTACACAAACTTTTTAAAAATTAAAAAATAAATTGAATGCAAAGCTCCATCAACTGAATCGATACACCTACCGATAGATCAACCTGTGTTATTCCACAACAACAATGTGCTTCTGGCATTCGATTTAATGAAAATAAACATTCTAAAATTTTATTAGATGAACGCGAACAAATATGAAGACCATCCAGTTTACTGTTTTATCAACGTGAGCAAGTACAACTGAACAAATATCATTTATGCGACAAAATATTGCCGATAACGTACTACCGGAATTCGAATCAGATAAAAGCAATGTTACTTCTAGAATATGGTTTATGAAATTTGAAAATTTGCGCGCTATGTACAACTGGAATGAACAAACATTATTGTTATGAACCATCACTAAGTTGAATCGAGTCGCTAAATTTTGGTTCAATTCTCGCATGGTCCGGAAAAGTCGCATTCTTAAGTAACTTCTAACATTCAAACTTTAATTGTGTAGTTCAGACAATTCTGAATAAGAAATCGATTTTTTGAAATTTACCTACCCAAATTTTATGTAAAAATCTTTTTTTACAGGTTTTGGTTAATATAATGTGAGTTCTAAATAGCACTCCAAGAGTTCTACAGAAAATTTCTGTAACTTTTTTCTGTAAAATAATTATTTTTCAAGCAACGTCATTTCAAAGTGGTTTTCGGAATAAAAATTTTTTACGAGTACTGGTCAATTTGAAACAAATTTTGAATGAAATTCCAAAAGTTCCACAGAATAGAATTAGGACTCTTCAGTAAAATAATTACTTCTAAACGCCAATTTTAATTATAAAAAAATGGTTCCCAAAAATATTTTTCCATGGGTTCTGACCGATTTGATTGACCGAAGAGCTGTATAGGTGTGCTAATAAATTAGATGTTTTAACGGTTTTCCATAAAACATAAGAACAGAAAGGACGGCTAGGTTAACATAAAACTGCTCATCCATATGCAAAAAAGTGCTTTTAGTAATTTAAAGCAATGAAAATTCAGAGTAAATTACTTGTTTTACGACGATCGTGACAAAAATTGGATAAAATGAAAATTTTAAGAAAAATCATGGATAAAGCTGCCTAAAATTCTAATTGTATAAACAAAATAATTCACTTCAAGAAAGAAACAATTACGGAATTATGTAATTTAAATTGAAACATATTTATTATGAAAGAAAATTGCTCAATTATACATAGAAAAATTGTTAATACATTTCAGCGTTAGTTTACGGTTTTCCATATATGTAAGTAATAAACCAATTGGCTAAAACCAAAAGCCAAAAGTAATTTAGCTTGAATTTCTTAATGCTGAATATATCCTAAGTAAATATACCCACAAAATTTAAAAATTAGCAAATTACTTATTTTGAAAACTTTTTCTATTAAATTAATTTCTATAGTACCTATTAGGGATGGTATGTAAAATCGCAGAATGCGATTTTGTCGCAGATATTAAAAAATCGCATATCGCAGCTTGCGACTGCGACTTTTAAAACTGCTATTGCTACTTCTGTTCTCTACATCCCACAACAGCGATATCACTATGAACTGTTATGTCTTGCTTATGTATGTCGCGACTGCGACTTTGTGTCATATTTGTATTTAACATAAGTTATTTTCTGTCATTTTTCTGTGGACTGTTGTAGGTGTATGGACGGATACTAGGTACATATTAAACCACCCTTCGTGTTGTATATACGTATGTATATCTTGTTTATTCTCTTTGTAATACACGTCATCAATTTTCTTTCTCTGTTTCTTAGAACTTTTCTTATCTTCTCTAATCTTTTTGTTTTAGAATTGACATTGGAACTAAAATGTTCAAGTAGGGAATAGATTTCGTAAATTCTTCAATTATAATCTTTGCAACAGAACTTTGAGGTTCGTAAGGAGTTTGATTATCAGTAACAGGTGAAAGTTGTTGGCTTTGTGAGGATTGAGTTATGAGGGTGTTTAAATTTGTACTTAACTCGTGTATATGCTGATGGTGAGATTCCTGTATTGCTTGCTGGTTTATGGCCATTGCATTCAACGTCTCCGTCACTGTGTTTAAGGTACATGCCGTTTGTGTTAAAAATGCCTCTATTGCTGCTGGATCCATCCTTGTTTTACTCCTCAGAAAATTATTTGACATAAATTTTACTATACACTTGTTATTAATTTATACCTGTTACATAAATTTCAGTTAAAGCATATGTTATATATAATTGATTAAGTTTAGATACGATTTGTAAAATTTAAAAATATAATGAAAAAATATTTTATACGTTAAGTTTAAATAGAAATTTATTGTGGTGAGTGGAGGGTTTTTACATTTGCTACCATTTTGTAGCGAAAAAAAATTTAAATTTAATAATTGGGTATTTGACAAATTTTGAAAAAGTATTTTAAAATATTCCTAAAAATTTAAATATAACCCTAGTAATTGATTTTTGTATAAAAGAAGGCAATTTAAAGAGAAAAAATTTAAAAAAAAATTATTTGAATTTGGTGCGAAAACACTTTCTCATTTTTCATTTTCAATACCAGTTCATCACTTAGCAAAGAGATGTCACTCTCCTCGCCATATTATTGAGTACAGCAGAGCTCTGAAGAAGAAAGCATTTTTTTGTGACGTATTTTGTCACTTGTTCCACCAGTTTATTGGAGACCCAATAGGGGTATGGTATATTTTTATTTAGGCTGTTGGCAAATACTATAAATGATTCTGAATACGGTACAATTATGTATATGTGTTATAAATGTTTATAGAAAAATACACAATATATATACTGAAAAATTAAAATACTAAAATCAGAGACAGTTCCTGAACATTCTATACAGAAATCGGCAAAGATATTAAAAAACTGACTTAACTATTGCTTTGGTCATTGTAAAAGACGCCAAATAAGGAAAGTTGATAAAAATTCTCGAATATGCTATTCCTCAACTAGCATAGATGTCAAAAAAGCGATTGCACCATTGGATTTGTTACCGAAAGAGAGGCCAAATACTTCTTTTTGCAAGTGTTCCAGAATGTTCTACTCATTAACCAGCAAAGAAAACGAAATACCGTCTTCACCATTGGGCTGGTCTTCAAAAAAGAAGCCAAAGTGCACAATTAGACAAATGTTTTAGAAATTGACTTTTGTTGGTTGCCAAATAGAATGTTCGAGAACTTTTGATAAATATCGCTGTTTAGCATATTTATTCGATTATCAATCCCATGTTAAAGTCGATATTTCCATATTTTTGTTTGCTACTGAATAGAATATTCTAGAGCTTTGTCAAATTTTATTATTTAGCTTCTTTTTGGATTATCACTCTAATGGTCAAATCGGTTTTTTGATGCATTTGTTGATTTTTGAAAAAAATGTTCTGGAATCTTTTTCAATGAATCAATGATCAATCTTATGATAAATTTCTAATGGCAAATATAAACTAATAACGATAACATGCTTTTGTAAAGAAACAATAATAATATATAAACAATAAATAAATGTGTTAAAATTTCTGAAAACATGTATAAAAAAAATTCAGACAAAAAATTCTGTAAACCGCCTATGGAATATCTATCACACAACACATATATCCATATACATAGAACATAAACTTTGTTTATGTTTTGTTTTGATTTACGATACAACTTGCCGCTAATCTGTAACTATTGATAGAGTCCTTATAAAAAAAGTCTATAGACACCGGCCATTTATAGTGAAAATAATTGCGCACTTTTTGTGTTTCGTATGGAAAATACAATTGCCAATTCACACGCAGACACAATTACTAAATAACTGATAGGAGAACATCAGTGCTACCGCTATAGTTTGACTTGACATGTGTCATTATTTTGAAAAAATTTTCCCTATAAATGGACGGTATCTAGACTCTTATTATGCGTATTATAGGGACTCTAATCCACTACCATTGACAACGACATCTCTTCTTGTTATGAGGAACTGGTTTTGACGACCACGTCCATTGAATCGGTCTCATCACATCAACCGCCAATTCCAAATTCATAATTTTCATTTAAAAAAAAAATATTTATATATTTTTTTAAATTAATTTAAATGGTTAATCATTATTATCGAATTATACTCTATGTTATTCACAATATTTCATTACCAATAACTACATCTGTCAAATACCCAATTGTGGAATGGAATTAAATATATTTATTTGAATGTAACGTATTGATGTTTAATGTTTACTTGATGTGTGGATGATACGGGATTGTAGAGATATTTCTCGTAGAGGGCGCACTAAAGTCAGAAAGTTTCACAGAGCCAGCTCGAGGTGTTAGTGAGCTTGTGAAAATTGCAGTGGAAGTCGAAATTCGCGCTGTGGATCTTTCCCCCAAACCAAAAAATGTGCCCTCGATCGCTACTTACTGATATAAGGTCCTGATATATGGGACCACAAATGTACAATTTATTTAGCAAAATCTAGCAATGTTTCCACGTACAATATTGAAAATCTTTTACAAACCGTATTACATATGAAAGTACTTAATAAAAATTTAGAAAAGTTTTGGTTTAGTTACACTAACATTTTGTAAGGGCGAGTGATTGCAAACTTGAGTCGATATAATATCACCACGAGAATTGCTTGTAAATTTTTTTTTTTTTTAAAGGATTTACAAATACTAAAATACGTCTTACCAAACTGAAATTATAATTTGTAAACAAAATATATATTTTTGGATTAAGTTATTATTTTTAACTAGACTTAAGTTTCTTTAACAAAATGAATTTACATTGTAATTTTAATATAATTTTGAATTATTTAATTTTATTTTTATTTTTTTATTATTTTTTTTTTTTTTTAATATTTTTTTTATTTATTATTTTTTTTTTCTTTTATTTTATTTTATTTTATTTTTATTGTTTGGGGATTTTTTTCTAAATATATATATATATATATATATATATATATATATATATATATATATATATATATATATATATATTGTTTTTTGGGGGTAAATTAAGGTGCTCCCTCTTGGGTGCACGAGGCTACACGAGTCCTTTGCGGCTCTTTACTCGAGTAGACCTCCTTCGTCTCCACCAAGAAAATAGAAAAACGGAAAATTGAAAATCTAAAGAGAAAAATATATATATATACTATGGAAGAGAATTTTATGAAAACGTGTTGGATAGTTGGCCGAAATTGAAATTACGGACTATCGCGCTTAACCCTGTCCAACACAATCGAAGCGCTATGTTAATTTACAGAAGGAAAATTTAGCGAAATAAGAATAGTGAAAGAAAATTACAAAGAAATACCGTATATTGAACTAAAAATTGAACACACTTTTGGTTAAGATGGCTATAATATTTAATGATAAATTTCACGTGGTGAAAAAATCTCTACTACGTATTTATTACATCGGAAATCAAAATAACGTTACGTAACAACTTTGACAAATTAACCTACCATCGTACCATAAATTTCTATTGAGAAAATTTTTAGTATCAATTTGAACTAGAAACTAAACTAACAAAGTGTAACTATTTTACATCTAATATACTAAATATTTTAACCGCTGGCCAATTTTATTTTATTTTCCCCTGACCAGTTTTCTAGACTGAGTCAAAGATGAAAATATTGGTACCAAAACGGCGTAATTTAATGAAAACAAATACGTTTAATCTACATTAATAAATTCTAAGTTATAATACTGCTACTAAATACAGCAAATAATGACCAAAAATTTTCCCGTTGAATAGTTAAATCATTTTTAAATTATTTTGCAGCTAAATACTTACCTTAAAAAATTCCGGTTTGAATAAAAATCCATTGTCGCAATCAAAACGCCTTTTGAAGTAACACAATTAAAAAAAAAGGTGTCTAATTTGATACGTATAGCTGTAAATTGATTTCATATATCGATTATGCATATATATATATATATATATATATATATATATATATATATAGTAATGGACACAACTTATGGACACCCTATATAGTTAAATTACCCTATATAAGTTAAATTACCGGTCGATATCCAATCAGGAGAATTTATTTTAAAAAATATTTTCATTGACAATAAACTTCTGATACCCGAAGGTATCTATAAAGCAAACGACTGGCACTTCATTTGTACAGTCATAAATTTAACAAACGATAAAAATATTATTTTTATAGAACAACCAATTAAGGCAGAAATTCTAAATCACGAATTAGTTCAATTTAAGGAAAACCAAATTAATTCACAAACAAGTAGCTTTTGTAATAGCATCGACAATTTAATTCGAGTCGATCATTTAAATAGAGAAGAGCGGTCCAAAATTATTAGTCTTTGTAAACAGTTTGGCGATATTTTCTATCGCGAAGGACAAGACCTGACTTTTACGAATGAAATCAAACACCGTATCATTACTAAAGACGACATCCCTATACACACAAAATCGTATCGCTATCCACAAATTCATAAAGAGGAGGTTAGAAGACGAATTGACCAATTATTAAAACAAGGCATAATTCGACCAAGCTATTCTCCTTGGTTATCCCTCATTTGGATTGTCCCCAAAAAAGCCGACCCCAGTGGAAAAAAAAATGGAGACTTGTGGTCTATTATAGTCGCCTAAACGAAAAAACAGTTGACGACAAATACCCATTAACAAACATCACTGATATTCTTGACAAACTTGGCAAATGTATGTATTTTACTACCCTTGACTTGGCCAGCGGGTTTCATCAAATTGAACCCCATCCTAAAGATATTTCAAAAACAGGTTTTAGCGTCGAGAATGGCCACTACGAATATTTGCGAATGCCTTTTGGCCTAAAAAACGCCCCGTCCACCTTTCAAAGGGTTATGGACAACGTTTTGCGAGAACTACAAGGCACTTTTGTCTAGTATATATGGACGACATCATAGTTTTCTCCACATCGTTAGACGAACACATTGTAAATTTACGTAAAGTGTTTGAAAAACTTAAAAAAGCAAATCTTAAAGTACAACTTGATAAAAGTGAATTTTTACACCTTGGACACATAGTCTCTTCAGAAGGTGTGAAATCCGGATAAGATCAAAGCCATTACAAATTTTCCATTACCTAAAACACCAAAAGAAATTAAGAGCTTTCTCGGTTTACTAGGGTACTATCGTAAATTCATTAAGGATTTCGCGAAAATTACTAAGCCTTTAACCCAATGTTTAAGAAAAGGAGAGGAAATTAAATTAACCCCGGAATATATTAAGACCTTTGAACTATGCAAAAAATTACTCACTGATGAGCCAGTACTGGCATATCCTGATTTTAATAAAGAATTTAACTTAGCAACAGACGCTAGTAATTGTGCTATAGGCGCGATACTTTCGCAAGGACCTATCGGCAAGGATTGCCAAATCTGTTATGCCAGCCATACACTCACTAAGAGTGAACAAAATTACAGCACAATAGAGAAAGAACTTCTATTTTGTGGGCCACAAAATACTTCCGTCCGTACCTATTTGGCCGCAAATTTAAAATTATAACAGACCACAAGCCCCTTACGTGGCTTATGTCATTAAAGGAACCGAATAGTAAACTGATTCGGTGGCGCCTCAAACTTGAGGAATTCCATTATACAATCATACATAAATCAGGCAAGAGTAATACAAATGCTGATGCTCTTTCACGCGTTATTATTCCAGAAATTAACTCACACGAAACTAGTAGTAATACTTCAACCCATGTAACACGACATACTTCTACTCGAACAAATAACAGCAATGACGAAGACAGTACTGTACATAGTGCTGACGATGACGATACATTATTTATTCCAATCTCTGAAAATCCCTTAAATGATTTCGCTCAACAAGTTATTCTCCTCATTAACCCAGAACTAAAAACGACAAGCCGAAAATTAAAAATTTTGTTTAAAACGAAACGTAGACAAAGTTTTCAAGGTCAAAATTATACTGACGAAATTTTAATTGAAATATTTAGACAGTTCTTACCACCGAAAAAACGCACAGCTATATACTGCCCCGATGACGATTTGTTTAATAAAGTACAAGAAATCTATCACCAATACTTTTCTCATGGTAGACAATTCAAAATTATAAGATAAGTATAAAATTATTAGAAGATATTGAAGATGACGAACAACAAGACCGCATAATTTCAGATTATTACCAGACTAGTAATCACCATGGAATTAATGAAACTTTGGCTCACTTAAAACGAGATTACTATTTTCCAAATTTAAAAAGCAAAATAACTTATTGCATTAATAATTGTAAAACATGTCAAGAAAATAAATATGGTAGGAGACCCCCAAAACAAAAATTTCAGTTAACCCCTACACCAGTCCATCCACTTGAAATAGCACATGCAGATATATTTTATATCGATAAACTTGTAATATTTACTATAATTGATAAATTTTCTAAATTTGCCCAAGGATACATTCTTCTTAGTAGAAATAGCATACACCTAATAGAAGCATTTTCAAAATTTATAGCCACATATGAAAAACCTACAACACTAGTTGTAGATTCTGAAAAGGGATTTGATTCTATCCGATTTCGTTAACTTTGTGATAACTATAACATAAATTTGCACACTACTTCGGTACGAAGTTCAAATTCAAATTCACCCATCGAGCGATTTCACTCAACACTGTTAGAAACTTACAGAATTATCCATAAAGATCCCAAAAATAGAGAAACGGCACCCGAACAAAAATTATTATCTTATCACGTACAACAATTCCGTACATTCAACTACTAGGTACACTCCTTTTGAACTTTTCTTTGGCAGAACATATGACATGAGCTTAAAACCTGACTTGAACGACATAAACGAAAAACAACAAAACTTGTACGACAAAGTTAATGACTACGTGTTAGAAAAGAAACAAGAGAAAATTGTAAAATTAAATAGAGATAGACATGAAACCCTAAATTACGTACCCGGCACAAACGCGTATCTAACTGAAAACAAACATAATAACAAACTACATGCTAAATTCAAACAAACTGCTGTATCCAAAAATAATAAAATAACCATGTTAGATAATAAGAATAGAAAGCTAAACAAACAAAAATTAAGACGTCCACTTAAATTGCAAGATAATGCTGTCGGTAACAGCACAGAAAATAGAAATAATAGGCCAGACCAACAATCCACGGATCCTAGTAATGAGCCTAGGCCAAGCACGAGTCGTGAATAGTTATGGCCATTATATTCACATTATTAATCTTAATAATTACGAGGAAAATCTATTTAATATTGAAAATTCAATCAATCTCATTTCACAAAAACTCCCAAATGATCGAACGATTTGAAAACATCACCAAACACATAAACGATCAGCAAAATTCTATTAACAGATATTTGGAATCTTTATATACGAACATCGATCAAAAAGAACAAAGCGAATTAAAAATTATACAATACGCGTATAGAATTAATTTCAACATTGGAACACTTGAATACCACATTGAGGATATCATACAATTCATTAATTTGGCAAAACTTAATATTGTCGCAAAGCCTATTCTACAATTCATTAAACAAACAAGGCATACCCATCAAATCATACCAACAAATATACGAGTTCCTTAAACTGCAGGCTTATTACAACGACAGCAACATAATTTTTAACATACAGATACCTAAATTCAAGCACATATCCAACATGATTCTTCAATTCAAGTACAATAACAACCAAAAGCGCCGTCCCAAGAAGTCAAACTACTATGGCCACTGCCTTCGTCTGAAGGAGGGAGGAGTAATGGACACAACTTATGGACACCCTATATAATATTTTATCTAATATGTATCAATTACTCAACATTCTTTGCATACCATTCACACATACTCGTATATCATATTTCAATCATATGCTTATGTAAACACTTTATAATATCAATTACAGCTTATATCAGCTTTTAACTTTTTACTTCTAAGAATTGTTAATAGAAGCCTCATTTCTTTGTCAGCTAAATGCACTTTTCTAGAACATTACGAGATAGTATAAATACAAGCGTTCAATTCAATTTCAATGAGTTTAGTTTCGCTATTATTTAATTCAATTTCAAAGTTCGCTAGACGTGAGGTTTCTACTATTGAAATTTGTAACAATTAAATATTTTATAATAAATATTGTAATAAAGCGAAAAATAAAATTTATTTTTTAATCAACCTCGCGAACGAGTGAACATAACTATATATATATATATATATATATATATATATATATATATATATATATATATATATATATATATATATATATATATATATATATATATATATATATATATATATATATATATATATATATATTTGATTTTAAATAAAGAAAGTTTTTATTTGAAGATATTACCTATAAGGAGATATCGCATTACATTGTGTGTGATTATTTCATAATCACGCTACAAGACCACATTGTCAGATAAATTAAAAGGAGAGTAGCCCATATTATGCAGAAAGTGCCTCCACAATTATTTTAACCAACAAAGAAGATGAGAACATAGTAAAGTGGATGATACATTTGGATAAAACTGTGATCCTTAATTACTAGATAGTACCCAACTACTAATCCAAAACTTGAGAAAATCCATTTATACATGGTTGGCCTGGACGAAAATAGTTCTTGTCTTTTCGCAAGAGACATCCGGAACTGTGATGGATCAGTATCTTTTTGAGCCCGACTAATAACCATGTAATAGTATAGAAAGGACAAAAATCAGTACATAATGTGATTAATTCCAATGAAAAAGAATTTACAAAAACAGCATTTACGGATATTATGGATAATGCTTCAGAAGAATTAGCATGACGAATGGTTGTACTCAAGTTAAAGAAAATTCTAAAAGAATCAGTTTAGTGCCAATCTAAGCAATATGTCTGCAGGAATTGTAGAAAAAAAAAAAATAACGGAATCAAATAATATTTTTTTAATAAAGCTTTATCCTTAAGTATTTTAATTATACAGCTCAATTGCTTAAGATTAACCATATTCTAAAGAATGACGGATACTGAGTCCCTCATCTGACGGATACTGGGACATCGTTAATTTTTTATTGACGGGTACTGACACACCACACTTTTTCCTTTATTTTATTTTTCTTTATATATTTATTATAAAAATATTCGAATAAATTAAAATATTCCTGAAAGATCATAAAATCTTCTTTCGTTTTAGCTTTAATGTTGGTTATAATTAATGAAAAAATTTAATGTAAAGCCCTGCTGATGTCTCGACATGACGGCTACTGGTGCTCTTACCTTATATCTGTAAAAAACACTATAGTCTCTAATATTATAAATCCTATACACTTCTATAATAGATAAGTTGACCGTAAATAGTTTCAAAAATTGTAATCTTTATAAATTAAACACACAAAAGATTTTGAAAAATATGTTCAAAAAAGAAAATTCATTTACACATGGTTGGCCTGGACGATTTTTTTACATAAAAAACAATTTTATAGAGATATACTAAACATAAAACCTTTATAACATTATATACATATTGTACTACTAACAAAAACAGAGAGCAATTCTCATTTTTTTTTCTTGGTTACACAGTCGTATATTCCTTTATGTATGTATATGCATGTATGTATGATGCATACTCTATATTTAAGTTGAGGTTTTTCAAAAGCGTAAAACTTAATGCTTCAAACAACATAAAATACTGGAAGAGATAAATATATCATACTTAATACTGAAGATGCGTGAACATTATACATAATGGTTTACATTATTCATATTTCACTTTTGTAAATTAGTGATGCTGCTTGAGTATTTTGTATTCGATATTTCCATTTTCGATTATCTGAATTAACCTTCTAAAATATCGTAGCAAGTTGCTATTAAACAGCCTTATACAGAGTAGTGATGCCGGATAATTAATCGATTAATCGGTTTAGTCGACTAATTTTGCTAACATTTAATCATTTTTTAATCGACTATTTTACCTTCGACTAAATGACTAAAATGATTAATTTTTTTTTTTAAATGACTAAAAACGACTAATTTAATAATTTTTCTGTATTATTTATTGGATTTCAAAAAATGAAAAATTAAAAAAAATCTATGGGCATGATTTTTCACTTCTACGTGATTAACAGGTTGTGATTATGTCATATCTTTCTTTTTCTTAAAGAAAACCTAAAAGTTAATAATTAATTTCAAAAGAAAATATCATAGTTACATAGATTCCTCTATTCATGAATTCGACTAAAAATTTATTCAATTAATCGACTATTTTATGCTCGATATTTTCAACTAATGACTAATTTTGTCAGAAAAACAACTTTAGTCGATTAATCGACTAACTGCATCTCGACTCGACATCATTAATACCGAGGGAAAAGAGATTTATCGAACATAGGACCTCATATAATGAAAAATTTTTTCATAGATCAATCATATTCCATTTTTAAAACTTATTGTATTAACTTATTATTATAAAATATTTTAATATTATTTTTTAAATTTAAAAAACGTATCAAAAATAACGGAATTTCTAGCGACAAATAAAATAATGATTAATTAAAAATTTTAATCGTCAGCTATTAAAATATTACGTACCTATTTGTAAAAACATGATTTAAAAACAAACAGATGATTTTCCGTTAATCAGAAACAAACAAGTCTCACATTGATCTTAAAAAAAATTCTCAATGTAATTTTCCGATCTTCCGTATATCCTTTCTAGGTAATAAACGAGCGATGTTATAAATTTGGCATGCTTATAGCTTCAAGGATTACAAACAGGAACGACCTTAAGGGGCATATTATTACAGAAATCCTTCATGATGCTTCAGGACTTATATTTGTAATTATGGGATAATGAAATCAATATAGATGCTGCATAATTACCACATTCCCCCCTATTGAGATATTCATTGTTAATGAATTTATATTCTGGAAATTCAACTATTACATCAGCTCTCATGGTTAGACCCACAGAAAACTGGAAGTAAAGTAAAATCAAAAATATGTGGATCGTTTGGTGCCATTTGTTGGTCTGCAAGCAGTCTGTAGCGGTCCGAACATTAATTGTTTGTCATTGTTATCAACCACTAGCCAACAATGATTGAATGCGTACATATTATATGTATGTACACAAATCACGCCCCACCTACCAGAGATTAAGTGTGACGTATGACACATACACAACCGTAGGTCTGTGTAGATAGATAAGAAGTTTATTGTAGTAGCATGTTGTGCGTTTAGTGGGGGAGAGAAATTTTACGTCATCTTTTGGCCACAGTGGCCTCCTAACACAGAGATAGGAAGTTTCTTTCTATATTCTGTGGTTAGGCCTGAGCCCGGGACTATGACAGAAATTTGTCATAGTCCCTGTTTCGAGGCCTAAAATTTGTCCATGTGTTTCGCGATAACTCTTGACCGAGGCATTAAATTTTTGTGAAATTTAGTAAATAGCGGCTAAGGTCAGAAATCCTAAGCCCTTGGATAAGTTCGCCAACAAGATACATCCGATTTTTAGAAGCCAAAATTTTCGTCATTTTTATCTTTTTTCTCATTTTTGATAATTTTCTACAAAAATTCGGTAGATATCAAAAATTTTTTGAATTTTTTTACACCATCGAAAAGACTAAAAAATTACATAGGTATAAGCTTCTGAACAACTGCTTCAAGTGAATTAGTTTTTAAGAAAAATTAAGAAATTTGGTAAATTTCTTTACGATAAATGACAATATTTACCTATATTTGTTTCATTTTTACCCGACTGCATCAGAAGGAGGGTAATGTGTTTAGAAAGTATGTATAAGTATATGTATCCTCTGATTATATGTCTGTTTCTGTGGCGCAGCCTGCAGCCTAAACGGTTCAACGGATTTTGGTAAAGAGGGTGTCGCTGGATTCGTCTTAATCTCGGGAGTACTATAGAGCACATGAAATTTCAAAATTCATCCCCTAAATAGGGGATGTAAAATTTATATAGTAAACCATTGGGTCTAGAAACGTGAAATTTTGCAGACGAGTTCTTTATGTAACGTAGGGGAGCACCAAGAGAAGATTTTTGGAAATTCATCCTCTAAGGGTATAAAGTTGGGGATGAAAATTTATGGAAGGTAAAATTTTGCATAAGGCCACAGGGATCCATTAATAATCTAGATGAGTATTAAGAGGGAGAATTTTTGTAAAAATTTATCCATTTAGGGTGTAAAATAGGGGATGAAAATTTATATAGAAAACCGCTGGGTTTCGAAACGTAAAATTTTGTACAAAGGTTCCTTTAGTCACACAAGCAAGCACGAAGAGTGGATTTTTAGCATTTCGTTTCCTAAGGGGTTAAAATAGGGGATGAAAATTTTAGATAGAAACCGTTCAGTCTAGAAACGTGAAATTCTACAAAGGGGTTCTTTATATAATGTAGGCGAGCACCAAGAAGGGGTTTTGGAAATTCATCCCCTAACGGAGTAAAATAGTCGGTTAAAATTCATTTAAAAAACCTACTGGGACCAGAAACGGGAAATTTTGTATAAGATTTCTTTATGTAGCGTAGGTGACCTCAAAGAAGGGATTTGGGGAATTTTATTCCGTAAGGATATAAAATAGGGGATTTTAGGGGAAAATTTATCTAGAAGACCATTGAGTCTAGAAACGTAAAATTCTGCACAAGGGTTTTTTAGTAACGTAAGCGAGTACCAAGTGCAGATTTTTAAAATTTGGGTTGAAAATTTATATGGAATCTAGTTTTTGTCGATGAATTCATCCGTGTGGCGTCGATGACGACATAGTAAGTTTCCGAAATCATTTAATTAACCTTCAATGATTCTACGTGGACGAAGTCGTAGACAAAAGCTAGTATATTAGCGCTATTATAAAAAAAAATTAAAATCAAATTCGTGGTAATTTAGACTGCCAGCCGTAGTAATCTCGTATGCGTACCTATATATTTTTTCTTCTAAATAATTAAACAACTCTAAAAAAACCTAGATAAAAAATTTAGTTAAAAAAAATCAAAAAACCCGACTGCGTAAAAAGTAAACTAAAACGGTGGAAACAAGATGAAGTAGAGAAAAAGAAGAACGAATCAAAAGTAAAGCAGTCGGAGGCATACCTGTTGTACCAAGTTAAGCAGAAAAGTTTTATGCCTCCGACTGCTTTACTTTTTATTCATTCTTCTTTTTTTCTACTTTATCTTGTTTCCACCGTTTTAGTTTACTTTTTACGCAGTCGGGCTTTTTAATTTTTTTAATTAATTTTTCTATTAAAATAAAAATTAGCTTTTCAAGAAGGCTTCATCACCGATTTTGAAAATGTGTTCACTGTTAGAGAGCGAAACTGTTTCAGATGGATACAAATCAGGTTATATGAGGTCCATCAGGGTCCTGGTGTCCCAAAAGTGCTAAACTTAAACTACCAAGCCAATTTTGAAAATTTTTTCACCGTTGTAAAGTTAAATTATTTTCAATGCTATATTATTTGAGATCCGCCGGACCCAAAAACTTTAAAATTTAAAGAGCTATACCGTTTCAGACGGATACCTACAAGTTGTTATATGAAATCCACTAGTGTCAAGCTTTTGGAAATTGGCTATCTTACGGAGATGCTGCGACAGGGGTATTCACATTCAGAATTCTTTGTGATTGTACCAGTTGTAAAGTAACTGATACTGCTTCAAAACTAACACTGACAGCCCAGTGATAACAACACGAATATTATTATTAAGATTGCGGTTTATGGGTGTCATTTACCCGTCTCAAACTATTTGTTTTTATGTATATTGCCCTTTCGTCGCCTTTTCGAACATTAACGTATGTTGTAACTGGTCAGCACAAAAAATATTTTTCTTAAGTTTTAACATCAAAACATCTGTCACAGGACAATTTACTCAGGAAAGAGTTTATTATATGTATAATTTTATAAGTTCCTTCTCCAATATATGTTCTCTCACTTAGCAAAATATTTATTTCTGGGCGAAACTGTACTTTATATTCTCTTCGTTTATCTTAGAATATTTACGATTAATATTTATAAATGAGTTTATCCGTATCATGTGATTTACAAAAGATTGTTATTGAACAATAATCCGGTATTTTGTAAGAATGTATTCAGATAACAACTTTCTGCCAAAATTTATTTCTCAACATTAATAATATACATTTTTATTATTTCCTCCTACCATTTATTATAAATATATTATAACCAAATAAAGGAAATAGTGTATAAATATATAATTTGTCCAGAAACTCCTCTTTATGATCACTCTCACTGCACAGATTACCCCACATAAAGTAAACATATGTACTTACTACTGTATGTTAACAATCAGTCACGCACAGTTAGAAATGTAGGAATAATGTTTAATATACATCATTGTAACTAGTGTGCAATATATACAAACATACATATTATGTAATTTTTACATGTAGATATCCATTTATCTACATGTCGCCGTCAGACGGTACTGACAGTAGAATCACCCAGGTTATAAAATGCCTAACCTAATTGTTATATAAAACAATTAAGGGTAATTCAATCGTAATGTAAGCATATTCGCCATATTGCAAAATTGTACCCGTCTGAAAATTATATCGTATAATGACGCATATTCTGAGAATATAACTGTGATACTCATTTTCGGACAAAGAGTAATGAGTAAGAGTAATCTTTGCCCGAAAATGAGGTTTCGACTATACCTCGCTGTCTACTTATTTCTATCAAAGTATGAATATTTTCAGATTTAAGAAAAGTTTCCCGCATTTTCTAAATAGTTATCAAATGCTAGTATTTTTTAAAACCAATTCCACGTAATGTCGACCACTTAAGAAAAAAAAAATTACCAAATTCTCTTTAAAATCACTACTTTTATTAACACTTTGAATATTTAACTATAGTCATGTTATTTAATAGTTATAAAATATTTAACATTTATTTTACACAATAGTAAAACAATTGTACAAACTACGCATGTAGAGTGTTTGCTATGGTTGTAGCGCTACAAGTGATGAAAGTAGAAATTAAATTCAGTCGTTTTACGAAGCGGCTAAACGTTTAGCCTTTTATCAAGATATTTTGGTGCAATTAGTTCAGCCGTTTTATAAAACTGTTAGGCATTTTGTAATTTGGCTGATTCTCCAATCAGGCGGCGACATATGTATACCCATACAATAAACAATTTATTGTTTTATTTAGATAATTTACAAATGCATGCATAGTGTGGAAATTGTTTAGAAACTTAAATATTGAAATTAGAATATTTAACACTGTTGTAACCAAGAATACCCTTATTTGTTGCAAATGATGTTATTATGATGGTACCATCAATTGTTAATTGTTTTATTTAAAATCGTTAAATACTATAAATTTCTTACGATTATTTATTTATCTGTACCAGTAAACATATTGTAATTTTATTTAATATTATTGAATAGAAACAACAAAACTGTAAAATTTTCAATTTTATATATTTTTATATTTAAATATTTTATTTACTTACTTATTTTTTGTTTTAAATTTAGATGATTTACAAGGTTTATCATTGCTGACTAATTTGATTAATTATTACTTAATCACTTCTAAGACTATTTAAAACAAATTTAACTGATACCTTCTAAAAGCCACTTCAGAATTAATCGAATTCAGCTGATTTTATTATTTCAAACTGATTCCTTACCACCGCGTTTACGCGCTTTGCACATTCTTACAAAGATTTTAGAACTTTGAAAAAGATAGTTGCATAATTCTTTGCATGATTTAATCAAGAAATAACATATCCCTAAATGACGACTTCTTGTAAATAAACAAAATATCATCTTAAATTTTATTATTCAAATCGACAATTTTTTACGACACATGTAGCTCTGTCTGTATCTAAAATTCCTATGCAATATTGCAGTCGTTGCATTTTGCTAAATTTATTCGAACTAAAAGTAAAGCTTGACAAATACTTTTTGAAATTTTACACGCGTTGATTAAATAGTATATTATGCAATAAGTACGGGAAGTTGTCGATTGCCCACGAGAGCGAAGTTGAGCGCACGTCGTAGTGAGTGCGCTCATTCTCTCGAGTGAGCAATCGACAATCCTGCACGAGCTGCATATACTATTTTTTATTACGAATTTCACTTACTTTTTTCCATTATTATTACTATTTTTTAATCCTTTTTAAAATAATATTTTTGAGTGTTTGTATTTTTTTTTGTGTTAAATATTGTTTAAAATATTTTGTTGGTGGTTTCTATACAAATAATTATGAAATATTTATTAAATGAAAAATCAAGAGACGGCTTTGCGTGTTTTGATTAAATTTTGCGAGTTTTATTGTCAATTTGCGTGCGGAAAGTTTGCTTTCCGCACGCAAGAAAGTATGTGGGAAGAGTACAGTGGACAAACAGTTATTTTGCGTACAAAAATGTGTGTTTCAAGTTAATACTTCTCCCACATGAGTAGTAAAAAATTATTAATATACTACGCTTTCGATTTCGCACATTAAAAGTTAAAAGATAGTTCAAAAATTTGTTTTATCAAACTACTTTAATTAGTTACACGTGCTGACAAAAAAGTGCTAACAGCTGACGTGTTGTTAGATTAAATAATAAAATAAAAAGTAGCTTATTTGAACAAACAAATAGTTATTGATGTTAATTTTTATATACTTAACTAGCAACCCATTCTGGCTACTCTCAGGTGGCTATTTTATATAATTTCTTAAATATTTTCCCATATATTCAGTTACGTATTAATTATAATAATTTATATATTATTATATTGTTTACGGATATATTATAAATAATTTACATTAATATTTAGGTATTTGTAAATAAAATCCAAATATAAAACCCGATGAAAAACCATTTCGCTAAAACGTTATAAAGAATCACAATTTTTTTGCGTTAGTAGTGATCCTTAATCACTATGACGACTTTACTACCCAGTGACTCACAATCACTATGACCTTACTACCCACGGATCTATGATCACTGTGATCTTACTACCCAGTGGTCTACAATCACTATAACCTTACTATTCACAAGTAAAGTCTTGAAGTGATAATTCACGATTTTGATGAAACTTGGTAGGTGTGTAGAACGCAGAAAAATAACAGACACGTATTTTTTTATAGGCCAAAAACGCTATTTAAGGGGTGAAATCCACCCCCAAAGTTGGGGTAAAAATTTAATTTCGTCAAATTACTCGAAAACTATAACAGACAGAAAAAAGTTTGAATTGACACAACCCTTCATTTTTAAAGGTCTTTCTACGGATGTACTCAAATCCAGGGTCGGACCTACTGGAGGGGCCTTGACAAAAAAATTGAGGGTAAATTTTGAAATAGGGTGAATATGGTTCGGCCAATCAAAATACTAATATCAAATATGAAAACTGCATCAAAAATACCAATTCACCTGTTTTTGCTAAAAGCAGTTACATTAAAGCTAAAAGCTCAAATCTTAATCTAAAATCTTACATGTGCACTCAATATTTTACTTATAATACCTTTAAAAATAACTTTTTAAATCGTTTTTACTTATTGTATTTATACGCTACAATTAATGTTTAAACAAAAATATTGGAGAAAATTTTAATATAATGCTATTCGTACAAAATTAAGGGCTCTATACAAATTCCGGTAACTCTACTTAATATTGGAAACTGTTGAAATATTTTAAAAACACAATCGGTAGAGGCAAAATTTAAATTGACGTAGCACATAATTGCTTTAGAGCTCGAAAAAATATACAGGGATATTAACATATATGAATCCAGGGTTGTAGTTATTAACGGGTCTTCAGAAAAAATTAAATATTTACTATACCCAATTTTTAGTACAACCTACTTCCGATTTTCGAACATTGGTGAATGCCGTTCGGATCAACATTGTTTCACAGATATGCCAGTAATATGCTTACAATGAAGCCTTTTCAATTTTTAGTAGTAATCGTGTAATATTAAATTTCCTTTAGAGTACTATTTTACTAGTTAATAAAAATGCTGAATCATTAATTTCAAAAGAATAATTAATACTGTAAAGTAAAATTTGTTATGTATAAAAACTGTAGTAATTAATTACATAGAAATATGCAAGAAATATGACTATTAGTCAATTTAAATTTTGCCTCTACCGATTCTGTTTTCAAAACATTTCAACAGTTCCCAATCTTAAAAATTTGGGGGGACAGGTCTACCCACAGTGTCAAATTCCCACTGGGTGTCCTTCAAGACTAAAGACTACTGTATACAAACATTTTTTTTTCATTTCAGGGGGCTCCTACCCTGAGCCCCCGATAGACGCTTTGCCCCTTGTACTACACCAGGGACTTCGCCTTCGGTACGTAAGGGTGGGGGCTGCACCCTTGTCAAACAAATGTTATTATCATTTGTTCTCAAGATATGCGAGCCAAAAAAAATTCATAAAAAGTTTCTTATCTCATTTTTTTTTCATAAATTTTATAATAATTTACTGGTGTTTTTAACATCAATTAGGTTTTTAGGCCATTATATAATAAAGATATGGTAACGAATCTCTATGATCTATGTTGTGTTAATAAAGTTAACTCCGTTTTTTATTACAAAATACAAACCGCTAATCCGAATTTGCTGAAAACTTTATTCAGTCTTTATTGTTTAATTAAACATCTAATGAAATTAGTCCGGAGTTTATATCATCATTTGTTCTGAAGATCGAGACGAAAAAAATCACGAACGAACTAACGAACTCACATATAGACATCATACTAAAAACGATGGATTCGGATTCTAGTGACCTTGAAATCTGGAGATATTTCCAAATTAGCGATTTGTAAAATCGGACCCATTACAATAACTTCCAAAGGGAAGTTAACTAGAGCTACGGGAATTTGTATAGAGCCCTTAATTTTGTACGAATAACAAAATAAAATTTTATCCAATATTTTTGTTTAAATATTAATTGTAGAATATAAATACAATAAATAAAAACGATTTAAAAAGTAACTTTTAAAGATATTATAAGCAAAATATTGAGAGCACATGAAAGATTTTAGATTAAGATTTGAACTTTTAGCTTTAACGTAACGGCCTTTAGCAAAAACAGGTAAACTAGTATTTTTGATGTAGTTTTCATATTTGATATTAGTATTTTGATTGGCCGAACCATATTCACCCTATTTCAAAATTTACCCTCAATTTTTTAGTCAAGGCCCCTCCAGTAGGTCCGACCCTGGATTTGAGTATATCCGTAGAAAGATCTTTAAAAATGAAGGGTTGTGTCAATTTAATCTTTTTTTCTATCTGTTATAGTTTTCGAGTAATTTGACAAAATTAAATTTTTACCCCAACTTTGGGGGTGGATTTCACCCCTTAGATAGAGTTTTTAGCCGATAAAAAAAAATATGTGTCTGTTATTTTTCTGTGTTCTACACACCGACCAAGTTTCATCAAAATCGTGAGTTATCACTTCAAGACCTTTACTTGTCAGTGGTTCATAATCACTATGATTTTACTACCCAAGTTCTATCTAGTTGTTTATTTTAAACCCCTTTTTGGTTCTATAATACCCTGACAAATAATTCGGACCTCACATTAATTTCTATCGTAATTCAATAATTTCAATTTGAAAAGAAATTTCTCCAGAATCCTGGGCAACCTAACATAATATAACCCATATATCAATCTGGAATTGTATAGCTCCTCAACAATAAAAAATTTTTAAAATCAGTTGAGTTAGAGTTTTTGGCGTCCTCAAGACTCTGGCGGACCTCATGCAACATAGTCGTTGTCAATAGTTTAACTTTGTAACAGTGAAAAAATTTTCAAAATCGATTGAGTATAGTTCACTTTGTATCCTTTTGTGATCCTAAGATCCAGAAAATCTCATAATCTCGTATAACATAGCCTACGTCAATCTGGAATAGTTTAACTTTCTAACAGTGAAAAAATCTTTAACATCGGCTGAATAGTTTATTTTGGGTACCCAGGACGTCGCGAGACCTCATTATCTCATATAATATAGTCCGCGTTAATCTTGAATAGTTTAGCTACCTCACAGTGGGAAAATTTTAAAAACTGATTAGGTAGTTCACTTTAGGCGCTTGTTAGGTTCCTAGTAATCCGTGGACCTCATATAACATATCCTATGTTAATCTGGACTAATTTAGCTTTTTAACAGTGAGACAATTTTCAAAACTGGTTCAGTATTTTTTGAATCTACTTCGGACATACAAACAAATTTCCTGTCTTTAATATACTAGCCGCTAACAAGTCAATAAATTTTATGGATATCCTCTAACCATTGGCAACCAGTAATTGGAATTGTTTAAATAAATTATTACATTTGCATTTGCCAAACGCTCTTATAGTTTTATCAATTAATCCAGTCAACGGAATAAAACGACAATATAAAAAGTATATTTTGCCAAAAAAGCAAATGCGTAATAATCTAATAATCTCATGTTAACTTCACTAGCTTGGCTAGAAATCTTGGCAATAAATCACAAACCGTGGTAGTAAATTACCTATTTCTTTAAAAAATATTTTATATATATATATATATATATATATATATATATATATATATATATATATATATATATATATATATATATATATGTAATAGTACAACTTATAATAATGGTGAGAACGCTGGGGACACTCAATAAGATTTTATTTAAATAATTAATTAGGTAGGTTCACGACCGTGTTTGTTGTTTTCTTGTCAAGGTGTCTATATACACGCATAGATCATTTTTAGTACATGATTTAATAGCTGACTAGTTGTACCCGCGACGTCGTTTACTTGATGTATTATTATAAAGTCAATGAGAAGTATATAAGTGTAATAATAAATTATACAGAACTTGCATAGTAGTTTCTTTTTTTGCCGTGGGAATGAGATATTTTCCCGGAATAAAGAGTATCTTGGATATTGACCCAGGCAATAACTTATCACCATACCCAATTTCATCAAAATCCAATAGTTTTTGCGTAAGGAATGCACATGCTCAAAATAGTTTTTCTATTTTCCCGTGGGAATGAGACATTTTCCCGGAATAAAAGTAGCCTAGATGTTGACCCAGGTAATAAGTTATCATCACACCAAATTTTATTGAAATGCCTCAAATAGTTTTTGCGTGATGCGTGAACAGACCGACAGACATACAAACAGACAGACAGACAAACAAAAAATTTAAAAATCGCTCTTTTGATATCTATATCGATAAATAGTTACAGTAACAGTACAATATTCAAAAAAATGTTCCATGTAGAGAAATGGTCTCGTTATAGTTTTATTATATGTATAGATCAATCAATATACACCCTTGAAAGAATGTCTAAACGCTATCCAATTTTTTTAGTCATTATCTTGATTTTGAATTTAGTAAAAATAAATCATAGAAATGAATGATATTTATAAATATGGCCGGAATATGTCCGATAAAAAAAAATCTACCGCAAACACAATATTAATTCATTATTCATACACAGGCGCTGATTGCTTTTTACATACATATCGCACAATAAATATTCCAGTGTATTTAAAATGATCATGTTACCATCAGAATCCGAAATTATCAACATAATAGAACTAAAAATGAATTTAATAGGTGAGAGAGTGCACTACGTCTGCTAAAAAAATAAGACAAGTTTGTCGTCTCTCACGTTAAAAAGATTTGAGCATCAGCTATCAAAACAGAGTATAGGTACTCCAATATAATAAAAATTTAATTAAGCATGTTTAAATTGTCTTATTCTAGAAAAATTAAATTCGGCCTATTTAAACTTTATCTTAAAATTGCCTGATGTAGGAAAAGAGAAAATTTGGATACAGAAAGACTTGTTAAATACCAATTATAAACTGTAAAATCTTATCAAATAAAATAACCATTGGTTTATTACCATATGAAATTTATTTGAAAACGTTACAAAAAAAATTAACAATTTTTACGTCAAGAAGTATTATGGACGCAAGCGAAAAAGAACTTTTTTACATACATCTGCATTTATCTTTGTCTATCATATTAATAAATATACGGTTATTCACTCGCTCCTTTAAAAACATAATTGCTTTGTTTGATTGGTAAGTAAATAGTATAATTTGTGTTCCCCTCACCTCAGATTCTGGAGGTCTTTTGAGTTCGCGTTCATAATAATATAAAATAAGAAAAAGAAAATTTATTAGTAATTATTGTTACTTAAGATCACATCACGCTTGCTATAATTTCGAAAAAGATTATTTATTAACAAAAATATACTAACAGTTAGTTCAAAAACAATGCTAAATATTTTAAATTTTAAGGAAATTTTGTAATATCCAAATACTAAAAACAATACCAATTTTGAATTAACGACTTTTAGAATAATCTTGGGAATACCAACAAATACTTTATCTTGCAAAATATCACTTTTTATTTTTGAAATTGTGACAATGTTGTTTCGAACCGTTATGAACTAACGGTTCGAAACAGTGTTGTCAAATTAAAGTATTTACTTATTATTTACAAATACGGAATACCATAAAGTAACGCTCAAATCTATTAATATTACTCGGGAATACCCTTTAAAAATTGACTTTTTAAATTTTTTCAATATATTAACACCTTCACGGTTATTAACGTCATAAGATATCAAGTGAAACCTTACTACATCATACCCCATATCGAAGGATGCCAACAATTCCAGAAAAAGTATATTAGCTGTTAACATAGTGTATCAGTTGGGCGTTTTGTTATTATAAATTATGACCGTCATGATGTTGATAGTCTACAGTAATACGTTAAAAAAACAATGATTACAATTTTTAAATCAATAAATTGCTACTAAAAAGAATAAGGTACGTGTAAACCATTGAAAAAATTTTTCCAATTATATTTCCCTTAAACTAATATTTTCTGTTTACAAATAGAAAAAAGAAAAAATAAATAAATAAATAAATAAAATGAAATAAAACTAAAAAGAATACCACCTACCATATGTTATGTATTACTATTTTTAACATAAGTTTCTAAGTAACAAATGTATATGAAAAAGCAGTAAATATCACAGAAGCAAAATTCTTTCTTTATTTGTCAAACATACACTCACACAAATGTTGAATAAAACAATTTTTTTCTACAAGTTTCTGTGTTTCATCGGTAGTCAAAATACATCAATTATTTTTTTTTATTTCGCTATTTATATCATGTACGAGTACTTAATCATAAAATATATCATTCAGTTGTTGTGCATCACTTACTCACTATTTGAAATTATTTATTTAAATGACGGCCCGTAATTGTTTTTTGAATTTTTTATATATTTTTAAATGAGAACGGCAAACAAACAGATAAAAAATTTTTAAAAAATGTGATTTCCATCATTTAAATTTGCATCTTCATTTAACATTAATTGTAACACATTTTTGTTTTTGTTGTCGAAACATATAAAAAATCCGTCTAATAAACCGGGCGCGCGGAAAATGAATAATTTGTCAGTACATTTACTAGCGGTAAATATACTATTGGAAATTTAATTAATAAAAAATCTGTTAGGATGAAATAATAAAAGTAAAAACACAAACAAAATTATGACGTAACTAAACTGACAAACTTTTAGTTATATCAAACCGATTTCGATGTATTTCGAAATCGACTTCGATTTTGGAAAGTATTTTACACTGGTAGTGCCAGACATTTTGTAAAAAATACTTTGAAAAGAATGGCACAGTATGATGTAAAATCGTCTTCGATACGGCAACACGGCTTTAGCTTCAGGAGCAGAGCATACGAGGGGGTCCTAAATTTACGGAATCGGTACGATAGCATTAGCGATAGATGAGGGCGCCATGCACTTTTATTGCGTTAGTTTACCCCAAAGTGCAAAATTGGTAAACTAGGTTCTGAAACGTGAATATAGGGGGGGGGGGGTAGCAATGATGCGTGAAAAGATGCGGAATCTTCGGAACTCCAGGAGCGATAGCAGGAACGATTGATCAAAATATCCGATATTGCTTGGCGATAAACATTCGGCACTTCGACAGCGGTACAACCAATCCAAAACCAAATACTTTAAATATCGATACAATCCTCGTAGTCATGCGAAACACGAGAATATTCCAACCGCTTCTCAAATGGGAAACGATACGCAGAACAAACGTGGACGATAAATGTGAAAACAATCCTTATTTGTAATCGTAATAGTAATAATTGTAACGATTGACAAAAACGTACTGGTTATCGAAAACAGCAGTAACGGCATCGGCAAACGTAAACGGAAAACAATATTACAAACAGTACATTGAATAAATGTTTTAAAAGATCATGCCCTCTGAAAAGAAACACGTGAAAATTAGTAACACGAAGTACAATAATACTAATTTTCGGACTTACTTGCAAAGTGCATATAGCAATAGACAAGCGCTATTGTAGCCTTAAGTTAATTGACCTAAAGCTCGCCAACGGTAAAAAGATAAATGAACGAGAAAATATAGAAATAAATTCACGTCGAAATTCATTTTTGATGACAGGTCTTCACAAGCACAAAAGAATTCTTTGGAAGAAATATTACGACACTAGATAGATCCAATCAATTTGAAGATAGCAATCGATTCCCAATACAGGAGTTCTAAACAAACAATATAGGTAATCCTCAAAATTCGAAAATCGCGAAAACATTCAATCTTTACGGAAAACAATGCTCACTGTACCGCCAAATGGGGTGGAATTGATAATCGGAGCTAAGATTGTTCTTTAAATCATATTTTTTTAAATTGAATATAGCGTCAGAACTATAGTTTATAATGCGATTTTCCCGACCGATAGATGGCCCGAAGAAATAAGATGGCAGGAAATACGCTATACACGTTTAATAAATTACACATAGTTATTGATTCTTTGTAACCATCACGTGCTTGGCTGTACATACTCAGTTCAGTATTTTTTGTCCTATTGGACATATTATTGCGTGGGGTGAGATTAATCATATACATGGGGTGAGATTGTTCAATCATTGTATTGAAAGATTAATTGCGTATAACTGTATATAATGTATCTGACCATATTTTATACTCTTTAAAACTGTTAAAATTTATTATATCCATCAAATACTTTTTTGCAATAAGAATTTTTCTGAAAATTTAAAAAAGTGGTGGTCAAACAGTTTTTATACTCTTAATTAGGGCCGTGGAAAAAATGGCGGGCCCTGGGACTAAAACCGTATTTTTTAAAAATTTTCCTCCCCAAAAAGTAGGCGCTGAACAAAAAAAACCCTTAACTTTTTTTTCTGGCTTTCTACGGAAAGCTACGGACTCGCTCCTTAAGCTCGGGCTGCGAGGCTGTAACCCTGGCTACCCCACCCTCTCGTCGGGCCTACTCTTAATGAAGAAAGTGCGTTTTCAGAGCTGCGAATTCGTGTAAACAATCTAACCCCAAAACCAGTATGAGATTGTTCATGGCTTATTTGCTTCCTCTAGACTATGTTTTGGCATGTAAGGTCACAATATTTTGTGTGAAGGTTCGTATTACTATACTCTGTATATATAAACCCATTTTGTTTTGTTTTTTATTTCTGTAAAATAAAAACGAAAATATGTTTTTTTTATCAATTCCATCCCATATCAATTCCATAATTAAAAGAACTGCAACTCAATAAAATCTTAATTTTCTACATTAAAAAATGACATCACTCGATAATTCACTAACCAAACTTTATCGAAACGTCATTCAAACTTTGACAAACACTGGTTGACAAAATTGATGGGAAACAGATTGATACACATGGCATGGTTGGATACAATGAAGGTATGATATGTATTTAATGCAACGGTATGTGAGGTTTGTTCCAGCAACGGTACTACAAGAAAATAATTGGGTTTATTCAGGTCACTGAAACAAACTAGTAAAAAAACAACGGTTTCGTAACAACAGACAATAATTAACACTATATTGTAGATCAAGAGAATAAAATGTGACCTTCGGTTTCTTTCAATAGCCTTCGCAATGCTTCCACAAAGATTTGAATTTTTCGGTTTAACAGCCTAAAATTTAATTTTTTAGAACCAAATTTTTTTTGGATTATTGGGTCAAAGCAAACCGCACAACAAATTGGAAAGCGGAACATAATATATAAAACACGTTTTTCTGTTTTATTTCATTATATATTTTAATATAAACAGTATAAAAAACACAAAATGGAAAGCAAATTTTCAAGATAGGTTAATTTCATATTTCCTAAATGGATAGGCCGATTATTCTCCTCTACCTACCTATTTTTCTTGCGACAGCAAAGCTATTTTCATGGTTATACTAATAAATATATAATATATAAAAAAGTAAAGAACTTTTGGAAAAAAAATTACCAGTTTTATGAAAGGTTTTTTTTATTTAAAGGTTTTTTTATTAATCTCTTCATCAGGCCTTAAACAATAATATAAAAATGTAAAACTTAAAAATTAATTAAAAATTAAAATTACAGTTTTTGGAGAAAAACAACTTTGATTGAGCTAGAAGAGAACAGAAGTTTGACATTTCTGGATGTGCTAATCACGAGAGGTGAAAATAACTTACTTGACACAATGTGGTACAGAAAGTCTTATTGCTCGACTAGACTGGTCAACTGGCACTCTGGACACCCATTGCATGTCTAGCGAAATACTGCCTACAGTATCATAAATAGGGCCGTTAATTTGACTGACCCAAAACACCGCCCAGAAACGCTTAAAATTGCCAAAAACATCCTAAAAAAGAACAATTTTCCTTTGTCAGAAACTAACAGCGTAATAAGAACAGTCGTAAACCGAAGCTATAATAATTCCATACCACTCATTGCTAATAGTACTGGCAACACGACCAAATATAATTTTATAAAATTACCGCACTTAGGACAACCTACTCTCCCCGTATCCTCTCTTCTGCGATCCAATGGCGTGCAACCGTTATTTAGTTATCCTTTTACACTTAAAAATTCCCTCTACACCCGGCAAAAACCTGCTATACTACCCGAAAAGAACGACAACCTAATTTAATCCGTTCCTTGTTCTGGATGCAAAAAACTATTTTATATTGGACAAACCTCTAAACAGCTGGAACAACGCCTCAAACAGCATCAGTGGGATCTGGCTAGGGGAGATGTTCGTACAGGACTGGCCCAGTACTCCAACGAAAAAGACCATCGCTTTGATTTTCATAAAACGAGAGTGCTACAATATGAAAAAAATCTTAAAAAAAGACTAAAGGGCATAGCCGGGTAAGATAGGGAAAACGACCCTTGACGCAAAATTGATTGTTTTTATAGGAAATAATACTTCTTAGCCCCAGATACATTCCTGCCCAATTTCAACCCTCCGAGGCTAATAGTTTATGAATATACAAACAGACAAAAATTTTCAAAGAAATTTTTTTTGACGAAATTACTAAACCGATTTATTTGAGTTTAATATATATTATGTACCCACCTTAGACGAAGTAATGAAAAAAAATTAACGTTATATCCCTTTATTATACCAATTTTTTTAAAGTTTTAAATTTAAGAAAATTTTTTTTTGGCACTTAGGCATTAGCGGCACCCACCATTTTTTGTTCAATAATTTGTCTCTTAGTACTCTATAACATATATTTTTATGGAAAAATTTTAGTTGGTAGAACATAGTAATATTTCAATACAAATGCATGCCGTGTTCGGTACTACATATATTACTTATGTATAAAAAGGAATATAAAGTAAAATATCTACCCTATTTCTAAAATAATATAATTATATACGTTCATAAATACGATAAACTAGTTTAAATTTACAAAAGTCCAACATTATCTGCCGTTTGTCTTTTTTTATCAGTAAAACAAAATAGACATTGATTTCTCTTTTGTTAGAGTTTTTTCCTTTGTAAGGCGTCAAGTGAAACTTTGTTAGCTCATACACCACGTCTTACGATGTCAACAATTTCATACAAAGTTGATTAGCTGTCAAAATATTATACCAGTTGGTTATTTCGTTATAATTCCCCATGACCCGTCATCGTGTTAAGAAAATGAGACAGACGGCAGATAAAGCTAGACGTTTGTTTGTCGTAGTTATGAACGTATGTAATTTTATTACAGAAAAAATCCGCTTTCTGCACCTCCTTAAAAAGTGCAACAAAAACATCAAGTGAGAGGGACGAGCTACATATTGCGTACAACTGTACACTACATTCTTCAAGTTAGTTATATGTACATGTAATAACTACAACAGGTTTTAGCCGGATTGTTGTTATTACTATACATTGTTGAAGTTTCTTGTTCCATTTTATTAAGTTAATGTTTATTATTATTAAAGCAATATAACATTTAAGACGTATTATTGTTATGATTAGTATCTTTATTTGAATAAAGTTTCTAAAACTTATAATTTTTGTTGAGTTAGATATAATTTTAATTAGTAAGTATGTTGAGATAATTTTATTGATTTCATTCAAATATTCAGATTCATGGTAAAATTAACCTTGAAAATTATTTTTTAGCAAGTTAAAACATATTTTTTATAACAGCTCAAAATATATATTTTTTAGACCGTCACAGGAACTCCAAGAACTGCAACTCAGGGGGGAAGAGAACATTTTGTTGCACTGCTTAGAGTTCTACTGTGTTTTAGAAATAAGGCAGATGCTTTACTTTATGGTCCTTTTTATACATAAGTAATATATGTAGTACCGAACATGGCATGCATTTGTATTGAAATATTACTATGTTCTACCAACTAAAATTTTTCCATAAAAATATATGTTATAGAGTACTAAGAGACAAATTATTGAACAAAAAATGGTGGGTGTCGCACATGCCTAAGTGCCAAAAAAAAATTTTCTTAAATTTAAAAATTTAAAAAAATTAGTATAATAAAGGGATATAACGTTAATTTTTTTTTATTACTTCGCCTAAGGTGGGTACACAATATATATTAAACTCAAGTAAATCGGCTCAGTAATTTCGTCAAAAAAATTTTTTTTTGAAAATTTTTGTCTGTTTGTGTATTCATAAACTATTAGCCTCGGAGGGTTGAAATTTGGCAGGAATGTATCTGGGGCTAAGAAGTATTATTTCCTATAAAAACAATCAATTTTGCGTCAAGGGCCGTTTTCCCTATCTTACCCGGCTATGCCCCTTAGAAAGCCTTTGGATAAATACATACAATAATTGCAATAACCAAACTGACAACACAAATTTGACAGCTTATCAAAATTTGTGTGGAACTGCGCAGCTTCCAACATAACCGATAATACAACAACTATTTTTATCGAATAATACAATAGTCCACATAGATATGACAACAGTATACAGTAACAGTCGATAAAAATGTTTCCAACAATTTTATTTTTATTTTTATTTTTATTATTACACAATCTATAATCTTTTATTATTTCTAAAAAAATTTTAATTGCTAATCCTTTTATAAAGATGAAAAATATTTCTATATCATTTCATTTATGTGATAATGAATGTTTGTAATTAATTTAGTAGTCGAATTTTTCCTTGAAAAAATTAGACTTATACAGCCTATACGATAAGAACGGCGAGAGGAGAGAGTAGGGGTGCTATCCGTTTCCAAACCCGTAGAACACGATTCTGTAGCAAAAAAAAAAAAAACGCCGAGAGCAGCGGGACCCCATCACGGAAGTCGAATTTTTCCCTTCATCTTCGGTATTGAATCTCTACAAGCGAAATGTGATTGAAAGTCTACAAGCGATTTGTCATTTTGGTGGTTTCGAAACTGATGATCAGTGTCCGGCTGATCGGGGCTTTAAAAAAAGGTTTTAAGTTTTTAAGGGCTAAATCTCAGTAAATTTCAATTTTGTGCCGATAGCAGTTAGCAGGAAAAAAGCCAACACAATTCGTACGAGGGCATTCCTACCCATGCTTATCCGACAATTGCCTTTGTGTTTTATTTTTAAGTATTAAAAAAGGACCTTTCAAATAGTAAACTGGAAGGCCTTTATGAAGGTATTTTTTTTTCCAAAAAAATCTAAGATTTCTATTTTATAAATAAAAATCCAAAATTCCTACTTTATAAATAAACATTAACTTTAAATTTTTCAATCTCAAATATTATCGAGTGCTTGTGAAACACTACTACGTATGACAGACTTTTGTCTGCATTTCAACACATATAGTATTCATATGTTCACTAATCGTTCAGCTAAACTGAAACTTTAAGCACTCGACTTCCTTGGTTAACATGACCAAAAACCACATATGTAAATTGAAAAAATTATCCGGATCGGCCGGGAATCGAACCCAGGATCTCCTGGTAACTAGCCAGGTGTGCTATCCATTACACCACCGGTCCTTTGCTCGACAGACAACATTCAATAACTTATGTGTATGTACTCTCTATAATGCGAGAAGCAGTTACAATTTTTCAATCAATGTCGTAAATATTTTTCGTTTATAATTTATAAAATTTTTCTTAGCATGGTTGGAAAACATTTAATTTACACCTAATTTTTTATATTTTAAATTACCAAAAACCTTCCTTTATGTATAGGTGGCTAGATTCACCTAAAACTAAAACATTTTTAGTCGAATTTTTCCTTGAAAAAATTAGACTTATACAGTCTACAAGACAAGAGCGGCGAATGGTGAGAGTAGGGGCGCTATCCGTTTTCGGACCCGTAGAACATGAATATGTAAAAAAAATGTCTGATATATATATATATATATATATATATATATATATATATATATATATATATATGGAAGTTATGGAGTTATACCCCCTATGGAAGTTAAGAGCTCAAATTTGGTAAATCGGACTCATTCCGATGCACAACAATACTATCAAATTGGGGTCAAATTTTGGTCAAATTTTGGATCTGACCCAACCTTTAAGGGATTGGTGGGGGGCGGAAAAGTAATAAAAATTTTCCAAACCGGTTGGAAATAATGTTTCGGTCAATTATCTACAACATATCCAAACTTCAGTTTCATAGGATGATTTGGAGGGAGTAGGGGGGAAAAAAACGATTTTCGTTGGATCTAACACGCCCCCAGCCCTCCAGAATTAACGTAGAGGGTTGAAATTTGGTGTGTTGATAGAGTTCCTACCTAGGTTGTGCTTTTTGAAGATTTTAATATTTTACCCCCACCTCCCTCATTTTTAAGCTACAATTTCATGCTTTTTGACGTTTTCGAAGTTTGTGCCACTCGCACAGGTCACCCGAATAAACCTAGAGGGCTGAAATTTTGTATTCGGATTTAGTTAATATCAAGGGGGTGCCTTTTTGGGGTCTCGACTTTTAACCCCTACCCCCACCATTTTTATACCCAAAAGCATATGATTTTTCTTGTTTTTTAACAGATTCGTCCGGGTCAAAATCTCCCCAAATAAACCTAGATAGCTGAAATTTTGTGTACGGGTTAAGCTAATAGCCAGACACTGCTTTTTGGAGGTTTCAACTTTTAAACCTTACCCCCACGATTTTTACGCCAATATTTCCTTAATATTTTTGCTTGTTTTCTAACACGTCTAGAGACTATCTAAGGGAACCTAGAGGGCTGAAATTTTGTACATGTATTCAGTTAGTATCCAGCTAGTACCTTTTAGGGAGTCCACATTACTTTTCCCCCCACTTCTCCCATTTTTACATCGGGATTGAATGCTATTGTTAAATGTGTTTTAAATGCATTATTTTTATTCTAAATACAAGTAGGCGAATAGTAACTTTAAAAAATTTAAAGAAAAGTGAATTTACTTTTATAACAAATGAAATACATACATATTAAGTAATTTAAAATGTTATTAAAGTCACTGTTTATTTATAAATTAGGAATTTTGGATTTTTATTATTTATAAAATAGAAATTTTGGATTTTTTTGGAAAGAAAAAATATCTTCATAAAAGCCTTCCAGTTTACTATTTAAGTTCCTTTTTTAATATTTAAAAATAAAACACAAAGGCAATTGGCGGATAAACATGGGTAGGAATGCCCTCGTACGAATTGTGTTGGCTTTTTCCCTGCTAACTGCTATTGGCACAAAATTGAAATTTACTGAGATTCAGCCCTTAAAAACCTAAAACCTTTTTTTAAAGCCCCGATCAACCGGACACTCATCATCAGTTTTGAAACCACCAAAATGACAAATCGCTTGTGGACTTTCAATTACATTTCGCTTGTAGACACTCAATACCGAAGATGAAAGGAAAAATTCGACTTTCGTTATGAGGCTCCGCTGCTCACGGCGTTTTTTTATTATGTTGTTGAATAGATGTCTTTATAACATTCCCAGCGCTCTCTCTATTATTACTATGATAATGATGTGCTATGCTAACTTGTTGTAAACTTAGTTTTTACGACGATATCAGTTCTTACCTTATCATGAAAATATGATTCCTAAACATTTAACTGAACTCTAAAGCTCTTTTATTAAATGAATGAATGTAAAATGTAAAAGAAAAGTAACTGGTTTTTCTTCAGGGTTATTTGTAGATTATATATTTTTTTACGATATGCTAGTTAGAAAAAAATACTTAAAGTTTTAGAGCGACGGTTCTCAACCTTTTTCTCTCACCTACTCATTGACTAGGTGTTTCATATATTAAAACCCTCTGTCGGGGGTTAACGATCGGCTTTTTTCATCTGTTGGCCTATTCCTCTGATACTTATTTTCTTAAATCTTTATATCTTGGTAAATTTAAGCCTCGACGCCAATTTAGTTTAGCTCTCTCGTAAACAAAATAGGAAAAATTTAACAAAGATATCCTGCTTATATAACCTGGTGTACTAATTTCAAAATAAGGTGCATATTAAGACAAAAACTTCAGCTAAGAGAAGTCTAATTTTCTGGTAAGTCAGCTAAAGGCAACGAAGTTGCAATCGGAGACCTGAGAACAATCCCTCTTATAATCTAACCTAAAACTGTCCCTAGCGTAACGGCTGAAAATTAAATTATTGTTTTAATGTTGTACACAATGTAATAATTATGCGAAAATGTTGGTAAAATATTAAAAGTAATAAATTTCCTGTTGAATTCATATTAAATATAATTCCATAATTTAACAACAATATGTGTAGCTACAACTTTTGTTAAAATTTTTTATTTCAACATAAAAACTAGAAAATTGTTATTAAAACAAATTCTGGTAACAGCATTTTTACATTTGCATATAGATATACATATTTTTGTACACTACATACTTTCACATGTGTACTGTACTCGTTCATGTACCTACACATGCTACCAACATAAAATAAATTGTTCTGTAAAAATGCAATGCAATTTCAAATGTATTCGCATTTTATTTGTTCCAGCCACACATTACATATGCGCATTGTACACATATAAATGTTTACAATAATATATCAAAATCATACCTAGGGAAAAAAGAAAACGTCCATTCCAAAAATTTCTTTAATGCTGGAGTACTTACAGTACAATGTGCAGGAAACTATAGAAGGTTTTGTTCCCTTCGCCGCTAGGTTGCTAACTCCCATAATTGTGTTCGTATTGCTTACTCTATAACGTTAAAGGGGAGGTAGCCAATTGAAATAAAGGAACTCAGGATTTGATTTTTTGCTTCTTTGTATTTAGACAAACTAAATAAGTAAGTCTTACGATAAGGAGTTATCGAATGAGGCGAACCAAGGCGAAAAGAATAAAGAATATTAGTATGAACATTTTACAATTAAGTTTTTTTGCAAAATAAAATGAATCTGCTAGAAGGCAGCCTGATCAATGGTTGAGAAATTTTGGCCAAAGCAAATTACAATGAAATAAAAAATACGTACTGAAAAAATTTTACAAGTTAAAGAAATTTAATGCTAAATTACTATTGACTCCCTTTTACTTATTGAGGAGGATGGACAATCCTCATGCGTCGTGACTCCCTGGCCTCGCAATATGAAACCTTACCTAATGAAAAGTACTCTTCAAAACATAAAAAGGTCAAAGGCGGAAGACGGATCATAATTAGGGGAAGTACTTTTGAAATAAAATGAAAAATCTTTATTTTGTTTTGAATTATTTTCTGAAATCAAATTATGTGAACGAATCTTGGAAAAATTGACTATAATCCATCTTTCTTCCTTGCGCCTCATATATAGGCTAATAAATTCTCAAGTCACAATCAAGGTCATACATATTAGGATGCAGAATTTTCCGCTCTTTCCATTTTCAGGGTCGAAAAGGGGGATCGCCATTTAAAAAAACCGATTTGACCTTGATATAACCTTGAACCGTGGCCTTCATCTCAAGGTCAAAATTACCATCGAATGCGCCGTAAAAAATGTTGAATCTTTTGTCGCCACCATTTATCCTAAAAATGCTTTCGCACTGAAATTTTTGACTATTTCCATCCTTTTAATTAACCCTGTATGTGTAACCTGTGTTAATATATTCTGTTTTAGTGCGTCCAGAAATCTATTAGATTAAACTTTATTTAGATAAAATTTTTGTCGAGTTTATTGGAATGGAGACTTCAAAATTTCGTTTTCTGCTACCTGTAAATTCTCTTCTCTTCTTGAATTTCATGACAATGCGTCAGAATCGAGTCTGTACTGTAAGTACTTGTATAAAAACAAAGCGATAAACCAAATTATTGTGTTGTTTTTGTCTTGTCAAAGAAATAAATAAGATTATAAATTAAATTTAAACATATGTACACATCAGATTGCGTCTTTTTTTTATATTTATCTTTACGTACTGTTTGCATTCAGTATAATGTCATATGTGCCAAATCTTTTTTTTGTTATTTTAACGTCATGAAAAACATTTTCTCCGTACATACAAACGTGAAAAATATCAAAACAAAAAATAAATATTGTTTTTAAAACCCGTACATAAACCAATTTTCTTTATTTAATAAATTCTTAATCCCTATGTTTTGACAAAAGCTCACAAACTGTGGTATTAACTGATTTATTTGCACTTAGAAAATTCAATTTTATATTTTTATATGATCAGAGTTGGTAGGTAGTGAATGATATGAAATTCTATAGACACACTCAAATAAATACTATAATACGATTTTGTCGTAAGTATATTAAATTATTATTCGATTAGGGTGTCGAAGTATATATTTCTAATATTTCGTACAAGAAATAGATTCTTTAGTTCTCCTATTTTTTCCTTTTTTTGTTTATTTTCCGTTTCTTAATCTTTGCATACAATAAATAAACATACTTAGTTACTGTTTAAGGGAGTATTCCTATGTGATGCGTAGAATTTAAAGCTAATTTTAGGATTTTTTTTTCTGTATCAAAATAAAATACAATCTTTTCAGTATTTTTATATGTTCTTATTTGCATCTTAGGTGGTACGAAAAAAATTTTTCCTACTCAATTTTACAATACTTTGTTTATGTTTTTCGAGGTTAAAGTTGACTCCTCAGAAAAACATGAGTGGGTGGTGGGCAGTAGATCTACATTTGTAATAATCGAAAATGAAAAAATCAACCATATTCTTGTTTTATAAAGTTTTTCCTATCGTCCGCACTAGGATTAAACATTTATGTTAATAAATAACAAAATGCGGACTTTTAAAAAAAAATTCAAAAATCGTGATTTGTTTCATTGAAAATCGAGAAAAAAATAAGAAATTCTTATTAAAAATAATCACTTCGAACGATAACTACCAATGTGTAGAACAACGTATTAGAATTATACCCTTATCGGTTGATTAGAATTTTGTATCTACTGCCCACCAGTCGAAAAAATGTAGTTTTTAGGAAAACTTGTTTAAAGTTTTATTAACAAATTTTTCATAAAATATATCATAATTTTATTCAATTATTCAAATTACGAAAAAAATATTTTCATAAAAAATATATACTTATTAGACATTGAACAAAATGATCCCTAGCAGAGTCAGAGTGTACAATATTTTGAAAAGAGGGGGGCTATAAATTTTTTTACTTTTGTCATAAACGAAAAAAATATTTTTAATTTTGTTTTAAAAGTCAACTTTAATGTTATTTACATTTTATTTTATAACTTTGTATATCTAGATCAGAACAGATCTATATATTTTTCATAAAACAGAAAAATTTTTGACCTTCCCTTAAAAATATTATGTACTCCAGGACTGTTAAGGACCAATGTGTTCTGTTCTCTGAGACTTACAGACCTGAGCTACACCTGCTTCGTAGAATAACCCTTCCGCTTCTTCGTAAGCATCATTTTCTTGGAGCACTAACACTATATGCTATACAGTATACTCTTCTAAATGCTATAACTTCGTAAGTAATTTGAATTTCGGTCTACAATTTTTACAGTACACTCTCAATGTATTTTGCTTTTAAAATAAATATTAAAAAAAAAAATTCGAAAGTTTTTAATCGTCACATGGAAATTCCGTCTTAATTTAAAAGGTAAGTTACTGTAGGATTAACAGTCAGTATTATGAGTCGTGCGTCGTATACGTTTAAATACCGTGGTATGGTACGTTAATTGCACAGGGTCTTGGACATTTTATAACCGCCCGATATTTAGGGGCACGACTATGGTTCCGTCTAGACAAGCCAAAACCAGCGAACAAAACACTGCTGTATCTCTTCTCCGAGGTCATAGGTGGACCAGAATTTGATAAGTTTGCATCCATAAGCGCCGATGCACACATCCGTTTTTTTTAATGTGCGGCACCGCTGCGTGTACGCAGTTGCGATTTGAAGTACAGTGGTACTGGTCCCTACTCATCGCATAAAAAGGGATATGCTTTGCCTACATAAAAACCCTACTTTATGATACAACAAACTCTGTTAAAATAAATTTTTTATAATATCGTATAATAAATAGGATAACAATAATAGTATTTATTGTATTCATATTTTCCATAGCATTATTGGTATTAATAAAATAATTCTTCAGAATATTTAAACGTAGAATATAAATGAGGAAATTAAATACTGCTAAGAACATTATTTCTTCCGAAACATTTCATTACTGTTGTATAATATGGAATTATTAAAAATTTCCGTGATCTCATCATTCTTTATTACTTTAATATTGTAAATAATAAAATAATAAATAAATCGGTATAATCTAATTTGAATTTACAAGAAATAAAAATAATAAAATTGAATGTAAATGGCTTAAAAAATTTTACATTCAAATTGCATTTGAGTTTGTGGTGGTTTAATTACTGATCATGGTCTGGTGGTTAGCAACTCCGCTTCTTGTCTGGTAGATAGTGAGTTCGCTTTCAACTGGGGGAGATCTATCATCCTACATCAATTACAATACTTTAATTTCATTTACAATAACCATATTACCACAACCAAAAATTATAGTACTTCGCCAAAACGGTGCATATGACGACCTTAGCTGTTGCGCACCTAACCAATAGAAAAAGAAATTACTGATCAACTACTAATAAACACTAATTTTGTTTTTAATCTGTACCCTGTGTAAGTTTGTATTTTTAATATGAACTTTTCTTAAGTAGCCCACAAACAAACTGAATTTGCTTAATTGTCATACTTTAAATCCTATTCACAAGAGCAATATAATAAAATTCCGGTTTTTACTCTTTACGGTAATTAAACTTAAGTCACTTAGTAACAGAAACTTACTTAAAACAAAAACAAAAATTATGTTTATTTTATATTGGCAAAAACAACTAATTATGACTCATTTATCTCTCTTTCTTAATGATTCAGATTATCCGCCGAATTGACCCTTTTTTGACCCCAAATAACTAATAATAAACAAATAAAAGTATTCCTTAAGAAATTTATAAAGGCAGAAGAAATTTCTCAGAAAATTTTAAATAATAGTAGACACATAACGAAGATATCTACATCATACATAGTATTTACTAAATCTTTCAAATGATTTTTTCAACAGAATTTCTCGCCAGTCTTACCATACACAAACCTTTTTCATAAACGGTTTAAAGCATAAAAGTAGAACACTCCGATGTAAATAAATTAAGAACGATAATATTTCACGCAGGCTAAAAGGCTATAAATACAAGTAGGTATGAACAGAAATTCCAACCAGTGAAACAAAACCCTTTTTTTATTTTAAAAATCTTTTGGGTAATGTTCTCTCACTTGAGCTAATTTATATATATCCACTAAATAAAATGTTAAGTACAATTTGTTTCAACGTTCTAAGTTTTCTTTTCCAAGAAAAATAAATAGCTTCATTAAAAATATTTCAAAAATTAAACGATAAATTTTCCGTGTACACGGTACGGGACGAATCCGTAGATGTAGAAAATGTAAAAGGTTTACGTTTAAAAAGGTTTACAACTATAGGTGGAATAGATAATGCACCTAGCTCAACTAAAGGATATCTTTTCTCGTAGGTAATGTACTCAGTTGAATTTCAGTTCAGCTAAGAGATAATTGCAAAAATTAGTTGTTTTTTATAAAATAACTTCTATAAAAGGATCATTTTTCTCTATAATAACTGAGGTTGCCGTAAACTTAACTATCTTAGAACGAATAGACTACTCTCCAGATTATGCTGGTATTGGTTATAGTAAACAACCATGATGTCTATATTGAGCTCTTTAAAAATCTACAGTGATCACGAAGACATTTTACTTATCTTTTGATCGGGTCTTTTTTGTGATTAGGAGCTATAATAATTATAAATTTATGATCTTAGTTTTATTTATTGTGCTATTTTTTTCCTTTTGAAATCATTTTAAAGTACTTCAGGATAATTAAAAATAACACAAACCTATTTTGTTATATTTGTAGGGAATTAACTAAAAAATCAACAAAGAAATACACACCAGTACACCATTAATAAAAATTAGTATCAGAATTATTTTGAACCTTCTTGTCAGACAGGAGGATAGAGCGTAGGGTCCTGAAATTTGCTGATTAGCATGTTATAGACCTTCTTACTGATTGGAGATGGCAGGCAGATGTACGACTACTGGAATTTTCAATATTTTCAAAAATATTTAGAAATCATTCATTTTGTAAATACACTGGAAATTGAAATACCATTAAATAATTGTAATAGTACAATATTATTTGAAATTTTCATTTTTTATAAATTTAAATACTGTTATTGATAAAAATGTGAAAAAAGCTGAAAAAAATTTTTTTTCATTTTGTTAAAGATTATGAAAGTTTAAGAGCAAAAAAATGATCCTTTAATTTCTTCAAAAATTCAATCATGTGAAACAAAAAAAAAAAAACGGCTGGATGGATTCGATTAAAACTCAGTGAGGTTTTTGTGGGTATATTGAACTGTAAAAGGCACACTTAACATTAATGGTTTGCTCGATACTTTTAATGCAGCGCTTGATTTTCCAAAATGTCACCAAAAGCTCTTTTTTTCTTGATTTTTCAAACTGATGTAGAGTACGCAAAAAAAAATTTTCCGAAAAAACAATAGCTAATCCTTGTAAAGAATTTATTCGAGTTTTAAAACCCACTTTCAATTTTCTGTGTGGTCGTTGGATGCTGAGATATCGATGGTCAAAGACGAAATGATCCTTTCCCATTCAAAGTCCGATATCTCAGCGAGAAGTGGTCGTATAAAGGTCTAGAAAAAAAAAATTAAAGCTGAAATGAACAAATTATCTGGTCCATATGGTGGTTAAGTCGGAAAATTTTTTTTCCAAGTCCGTGGACCAAAAAAAGGAACCGAAAAAATTTCGAAAATTTTTTTTCAATGTATTTATTAGTATTGAGCGATATACGTTGCTTTGAAAATTTTTTTATGGTAAGATCTCAAAACTAGAAACTTCCAGTTTAAATTTCTTTGCTTACGACTCCGATACGACCATATTTCATACAGCCATTTGAAAAATCGCTAAAAATTTGGAATTTACTTTGATCCTTTAATTTTTTCTGCTAGTGTACATTTTTAAAAATTTTAATATAGTTGTCAAATACAGTTATTAAATAACTTACGACCATACGAGTGAATTTGAAAGAGGTTATATTGTTGCATCGAAATGCAAATACTGTGTTGTGAGTAAAGAGGCAATGTGCAGAGGAAATAGAAACAATACGAAAACCAGAATCAGAAAGTATATCGGAGAACAATATAGCGGAAATATCAACACTTTTTGCTACTGACATTAACTAGTCATACCCAAACAGAGATTCAGCTAGCAAAAAATGGTAGACAGTTAAAAGATATCCTCTTTCTTTGCGATCGATTTGATAACGTCTCTTGTCATTTTGGCTGAGGATATGACGTCTTTCCTTCGGTTACTTTTAACTAGAAAAAGTTGACTTGTACGAGTTCAATGGTGTGAAGAAAGGCGGCATTTCGTATTTTCAGATTTGTTTTAATTTTGTATTGGTCACATGATGGCCGCATTCTTGTTTGGAGTATTATATCCACCCTGTATTGCTACTTGTCATACGGTACAGAAAAACGTTATGAGGAAAAAGTTTTTTACTGCAAATTTGTAATAAGTATGTAAAAAAATTAGTAGTGAAAGTGAGCCTCCTACTATCGCATTATTGCCAAATATTGAGAGGGGATATCTTTAAAAGACAATGTGGAAGATAGCTCTCTTATTTCTTATATTGTAAAATTTACATTTCTATTATCACTTTTATTATATCTTCAAAAAATAAAAATTCGGACTATTATGGAAATAGTAAAATAATATTTAATATTATTTAATTCATGTAGAACCTTATCTCTTATAAGATCAGCTACTTACTTATTTTCCTTGTTACAAAAAAAGGTTCAATTTTGTCGAGCAGCTTCATTTTCTAATCGTTGATATTTTAGAATAAGACTTTTAGAATTAGACACTTATTATTCTAAAACCTTATACACACATCTATGTACATATATGTATGTGTCCCATTTGTTCTTTTAGCCGACACTCCCCTTCACGGTTACTAGTGCAGTAATACGTAAGTAGGATAGCATGTATATAGTATGTAGTTTGTAGAACAACAGTTGTACTTAATGTGAAATGTAATAAAACATTGAGAAGAATGAGCATGTATGGGGTGAGATGGCGAAGGCGCCGCGTGATAAAGGTAATGATGGGTGTAGCATAACTACCTCGTTGAATCCTTGTTGTTGTCGACCGGTTAATACATTCTTCATCCTTTTTAGCGAATTTCGAAAACTCGAAATTCAGCTATTACAGTCGCTCTCATGACGCAATCTGAGGCCGAGACTATAACAGAACTATGTTTTGAGGTCCCTAGAATACGAAAATGATATTCACTAAAATTTATATAAAAATACATATATATATATATATATATATATATATATATATATATATATATATATATATATATATATATATATATATATATATATATATATATGTATCCGCGCGATAACTCTCGAACGAAACGTTTAATGCTTATGAAATTTTGTGTGCGTACTGAAGACTAGATTGGCTCGGCTAAGTTCGTTACCCAGACACGTCGGATGCCCAGAAGTAGGTTTTTCGGGCATTTTTTGTCAACAAAATGAGTTTTTTGCCAGAATTAAGCAATTTTTCAAATTTTTTTACACCAGGCCAAAGTAAAAGGCAATATGCGTAAAAAATGTTTTTACACCATTGCTCTAAATTAATTACTTTTTGAAAAAAGCTAGAATATATGTTGCAAGAAATTATTTTTTATTACACTCGCACTCACAGCCTTTTTTTTTCTGTCTCATTTTTTGCGATGCTACATTAAAAGAAAAAAAAACGATAAGTGTCGTGTCATGATTTTTTTAATCCGATTTAACGATTCAATTATATTCTATTTCTCTCAGTTGAGTAAATCTTTATAATCTACCTATTCCATTTTTTTATAGGAAAATTACCAAGAAAATTTGTTTTATGTGATACGGTCAGAATTTAGATTATGTTTACACCTTACTAAAATTAATAAGAGTTTGCTACAATCGCATAAAAATTACGTTAAATCATATTCAAAAAATAATATTTTTACGTAATTTTTTATCCAAATGATAATACTGTTATAGTTATTTTGACGTATAAACACAGCATTTTACTCGTAAATAATTTTGCACATTCATTTTTTTTCTTTGACAACAAAACAAATAATTTTAAATTTTGACAAATTCTATCATACATTTTTGAAAATATTAAATATTTTAAGGCGAAAATATATTAAAAAGCTGAAATTTGTTTAATAAAAACCATACATCTGCTCATTTTACCTCAAAAATATCGGAAGATAGAATATTTTTCAATAATTAAGGGGGGAGTTCACGCCAGAAACGGCTAATAAACTAATTATTTTCGATTCTCGTTTTTTGTTTTTATTTCGTTCTGTTGTTGTTTACAAACGCGGTTATATATAAAACAGGGCCAAAAATTTTTTTTTCAAGTAGAAAAATATTTATTTGTGAGCCGCTGCACAGCCAAGTTGCTGCTCCTTTGCAGATAACGCTCGCTCCCCCTCGCGATTTGATGAGTAATATTTAGTTTTGGTATGTATACGAGTTATACTATGCACTGAGATAATGTTCTTTCATTTTGTATGCCTTTGTAGACGTTTTAATAAACAGTGGGTAAACCGCTTCTTTGTTATTATTTTTGTTTTTTACCGTTTCCCGAAACTTGTGTTTTTTCCGACAAGGAAAATTATATCTCAAGTTCTAGAAAAGATAGAGACTTAATTTTTTTTATTTTGTACATAAACATATTGCGCATAAAGTGGAGTATGCTTTTTCCATTTGAACAATTGCAACTATTTGTAAACATTTTTTTTAAAAATAAAAATTGGGTTTTATAATTTTTAGAACTGGGATTACAATTTTATAGTTAATTTTTAAAATTACCTGAAACCCATACTCAGCTTTATGGACAGGTCCTTTAGGAATAAAATAATAAAAAATATAAAATAATGAAAAATATTCATTACTTTTTGAGATATGGCGTTCCTTGTAAACGCCTAAAAAATTGTGAAAAAGGGCCCCCTCCCCCTACAGGGAAGAGTAATAAATGTTTCAAAAACAAAATTTTCTATTTGAAACCATCCCTAATTTGAAAAAAATTTCGACAAGCAAAATAATCATAAGCAAAAAAGTTGTTTTTTTATTTGAACTCCTCAATTTAAAATAATTATAAACAAAAAAGTTGTTTTTTTATTTGAATTCCTCCCTTAACCCAAAAAAGCATATAAAAGGTAACTTTTATATTTTTTTGAAAATTTCAAAACAAAATAACGTTTGGTAGTAGTGCTACAAATTATTTTTTTTATTTTGTAGAAACTGGTAAATAGAAATCGTAATAAATACTCGCTTTGAAAAAATCAAACAAGTATTTAGAACAAAATACTATTTCTTAAAGAAAATATTAAAATTATGTACAAATGCCGTCCTGATAAACTGATATGTTCTGTCCATCTTAAGCGCTGGAGCCGATTTTGAGGAGCTGGATTCCCTCCAGACAAAAACTCATAGCGAATACACACATTTTTAAAATGTCCTTTTGAATTTCGTAACTCATTCATTACAAATAAAATCTAAATTAAAAAAATCTATATAACCTGTTTTTTCTCAATTTTCTAGCATCAAGTCAAGGGGTAATTAACTAGGGGGTGATTTTGTTGATATTTTGATGTAAAATATAGTAATTTTAACCGTCTTCAAAATAACGTTTCGATTTTAACAATAAAAAAAATTTAAAAAACTGTTTAAGTTCTAGCAAGATTATCAAAAAGGGACTGAAATGTTTTTAGATGTTGATACAGACAAAAAATATTAATGTGTTAAGTACTTGCTACACTTATAGGTTTTATGGGTGGTTTTAGCGAATTTTCAGAATGGAATTTAGCTATTACAGCCACTCTCATGATGCGATTTGAGCTCGAGACTATGGCAGAAATTTGTTTTGAGGTTCCTACAAACAGAAAATAATATTCACTAAAATTTATGTATTATATTTGTATTTAGTCCCACACCGTTGGACAGGTTCGTTAGCCAGCCATGTCGGATGCCTGGAACATGGTTTTTTTGGTAATTCTTAGTGAGAAAAATTAATTTCTTGCCAAAATTGTCTCAAGTTAAAAAATTTTTTGCGACATTTATTTACACCATTAGAAAGAAGAGGAAAAATCACTTAGAAGGGTGAAAAATCACAGAAAAACGGATTTTTATTCGCTATGTTATGGGGGTGCTGCGACAGGGGTATTTTTCTTATATGTACGGTCTGTTTTGTGTATGCCATTAAAGCCCGGCATACACGTTACGGTATACCGGAGAGGTATACCTGTTCAGGTAAACTGAACAGGTAAACCTGAGCGTGTATGCTAACTGCTGTCTGTGAAACTGTACGGGCGAACAGACCTGCAGAAAGAATTGAAAATCAATATTTTTTACCTGCGCAGGTATGTATACCGGAGCGTGTATGTGAGTCAAACAACACCTGCACAGTTGTTTATATTTCAGTTGTTTATATGCTTTCACTAATGATGAGTAAAACCTGTGCAGTTTACCTGCACAGATTTACCTGCGCAAGTATACCGTAACGTGTATGCCCGACCTGATAGGAGAATATGAATTTGTTTCATCTCAATGTCTGCTCCTTAATATTCAACGCGTCAGGAGGTTATTGATGTACTCTTATTTTAAAAATTAATATATTTTCTCCACCCCAATAATAAGGGTTAATAAAGCAATTAAAAGTATCCAATTTCAAATCTAACTCGTGTGAGAAATTCTTTGTATCATGCTGAGTATCATGCTGAATTCAGATTTCAATCGTGTTGACGTTGTTTGATGTTGTATAGATGTGCTGTGGCCACTAGAACAAAATTTCGTCAGGTGAATGATGAAAGGAGAAAAGTAAAGCAACGATACACGAAACGTACAAAAAATTGTCTTAAAGATCTGCTTGTACACATAAAATCGAATTACTTTTTGGTGATTATTTACACGAATGTAACTAAATTATAATATAATAAAAAGAACAAATATCAATTTTAATTGTAAGTGTATTTCTTGGGAATAGTATATCGTACAATAAGTGCGGGAAGTTGTCGATTGCCCACGAGAGCGAAGTTGCGAACTTTCCAGTATTATTACAACAAAAAGAATACCTTGCTCATTATCCCCTCAGCAAAAAAATTCAATTTTTAAAACACAGAGAACGAACGACAATAGTATTTTACAATATTTTTCAACTAATTATGCGAATTTGACGAATTTATTATGATGATAGTCTTGTCGCTATGGGTATACAAAATTTATTATGGATTATATTTTCGCTAAAATTACATTAGCTTATTTTTACCTATGTAATCGCTTCGCGTACAGGTAAACGCAACACCTACCGCTAGCCAGACCGGCCGCATGTTTTCTAGATCATCAAAAGGAAGGAGATACGAGAGAATAAGCCATGTTAAAATCATGTGATGAAAACGTTTCTAGCTCCTGTACTATATTATCTACTTAATAAATCTCTAACACTAACTGGCTGACTGACAACCTACAGCCTAAACCGTTGGGTTTAAAAGCATGAAATTTTCCAAAGGTTTTTCTCATATAACGTAAGTGAGCTAGGATTTTTGAGAACTCATCCCCTACGGGGATTCAATTGAGGATGAAAATTTGTAGGGAAATTCGTCATTTTTGAAGTTAGAGGTATATATAAATATGTTACTGATTATTAAAATAAATAATATATCTTATTTAATAAATCTTTTAGACGGACTGACAGACAACTCACAGCTTAAATCGTTGGATTTAGAAGGACGAAATATTACACAGGAATTCCCTATATAACGTAAGTAAGTGTCCATCGAAATGCAACTATGTCAACATAGAAAATCCCAATTAGGCAAGATATCGGGTTTATTTAATCACAACAGGTCTGTAGTACTTGAACTTTACTACTCAAAAATACTACCTTCCCCCTCAAACGTGTAGTACCCATACTCTAATGTTATATTAATATTGACATGTATTTTTTCAGGTCTCTGAATCCCAATATTCTTTTTTAATTTCTCCATTACAATATTATCTGGTGAAATTAAACAGTTTTCATTCATTTATAAAATTCAAAAGTTTTTCCTCAAATTTTGAAACATTATATAATAGAAAGATTATTTATTCGTCAAATAATGGCAAAAATAGTAGATCTAAAGCAGGGTTCATATGGTTTACTTTAATTTTCTCGAATTTTGTTAGATAACTAGTTTATTCCAAAACAATTTCCGTGGCTGATTATTCGATTTCAAATATTATCGAGTGCTTGTGAATTCTCGCATTAGAGTACCAATACGCATAAGTGGTTGAATGATTATCGAATTGGGGCGGAAGACACCTGGCTAGTCACCGGGAGATCCTGGGTTCGATTCTCGGCCGATCCAGTTTGATAATTTTTTCAATCACTTTGCGATTTTTAATTTAATGGCTAATTCTGTTCTTGAAAGTTTTATGTTCTTTTCCATCATTTTATTTCACAATTCCAGGCGAGTAAAAAAAGCGGTGGTAGATGCACATGTTTGAAAATTTTTGCCTACGATCTGACGAGGAGTCTAGAGAATATTAGAATTATTTTTATAGACACTGACTACCAGTAACAATTAATTTTTAAAGTACTGTCACAATAAAACAAGTGCATAAAATACAAAAAATAAATTACTAATAGGGCAATTTCATATGTGACTGACTCTACATTTGACACAATTTACGTTTTATTTTGCCTTATATTACCTACGAATAGCACTATGTTTACAGTTTCAATTTTAGCATGGTTTTATAGTTGATACCCCAATTATCCCTCTCTAATAAAAAGTGTGCACAAATAAAGTTGTGAAATATGATTTATTTAATAAAATGTAAATGTGACTGACACTACATGCAAGAGGAAGTCGTTTTCGAGAGTGTTTTTAAACTTCGAAAATCTTCCTCTGTACAGACGTTATAATTTTAGATTGTATATTTAACCGAAGTATATGAAACAAATTATTGGAAAATGATAAAATGAAAGACTTTACTTTTTTAGAAAAGTAGTTATTCGAAAAATAATTCGTGACTGACACTACCATCACTTTGAATTGCAAAAAAAGTAGTATTTTTAAATGAAATCCTAGAAACTAACACTATAGGGTATAAAATAGGAACTTTAAAATAATTTTAAAAGTACAAAAATGTACTTATTTTTATTATTTATTACCTAAAATACAAAATTTGTTAAGATTTTTCAAAATCTGTAAATTTATAATAAATTCTATTCCCGTTAAGGATTCAATTAGGATTACAATAATTCTAAATACTTGCCGTGAAAACTTAATTAAAACACCACTATAAAATACACTATTAGCTTATACTTACGACGAAACATTGAAAATTACACTATTTCTAAAAAAACAAAAAACAAATTTTTATTGAAATTTTGGGAACTTAAAGTACTATAGTGTTGCCATCATATTAACGTATTTTTACTACCAATAACAATTATTTATTTTTTTCAATTATGGAGCCTTTTCCATGGAATTGCCCAATAGCATTTTCCTTACTAAAAACGAAGAAATACTGACGGAAACCGAAAATAATATCAATTTCGAATTTGATGATATCACTTTAATTTCAATTCATTTAGACAACCATTTTATTACAATTTTCCATGTAGACTATAATTTACGTAATTTGGTCATTTTTTTTTTTAAAGTAATTTCATACTACCAAACCATTTACAATGAGATAAATAAAAAATTAATTAATTTAAATGACACTCATTATTTACTCGTCTCCTCCATTGCCACCTTCTCCCCCCATTTACTACCAACTTATCTAACGTTCGTAATGTCAGTATACGTCTATATCCGTTTGTCTACGTGTGTGTTTATCATATGTATGTATATATAATACAGTTTCTATCTTCATCTATAGGGAGGTAGAAACTATGTATAACTAAATATGCGGACAAAATACTGTATTTGACCATACAAGTATGTACCGTATGTGCTGTTTCCGTGATTTTGAAAGCTCAAAATTGATAATGTTAATAAAGAATCTTTTGACCCAATTCAAAGTTTGTTTGAAAATGGGTTTTAAGTTTGAAACAATTGTCACAATTTTAAAATAAACGTGGTAATTTTTACGTGATATTTTTTTTATTTTTTAATATACCTGATATTCGGTTCAACAAATATTTTACTAAGCAAAAAATACCACGTTTATTTTTTAATTGTGACAATTGTTTCAAACTCAAACAGTTTGTTTGGAAATGTTTGCTTGAAACAATTGTCACAACTAAAGAAAAAACTTGGTTATTTTTTGCTAAGTAAAATATTTATTTCACGAAGAATTTTTTTAACCTTCTCCCAAATTGCGTGGACTAGCTTTATAGAAGGATGGACATATGTCTTATGTCCATCCTTCTATAAAGCTAGTCCACGCAATTTGGGAGAAGGTTGAAAAAATTCTTCGTGAAATTTATATATCCCAAAAAAATATTGTTGTAAAAAATATTTATTTTATTATTTACAAATATGGAAGGAAAACGATATACTTAAGTAACGCCCAAATTAGTAAAAATTCAGAAAATTATTTTCATTTTTTCATTTATATTTTCAGTTGATACATTAGTTTTACTGACAAGCAAATATAATATTGTGCCATTTAAACAGTGTAAGTTTGCACTTTAGTTCAAAAATCACAAGACATAATCACAATTATGGTATCTACAATTCCTATCTGAACAATTTTTTTATTAGATTAATAATTTGGTCGCAATAAAAATGGGAACTCTCAGAATACTATTACAGCGTCTGTAAACTGGTAGTAGAACGTGGACCGTTATTTGTAACTACATTTACTCCTTCCCAATGTTTACTGGTGCAGCCCAAAAAGAATAGGACACTCTATACACAGATACAGATGTAGACGTCCGTGAACTGGTTTCATATTGTATTGATAGCACACTTTATCTTTTAGAAAAGTTGCTGCCCAGGACCATAATATCAACGGTTACTTAGATTGTTGTACATCTGCCTATCTATCTGCCTGTAAGTGTGTTGGTCATTTAACAAGTTACTTACCTATGCGAGTATATATACGGTATATAATATATGTATCTATTTATGCATAAAACCCATTTTGTGTTTTTCCGCTATCATCATGTCTTCCTTTTTTCCTTCTTGTACAGTATTTTATTTAAAACGAATACGATCATTGTTGTTAAATAAAATTTCAAACTTTTGTTAAAAGAATTCGACCCTCTTGTATTATAATTTAATTACGGAAAATTAAAATTTCAGAATTTAAATTTAGATAAATTTAAGGAAGTGATAAAAAAAATAAAAATTCATTTTCGCAATAATATTTTTCAAGATAAAATATATTTTAAATTTCCCCATTTACTTTATAAACATTTTTTCAAATATTTCCCCCCTTTAATCTGAGCATCATACATCAAAAATGAGTCTAGTAAGCAGATTGCATTGCAAAATGCAATAATTTGCAAAAATAAAACGCAGAAATTGCTGCTCACTATTATCAATTCAGTAATCTCACCTTTTAATTTAATAACGTAATTCAGATATAAATCAGTTAAAACTTCAACATTTTTCACGAGAAATTGTCGCACTACATTAATCAACTTAAATATTTATATAAATGGTTTTTAGAAACTGTTATTCATTATTTATGAAAAATATAGAATTTTCTTTTAGCATTTTCGTTTACCACCAACAAATACGAACAAGTTGCTTGCAATGCATTGCTGCCCGTTAGAATACAATACACTACAATGACAACAATTCACCAGAGAGACAACACACATCACATACTCGTATTTGTCACCGCAAAACAATTTTAAATGATCCGACAAATGTCTTCTATATACAATAATATTTTGAAATCGCCGGCTTCAGTTTGCTGTTACTACTTCTCTTCAAATTTTATTATATTTATTTTTATACTTATGAGTTATTTGTAAAAGGTGTCTCAAGCTACAAAGAACATATAATTTTCAAGAAAAGAGAAAAATCTTGAAATCTTTAGCCCCGATTCACACTATCGTGCAGCTCTCGGTAAAGAATCGATAAGTTTCCAGTTCGATAAAATATATTCTTACATAAGAAACTATGAGTGAATTCACATCATCGATCCGATCCAAGCACGCTATCAATCGCGGTCCAAATCGCACTTCAATACCAATAGCATTCCGAAAATATTTCATCGGAGCAATATTAGAAGTATGTTCCAACAAACACTCGAATTAATTTTCGTCTTAATGAGCATGCGCATAGTTCACTTTACTGTTCGAACTAGGCAGAATTATAATTCCAGTTAACACACAGTTTGAACTTCTGTGTTCCAACAAGTGTTTAAATCTAATTCTGAACTCACCGGAATTTATTTTTAAAATTCTTGCTTCAGAGTACGTATTTCAGATCCTAGACATGGGCATTAACGAAAATTTAAATTTAAATTTTAATTTTAATTTTAAATTTAAAAATTTAAATAATAAACTGACAAATTTTAAGTTTGAATAGCTCTGTCAAAAGACAAATTTTAAATTTTTGACTTTATGTAATTGCTATAATAGGTATATATTTTTTTTAATTAGCAAACAGGTATACTTTAATTATTTGTTTTATAAATATTTATATTATATTATTTTAGTAAATAATAAAGTAAAATATGGACTAAAGTAAAAAAAAAATGGTTCGTACTTTTTATTTAAAAATTAAATTAACGTATTTTAAGGCACGAGTACGATATCCGAGGCGACAAAATTTGACAAGCGGATCTTATAGATTTTGGCATTCTAAGCAAAAAATAAAGAGTAAAAAATTTTGAAATTCGCCTTAGTTTTCGAAATATCGATCGTTTAACTTGTATTTAAGTTGTCATGAAATTCGGATATATTGTATTTGTTTGTATTTGTGTATGGTGTAATATTTTGGTAAAATACGCATTCTAATGTTAAATGTACTAATTTTTAATTATACAATATAAGCAATTTTTGACACACAAATTACGTCAAAAATGTCCCAAAAAGTAGAAAAACTTAATAAAAATACATTATTTATGCATATAAATTATGTATCTCAACAATTATTCCATCTGACACGTCCAAATATTAAAAATTTTATAATAATTTTTAAAAGATAAAATTTTCACTTTTACACTGTTAGAAATAGCTTAAAATTACTAAAACGTATTATTTTATATAAGTTTTTTTTTTAAAAAATTATCACTAATCTTTTAAATATGAACTGAATTTTAGAGTCCGAATTTACATATGGCTTGACATCTATTCAAACTAGAGAGAAATAACGTCTTGCTAATGTAAATGGCGGTAGCGAATTTCTTATAGTACTAAAATTTAATTATAAATAATTTTAATATTTTGTTTATATTTTTTAGAAAAGTAAAATTAGACACCTAATTAACTTTTAATTAATAATTTATTGAAATGCTTTTGTTATTACACAATTTAAATCTTTCCAACACTGGTTTGTTATTAACTAATATTTGAATAACTAAAAAAAAATACGATGGTTTTTTAATTATCAAAATATTTATTCAATTATTAATTTATTACTCTTATTTTTAGTTTTTATTAATTTATTTTTCAATTTTACTTTAAAAATTAATTTTATAAAAGAAATATATTTAAAAATCAGTAGAATATAATTTGAAACATAATTTCAAAGCAAGCATTGCACAATGATATTTTTAGTTTAGCAATCAAAATTGTATTTATAAATATTTACACATGAAAATTAGTCTAATTATTTAAATAAACAACTAATTAAACGTTTGGTAAATCATAATAATATGCAACTAGAAAATAGGAACACTGAGACACAAACTATTTAGTTTGAAAAGAGTATTTAAAAAGAAAAATTCGGTTAAAAAAGGAAATTTCTCTTGAACACGGAATGTTCAAATAAGTATTTATTAATTATAAAATAAAAATAAACTTTACAAATCACTTTTAAACGAAAACCATAGAACTCATAAACTGTCACAAAAATTTTACAATAATCAAAAGTAGTGTCTTGTTAAATTTAAATACAACTTGTGTCGAAAAAGTTTATTTTTGTCTCAAATGTAACGTACCTTTATTTAAATGTTAAAGTAACAAGCGGTAAATTTCGAATTATTTTTTTTTAAAAATTTCTTATAGTATAAATGTAATAACTGAAACGTTTAAGTAATTATTAGTCACAATACAATTTTTTATTTTATTTTTCTTTCCAAAAATCTAAAAAAAATTATCTAATAAAATTATAGTTTTGATATAACCAATTTTGTTTTCTTTTTATTAAATCATAATTTTTTCTTAATTGCGTACAATCTTGCGTTTACCATTTAAATAATATACATTCTTATGGAAAATGTTGTAAGCAAAATATTTAGCCTGATATTTTGGCAATTTAAAATATTTATATAAACCAATAATTTTTATTTTGTTTTTTTGAATAAATTTTGCACAAGTATATTGTAATGTTCTTATAAGTCATGTCGGCCAACACCCGTTAACACATGCAAAAGTAACTAGTTTCATTCTACTATAATAATTTATTTCTTCCGTCCAAAACATTTTACGTATATAATTTGGGAAATATTTAACTGGTCCTATAACATCTTGAATATCCAACCAAGGATTACTTTTAATAAGTAAATAACTCTTTTTTTTTAATTTGAGCAAAAGGAAATACTAGAAAAAAAACAAACAATTTAATTTAATTATCGTATTTACTTATTACTAAATTAGACTTTGATATAAAAACTAATTAGTTTTTATATCAAACTCTAAATATATTATTAAAACTAGCTAAACAAACCTAACCTTCGGGCAAAGGGTAACCTTAAGTAACCTCACTACCTACACGGAGAGAAAATTCATATAAAAATTACTGTGCTCAGCACTACAATCGACGTGTAAAAGGCGAACATATTCAATTTTTTACAGTCAATATATAAAAATTATAATTAATCATAGAAAATTTAAAGGATAGAATATTGTTTCAGTAATATAAGCTCCGTAAAATTTGTAAAACAGCACAGTAAAAAGTTCCATTGCCGACAAAAAAATATTTTTTTGTTTTTCTTACAAAAATTACCATGCTGTATTATAATATTTGAAATGCTATCTGCTAATAGTAGAAAGAAAAAAAGAGAAAGAAGGTTGTGTGTGTTGTGAACGCTGTTGAAATGTACCTCACTCATAGCAAGACACATAGCCAACCATAGGTGTGGACGACCCACTTGGTTGGACGGGTCGGACCAAGCACCTTGATTCATTAGACAAGCAGCAAGCAGTATTCATTACACTGTCTTAGAGAACGAGGATGTCACCGTTTAATTCATCATTTTGTTACTTCACTATCTTTAGTATTAGAATATATTGTTGGCAATCATTTTTGTATGCATCATAAAGAATCGAAAGTCGGAAAAGATCGGGCATCTTCGAAGTTTTTACAGGTACAGCCCAAGCAACATAAGGTTGCGGGTCAGATGCGCAAATGAAAGAGTACGACAACAAGAATTAAACTATAACATATATGCATAAGAGTGTGATAAAAGTTACGTTAGCGCATTAAATTTTACCATGCTAGCACATATTTTTTATTTTGGTCTTCGATCGTGCACGCATTATAAGAGAGCATGGTAATTTTTCTGAAATTTTATCTACAAAAATTTTATGATTTTTCTTTCCGTGTAGTTTTTCTTAGTAAAATCGAAATATAATTCCAAAAATAATTAAACTAACCTAACCTTAACTAATTTTACCACCTAGTTTTTATATCATGTCGAAGTATATTGTCAAAATTAGCCTAACCTTCAAGCAAAAGGTAACCTTAACTAAGCTCACCACTCAGTTTTTATATCAAAAATCAAAGTTTATTGTCAAAACTAGCCTAACCTTCGGGCAAAGGGTAACCTTAACTAACCTCACTTCCTAGGTTCTATATCAAAAATCGAAGTATATTGCCAAAACTAGCCTAACCTTCGGGCAAAGGTTAGGCTAGCCTTAACTAACCTCACAATTTAGTTTTTATATCAAAAAGCGAAGTTTATTGTCAAAACTGGCCTAACCTTCGGGAAAAGGGTAACCTTAACTAACCTCACAACTTAGTTTTTATATCAAAAATCGAAGTTTATTGTCATAACTAGCCTAACCTTCGGGCAAAGGGTAACCTTAACTAACCTCACAATTTAGTTTTTATATCAAAAATCGAAGTTTATTGTCAAAACTGGCCTAACCTTCAGGAAAAGGGTAACCTTAACTAACCTCACCATTTAGTTTTTATATCAAAAATTGAAGTTTGTTGTCATAACTAGCCTAACCTTCGGGCAAAGAGTAACCTTAAATAATCTCACCATTTAGTTTTTATATCAAAAATCGGGCTATATTGTTAAAACTAGCCTAACATTCGGACAAAGGGTAACCTTAGCTAACCTCACCACTTAGTTTTTATATCAAAAATCGAGGTATATTGTCAAAACTAGCCTAACCTTCGGGCAAAGGGTAACCTTAATTAACATCACCACTCAGTTTTTGTATCAAAAATCGAAGTTTATTGTCATAACTAGCCTAACCTTCGGGCAAAGAGTACCCTTAAATAACCTCACTACAACAATTTTAAATATAGTGTGTAAATAAATAATATTTGAAATTAAAATCTGAAAATAAGAAAGTGGTGTTTCGAAGCTGAAATTTAGAAAGTAAAGAAATAAATAAACTTTAACAATGTTTATTAAAAGAAGTTTCTAAATTACAAATTTATAAGCAGAATACGCAAAATAAACAGCCTTTACACTATTTAAATTTGTTGAATTAAAACCCTACAATTGGCCACGATGCCTTTAAGGGTAAGGAAAAATAAAAAGATTAAATTTCAAACAATACAAATTATATTTACAATTGAATATGTAACAAACTTCAAATGAATACATTCACAATTACTGAATGAAATCGGTAAACAAAACAAATTAATTATTAAATAATCAACATTGAAAAATGAAAACAAGTTATCAATGAATTTCATTAAACAATCGATAAATATTACCTGTAAACTATTACAGCTGTTTGATAAGAATTGAATAGAAAAAATATTACCTGATGAGGTGTGAAAATTTTATACATAATACTATACCGGGTATTTACATATTCTTAAAAAAAAAAAATTATTTACATACGCAGGAGTAACTTGAGAGAAACGAATACTTAATTATAGGAAACTTAATACTAATAAATAATAATAAAAGAAATAATTGAAATAATCACAAAAGTATGAAAAATAAATTGCGATACATACAATTGTTACAATAAAATGAAATTAAATTTCATTAGAAAAAAATTACGTTTTAAATAAATATCACCAAATATTATTGGCGTCAAAATATGGAAATATTAAATAGTTAAAACTAACTACACTAACAATAAGTTTCTCTCATGATTACCCGAACGCAATATATGTATAACGACATAGTTTAAGCAATTAAAATGTTTAATAAAATCTAGCAGCAAATATGATCACGAAGCCTGAAGGGCCAGGTGATTGAGTGGTAATGGGCGTCTATCTCACCGTCCCATTATCCACTTAAAATTTTAATAACTAGTGTCTGAAGGACACTTTGCAAAATTAATTACCCGTAGGTACGAGTGCAAACTCACTGCCTGCTGGCTGACTGTGTTCTTATTGATTCTGTTATCAGATAACTTAAATCGGTTTGGAATTATTGTTAAAAGAGTCGCTTGCGCACAACGTCATAGAGTATTCTAGAAGTATGAATAAATGTTTTTTACTTATTGATGTATTACATAATACTTAATTAATTTTAAGTATATTTTGAAATATACATATGTATTATATTAATCGAAAATAGAATAGAGGCGGAATCCAACTGAATTTTAAATGTTCTGAAACCATTTTAATAAAATTATATTGAAACTTTTATATGCAAAATATTAAATACATTTAAAATACGTTGCATCACCACTTAGATTTTATATCAAAAATCGAGGTATATTGTCAAAACTAGTCTAACCTTCGGGCAAAGGGTAGCCTTAACTAACCTCACCACTTAGTATTTATATCAAAAATCGAGGTATATTGTCAAAACTAGCCTAACTTTCTGGTAGAGGGTAACGTTAGCTAACCTCACCACTTAGCTTTTATATAAAAAATCGAGGTGTATTGTCAAAACTAGCCTAACCTTAAATAACCAAGGGGCAAAGGGTAACTTTAAATAACCTCATCACTTAGTTTTTATATGAAAAATCGAGGTATATTGTCAAAACTAGCCTAACCTTCGGGCAAAGGGTAACCTTAAATAACTTCACCACTCAGTTTTTATATCAAAAATCGAAGTTTATTGGCAAAACTAGCCTAACCTTCGGGAAAAGGGTAACCTTAACTAACCTCACTACCTAGTTTCTATATCAAAAATCGAAGTATATTGTCAAAACTAACCTAACTTATAATTAACGGTGTTTGTTTTGTTGTTCGGTTATTTTGTCGTACAATTATTTTGTCGTTCAGTTATTTTGTCCAGTTATTTTGTCTAAGATTATTTTGTTGTGCGGTTATTTTATCGTTCGGTTATTTTGTCCACGGTTGTTTTATCACGGTTATTTTGTCCACAGTTATTTAGTCGCAGCACCACCAATTTTATTTGATAATTTTTTAATTAATTACTATATGATTTTTAATTAACACATACGTTGTGCACTTTGGATAGAAACAAAACCACTTTTCTAGACATTTTCGGCAAAGGGAAATACTAATTATGAAGATAATTAATATTCATATAGCTTTAAATTATCATGAAAATTTAGTCAATTCTACTCCAACATGTGACTAATTTTTAATTCACTACTTTTATTTCATAAAAATTTAGGCAAAGGGAAATACTAATAAAAATGCTAATCCAATGGATGACAAAAAGTGTTTATTTTGGTAAGTTTTACCAGAATAATCATTCAAATTATGACGACCAGAAAATTATAGTGGTACGTTTACGATTTCCGTGACGTTTCCATTTGGAAATCAATGCCGATAAAATATTTCGATATATGACCAAAACGAAGATTAAACTTTTTTGTTGGCATAGGTATTATAAAAAAATTAAATAATACATATTTTATAGTAATATAAAAGTAATAGGCCTCAAACTTACACTGACTTTATTTTTTTGTATTGGTAGCAGAAAATACGATTAATAATAATTTTCAGCAAATAATAATAATTCAATTCAAGTTAATTCACATCAAAAAAATTCAAGTGAGAAAGGTCGGAAATATTGGTAAAAAACAGTATGTACAAATAAATAGTAACCATAGTTAATTTAATTTTTAAAATTACAAAAATTATTTTTCTCCAAATACTTAAGTAACTAACTATATTTGAAAAAATATTTCCACACACTTTTGATAGTTTCTTTGTTAACGTATGATTGTCTTTTTCTAATTCTAGTCAAATAAATAAATAGTGCATAGGGTACTAATTGAACATTAGGTTACGAAATAATAATTAATAATAAGTTAATAACACTATTTTATAATTTTATGTATACTGTATTTCAGTTACAATTGATCATCAAGTGATCTTAAATTCGAAACAAATCGATCTTCCATTCTTTTCTAAAAACAAACTGCAGATTTAAAATGTACGCAATTGCAATAATGAAAGAGATAAAGCTAAGAAGGAATGTTCCAATGTATTTGTATAGGAGACGTCCGGAGACGTCAAAAACGTTTGCCGATTCTTACGTTTACGTTTTACACATTTAAATCTACTGTTCAAAGCGTTGCCAGTTTTCAGCTTTTTAAAAAAGTTCGATTTTTTTATTAATACATCTTCTTATTAAAATTAAAAGGTAAATTGCATTATTTTTAAAAATAAATGACTTTGTTAATTGTAACTTTAAAATTTATTTAGCTGTATCGTTTTTTATTCGAACTTTTTTCTGTATTGCGTTAAGTTTGGCAACAATCAAAAAATTCAAAGAGATTATTTCTATTGTATGTAGTTTTAATTGTTTGAAAGTTGGAATATATTTACGAAATAATGGCCGGCAAAAGTGTCTTTATTTTTAAAATTCCTGTTATGTTTTTATGTAAATTTTTTAAAAACTTACAATGTTACATTAAAATTGTCAAATAAGTAATCTATTCATTAATTATGTTCATTTCTTACTGTTAAGATTATTAGAAATTTTAGTAAATTGTGTATTCGTGTTCGATAATAGTGTATAAATAGATACATTTTTGATTTTGTACGTCTGTGGTAAAATTTTGTGTGTTTTTCGAACTGATTAATAAACATTTTGTGTTCCAGTGAATTTTTTTTTAGTTTTGTAACACAATCCTGTATAATTATTAGTGATTAATAAAAATTTATGCTTTGTATTATTTCATATTGGTTTGTTTTTGTAACATAACATCATATCAGTAAATTTCGTATTATTGTATTTAAAATAAAGTTAAAATAAAAAATATGTTTTGTTTTATTTAATTCTTAATATAATTTGTCGAATATGGTAAGTTTTATATCAATTTATTGAGAAAATACGTAGGGTTTTACTAATTATTGACCATATTCTGGATTTCTGCAGTACTTATTTTAGAAAATCGTTAACGTTTTATCATATATGTCTAAAACCTATACTTGTATTATATAATTAGTTTTTTTTTTTTGTTGAATATTCACCTTATTTTACTAATTTTGAATTTTATCAGTGAATTAAAATTACTGTTATGACTGACTGCCAAAATCAGTCTTACCAAATGCATATGTATTATTACATTTTTATTATTATTACATTATTATTACATTACATTTAGGTATTTTAAAACCGTAGATTTCCAAAAATAATGTAAAATTAAAATGAACTCAATAGTGATAAGAAAAAGATGCTATAAAAGGTAAAAAAGTCACATCAAACGGCATCTACATCATCTACATAGCCAAAATGGCCAAAGACATAAAAATGTTATAAAAGAAGATTCTGACTTTAATTAAGCTTTTTATTTCAGAAAAAACTATGTCACTCTAATTTTAAGTAACTATATTTAGTATATTTGAATGTAAAGAAATACATTTTGAC